>CM053035.1:159076666-159451666 GCA_028564925.1 Lithobates sylvaticus | reverse complement strand
AAAAAAAAAAAAAAAAAAAAAAATAAAAAAAAAAAAAAAAAAAAAAAAAAAAAAAAGAAAAAAAAAAAAAAAAAAAAAAAAAAAAATAAAAAAAAAAAAAAAAAAAAAAAAAAAAAAAAAAAAAAAAAAAAAAAAAAAAAAAAAAAAAAAATAAAAAAAAAAAAAAAAAAAAAAAAAAAAAAAAAAAAATAAAAAAAAAAAAAAAAAAAAAAAAAAAAAAAAAAAAAAAAAAAAAAAAAAAAAAAAAAAAAAAAAAAAAAAAAAAAAAAAAAAAAAAAAAAAAAAAAAAAAAAAAAAAAAAAAAAAAAAAAAAAAAAAAAAAAAAAAAAAAAAAAAAAAAAAAAAAAAAAAAAAAAAAAAAAAAAAAAAAAAAAAAAAAAAAAAAAAAAAAAAAAAAAAAAAAAAAAAAAAAAAAAAAAAAAAAAAAAAAAAAAAAAAAAAAAAAAAAAAAAAAAAAAAAAAAAAAAAAAAAAAAAAAAAAAAAAAAAAAAAAAAAAAAAAAAAAAAAAAAAAAAAAAAAAAAAAAAAAAAAAAAAAAAAAAAAAAAAAAAAAAAAAAAAAAAAAAAAAAAAAAAAAAAAAAAAAAAAAAAAAAAAAAAAAAAAAAAAAAAAAAAAAAAAAAAAAAAAAAAAAAAAAAAAAAAAAAAAAAAAAAAAAAAAAAAAAAAAAAAAAAAAAAAAAAAAAAAAAAAAAAAAAAAAAAAAAAAAAAAAAAAAAAAAAAAAAAAAAAAAAAAAAAAAAAAAAAAAAAAAAAAAAAAAAAAAAAAAAAAAAAAAAAAAAAAAAAAAAAAAAAAAAAAAAAAAAAAAAAAAAAAAAAAAAAAAAAAAAAAAAAAAAAAAAAAAAAAAAAAAAAAAAAAAAAAAAAAAAAAAAAAAAAAAAAAAAAAAAAAAAAAAAAAAAAAAAAAAAAAAAAAAAAAAAAAAAAAAAAAAAAAAAAAAAAAAAAAAAAAAAAAAAAAAAAAAAAAAAAAAAAAAAAAAAAAAAAAAAAAAAAAAAAAAAAAAAAAAAAAAAAAAAAAAAAAAAAAAAAAAAAAAAAAAAAAAAAAAAAAAAAAAAAAAAAAAAAAAAAAAAAAAAAAAAAAAAAAAAAAAAAAAAAAAAAAAAAAAAAAAAAAAAAAAAAAAAAAAAAAAAAAAAAAAAAAAAAAAAAAAAAAAAAAAAAAAAAAAAAAAAAAAAAAAAAAAAAAAAAAAAAAAAAAAAAAAAAAAAAAAAAAAAAAAAAAAAAAAAAAAAAAAAAAAAAAAAAAAAAAAAAAAAAAAAAAAAAAAAAAAAAAAAAGCTAGCAGGACTTTTTTTACTGTCCTGCTAGCGCACCGCTCCAGTGCTTTCACACTGGAGACACAGCAGCAGCTGTTTCAGGTCGGTTTGCAGGCGCTATTTTTAGCACAATAGCGCCTTCAAACCGCCCCAGTGTGAAAGCAGCCTAAGTGCTCTGCTAATGTACAACTTGCCAGTAAAAATATGCAGCAAGTTAACAAGACTAACAATTCAACACTGCCACAAATTTGTGGCAAATTATCCTTGCTATCTGGGATATAGCCATTGCCATTGCCATATTGGCTTTCTAACCTTACCCTGGTGGTCAGTGATGAGAGAACTAAGCAATGCTTGGTTTGCTGGTTGTTTGCAGAACATTTAACAAAAATCTGCACACATAATGCCTAAACTCCATTGAAGTCTATGTGAGTTGAATCTTGTAATTTCTCTTTCTGGCTTCTTTAAGGGCAATTTTCAAGCTTTTGGAAACAAGGACATAAAACAAGGACAGAAAAAAATCAATTTTTGCTGGTCTATAATTAGGACTTAAAGGGCAACATTAAAAAAACACAATTCCTTTAGAAAGCAAGGTTGGACTATTGCTGCATATGTAATTGACATTCAGCAGTCAGCCACAGAACTGTAATATACACTAGAAGCACAATGGGAGGGAAACATTGTGGTGTGTGTCATCATGTTTGTGCTGTCAGGCTAAAACTTTGTTTTTTTTTTATATCAAAAAACTTTTTCTACAGTGTCTGTGTGTTCATTTACTATTTTATGTTTGTTTGTGCATGAGTAACAAGTGGTATTATATAGGGTTCAGTTTTTAGTTGGCCCACCCTTTGCAGCTATAACAGCTTCGACACTTCTGGGAAGGCTGTCCACAAGGTTTAGGAGTGTCTATGGGAATGTTTGACCCCTTCACTGCCAGTGTCATTTACACAGGAATCAGTGCATTTGTATAGCACAGATTGCTGCATAAATGACAATGGTCCCAAAAATGTGTCAAAAATGTCTGATGTGTCCGCCATAATGTCGCAGTCACAATAAAAATCGCTGATCGCCGCCATTACTAATAAAAAAAAACTATTAATAAAAATGCCATAAAACTATTCCCTATTTTGTAGACGCTATAACTTTTGCACAAACCAATCAATAATCGCTTATTGTGATTTTTTTTTACCAAAAATATGTATAAGAATACATATCGGCCTAAACTGAGGAAAAAAAAATTTTTTTTATATATTTTTGGGGGATATTTATTATAGCAAAAGGTAAAAAATAATGCGTTTTTTTTCAAGATCGTCTTTTTTTGTTTATAGCGGAAAAAATAAAAACTGCAGGGGTGATAAAATACCACCAAAAGAAAGCTCTATTTGTGGGGAAAAAAGGACGTAAATTTGGTTTGGGAGCCACGTTGCACGACCGCGCAATTGTCAGTTAAAGCGACGCAGTGCCGAATCGCAAAAAGTGGTCTGGTCTTAAGCCAGCAAAATGGCTCGGTCTGAAAGTGGTTAAAGTTCATGTGGGTGTAAAAGCAGAAGTTCCAGTATTTTTGGTAATATAGTGTATATTCCATTAGGCCCCGCCCCCGCATATCCCCACATCCACTGGTCCCCCTCTGACAAGGCTCTGAGTACTGGTGCACCTCTGTATGCCAGCTGAGGGTTGGTCTTAATTTCTGCAGGTTTTATAAACCAAGAACTGGTTTCTTGTGGTGGCAGTTTCTAAAATTGATGCAGGCGAATTTGGTGCAGGTGTCAGTAATGTTACTGACACGGATGCAAACACTTACCTGACTTGAGTGGTTCTTAAGGGAAAAACCACCAGAAATCTGTCCATAAGCCAATATTAACTTCCCCTGAAAGTGTTTTACTGGCAGGAACGCTAGGTATAAAATAAAGTAAAGAAAAACGAATGCAGCTAGAACATCTAAAGACTGGTAGGCCATAATATATTCCAGTTTGTTTTAATTACTAACACAAATTTTACAGCTATTTTAGAATTACATCATAGTAGTTAAAATGACATAGACAGTATTCTAGTAGATAAAACAAAAAATGACTGCGAAAGTTCAGAGTTTAATCAAAGGATTAACAATATTTACAGACAATAATTTCTGAAGCAACAAATATATATATATATATATAAGTTGTAGGCATGCTTTTCGTCACATTTGGCTGCAATCCTATACACACCACCCTGACCACTGTTAGTTTAATTAAAGTCAATCTGCAGTTGAAAGACTACAAAATAACAAGAGCAACACATGTTTGTTCCCAAAGAAAACAATATATACAATACAAGTTATTACATTCTATTCCTGATACGTTTGTCTTATGTTTTGACAGTTTGAAGTTCCAGGTCATTAACAAGAGCAACGATATGTTTCCTGATTGACAAATGTAATACAAAGGTTTTTTTTTTTTTTTCTTTTATCTTTTTATTAAGTCAATTTGTTTGTGACCCACCATGTTTGTACTTTGCTGTATTTCTGCTTGTTAACTCGATCTGCTGGCAAGATGCTCGGGGTGAAGCAGAGAGATGAAAAATATAGCAGTAATCAAATCCGGCCCTTGTTAGACGAGGACAAAATCTTTTTTACTGCACAGATAGATCAGCAGCTGGGTCACAGTGCACACTGATCCTTGGCACTTATAAAGGCACTATTTTTAAAGGCAGCAACCACTGTGTTTTGTGAAGATTCTGCAGTTGCAGTTAATTACAATCTAACCTTATAAGAACATATCTTTATAACCTTGAGTAAAATGCTTCATGATTTGAGCTGCTAAAATGCACCTGATCTTCATGCGTGAGCAATCACTTATAGCTCAAAGTGCACTGACTGCTAAAATAGTTGTCAAGTATTTTGTTTTTAACCACTTCAGCTCCAGAATATTTTACCCCCTTTCTGACCAGAGCACTTTTTACAATTTGGCACTGCGTTGCTTTAAGTGACAATTGCGTGGTCGTTCGCCGCTGTACCCAAACAAAATTTGCATCCTTTTTTTCCCACAAATAGAGCTTTATTTTGGTGGTATTTGATCACCTCTGCGTTTTAAATTTTTTTACGCTATAAACAAAAAAAAGCATCAATTTTGAAAAAAAACCTATATTTTTTACTTTTTGCGAAAATAAATACCCCCAAATTTTTTTTCATCAGTTTAACCACTTTCAGACCGGACCAATTTGCAGCCAAAGGACCAGGCCCCTTTTTGCGATTCGCCACTGCGTCGCTTTAACTGACAATTGCGCGGTCGTGCGATGTGGCTCCCAAACAAAATTGACGTCCTTTTTTTCCCACAAATAGAGATTTCTTTTGGTGGTATTTGATCGCCCCTGCGGTTTTTCTTTTTTGCGCTATAAACAAAAAAGAGCGACAATTTAAAAAAAAAACGCATTCTTTTTTGCTATAATATATATCCCCCAAAAATATATAAAAAAACATTTTTTTTCCTCAGTTTAGGCCGATACGTATTCTTCTACATATTTTTGGTAAAAAAATGGCAATAAGCGATTATTGATTGGTTTGCGCAGAAGTTATAGCGTTTACAAGATAGGGGATAGTTTTATAGCATTTTTATTAATAATTATTTTTTTTATTAGTAATGGCGGCGATCAGAGATTTTTATTGTGACTGCGACATTATGGCAGACACATCGGACATTTTTGACACATTTTTGGGACCATTGTCATTTATACAGCAATCAATGCTATTTAAATGCATTGATTGCTGTGTAAATGACACTGGCAGTGAAGGGGTTAACCACTAGGTGGCAGTGTAGGGGTTAAGTGTGCCTAGAGGTGTGTTTCTTACTGTGGGGGGTGTGGCTGTCAGCTAGTGAATGCTGATCTATGTTCCAATCACAGGGAGCAGAGATCAGCGTCACTAGTTGCTAGGCAGAACGGGGAGATGCTGTTTATTTCCGCATCTCCCCGTTCAGCCTTCCCGTGAGACGATCGCGGGTGTCCCTGCAGCGATCGAGTCCACGGGACCTCACGGGGGTCCCGACCGGCGCAAACGCGCGCCGCTCATGGCGCGCACCCGATGGCACAGCGCCATCTTAAAGGGGACGTACCTGTACGCCCTTATGCCTGTCCGTGCCATTCTGTCGATGTACATCGTCGTGCGCAGGTCGTCAAGCGGTTAAGCCAATATTTATTCTTCTACATATTTTTGGTAAAAAATTTTTTTAAAAAAATCGCAATAAGCGTATATGGATCGGTTTGCGCAAAGTTATAGTGTCTACAAACTATGGGAAAGATTTATGGCATTTTTTTACTAGTAATGGTGGTCATTAGCTGTACTGCGACAAACAGATCAGAGACTTTTCCCCCTTTTTCGACCATTGGCATTTATACAGCGATCAGTGTTATACCAGAGAAATGAGCGCTCCCGCCATCTGGTGGCCGCTAAAGGAATGGATGTACCCATACAAGATTTCGCCCATGGGAGCCATTCTGCCGCAGCATATCTGCGTGAGCCGGTCGGGAACCAGTTAAATTAATTTCAATAGGGTGCGTGTGTGCTCCTATAGAGCAACATGTATCATGTCTAAACATACTGTTTATTCTTTCAATTATTTTTACTAAAAAAGATACATCCTACATAAAACAGAGGCAGAATATACAGCGATCTCAATTCAGACGATATCATTGACAATTCAAAGATCAGCACATATAAAAAAAGAGGGTGCACGGAGCTGGGTTAGTTCAAGAGACATTCCATCGCAAACACTTTAACCATGAAAACAGAAGTATTCCATCTCACAAATCAAGCAGATCCCATAAGGTTTTTGGTCTCAGACTGAGATCACATCAGATCAATAAACCCTTTATATAACAAGAAGAAATAAGGAAGAGTAAGGAAGCATAAGGAGTGTTCAGGCCATGAGGTCAACTGCATAAAATAAAGCAAATTAGAGTTAGGCGAATCTTCATGTACGTGGTCCATGTTTTGGGAAACTGTTTTGCTTTATCTTGAATCTTGCTGGCAATTTTTTCATGGGTCATAATGCAAAAGACTTTATGCTTGGTGTGAGCCAAGGAGACAGATTTTTTTTTCCATGCTACAGCTATAGTGCATTTAACTGCAAGGATCATGAATGATTAGGCAGCCAACCAGACATTCCCACCAGATGTGGAGCATAGAACCCTTAAGGGTACAATATTTTAAAACAGTACGTATATGTGTCCTTAGCAAGGTGGGTTGGGACAAGATACCATCTGGTAACCACTTTTATGTTCACTTAAATCAAAGAGATGTTTTGTGTGGAATTTATAAAATTTTTAAACGGTGGCAGCTCAGTGGCAAAGTGATTAGCAGGTTAGCACTAGGGTCGCTGGTTCGAATTTTTGAAAAATGAAGAGATTAAATAATATTTATTTTTTTCAGAATTTTTTTTTACATACTGTTACCAGTGCAGTACAGCATCATCATCATATGACTGGTGTGGCGGTTATCAGGGATACTGACTGGTAACAGTATGTGAAAAAATAAATAAATAATTTTTAATTACATTTCTTAAAACATTTTTAAACATTTTTTTTTCTTGTTTTGCTATTTATTTTACATACTTTCATCAGGATAATTCTACTATTCTGATCATGGATATTTTTTTAAACATTTTGATTGCTGTTACAGTGATGATCACTGTAGCAGCAATGTTTTGAATTGTCATTAATGGGTTACATTCATAACGACTGTGATTTTACTATTGTGTGCTGTGATAGGCCAACAGCTATCATATGGTATAGGGTGCTGTGATTGGCCCAGGCACCATGTGATAGCTGTGGGCCAATCACAACATCACTATAGAAATCCCGGATGTTTTGAATGACATATATTTATAAGAGCTTTGTTGACATTGTGCTCACGCGATCGCATAGCGATCACATGAACGGGTACCAGGAGCCGCAATCCACTGTGTATGGTGGAGACAGTGGTCACGGGAGCGACATGCTGTGTGCCACAGTGCTCAACCTGCATGCCCCTAACCAGAACAGGCTGGATGATGTACATGTATATGATCCAGCCTGCCCGTTCCACCCGCCCGCATCTGCTATTACATTTAATGTTTGCAATTTTATTGTTGTCAGTAGCCTTTAACATGTTTTAAGGCTGCCATAATTAGAATTCTCTGGCTTCCAGTTTCAGCAGTCGTTTTAGTGTTGCCACACTAGTTTGAACCATCCTGCTCTCTGTTCCATCTGTTTTAGGTTTTAGTTCTGGAAATGTGTGATGCAGTTAAAGCATATCAGTTGCTATTTTTAAAACGCATAATATATGTCAAAGCAAGTAGTTTGTACTTACCTTTTCCACTGTTTGCATTGCCAAATTATGTTGCGTTGAAAAGAGAGTCTTATTCAAAGATTTTTTGCATTTGACACTTCAGGAGTGTCAGATGCTGGCCTCACCCACTACACTCTGTGGTTTCCCCACGCTGGCCTTTGATCACTATAGGACACGAGTGACAGTAGGAATCACAACACACAGAGGAATACCAGAGATAAAGTGTGCTGAATGCTGAAGATCTTTAAAACCTTATTGCATTTTCATAACAAAAGTTGTCCAAATTCTTACAGTTTGCTTCCTTTATAAAGAATCAAAAACCTGATTAGAACAACCTGCCCCCTTCTAACATGCAAAAAAGAGGGACCTTTGCTCCTACTCAGTAGAGAAGATGTTGGACTGTGACAGAGTGACCACCACTTTCGCATAGAGAACACTCTGCAGTTGCTGACAGGTTACAGCATTTTCTATTCAGACTATAGCTGATTTAGAAGGAAAACAAACTGTAATGCCGTGTACACACGGTCGGACATTCCGACAGAAAAAGTCAGATGGGAGCTTTTCATCGGATATTCCGACCGTGTGTATGCCCCATCGGACTTTTTCCGTTGACAATTCAGACTGACTTAGATAGAGAACATGTTCTAAATTTTTCTGAGAGAAAAAAAAAAATTCAAACAGAAAAAAAAAGCTTGTCTGTATGCTGTTCCGACAAACCAAAAATCACACATGCTCTGAAGCAAGTACGAGATAGAAGATATTGGCTACTGGCTATTGAACTTCCCTTTTCTAGACCCTTTGTACGTGTTGTACGTCACCACGTTCTGGACGGTCGGAATTTGGTGTGACCGTGTGTATGCAAGACAGCTTGAGCGGAATTTATTCCGACGGCAAAACCGGTCGTGTGTACAGGGCAATAGACACCGAGCACCTTTTTGTATGATACACCTGGAAATCACTTAGCTGATATAAACTGAATGTACATTTGGATTTGGGGGATAGGCAACAGGTCAGGAAGGTATTAACTGCTTGCTGTGCAAGGAGGCATTTGTTTCATGTTTTGCTCCTTTTTCCATTATCAATGTGCTGTATATGTATTGTATATACAACACAGATAAACTGCATAGGATAAAACGTTATACGTATGTGGCAGTACATGCAACGTGGAGGATTGAATCTGCTGTCTCAGTCTTGGCCTCATACTTCTTTCTATATTTGGCTACACTTTCCTGTAGCGCCCCTACTTCTCTTACTATCTGTCTTTTTCCACAGTTCCTAAATATGAAGGTCTAGATAAACTTACCTTAGTTTATATTGTTTAACCCCTTCATGCCGAGCTTACTCAAATATGCGGCCCCACTGCTGGGATTTTTTCTGCATATTTGCACATCTCCCTTTTGTGCTGGTTACATGCACAGAGACCGGGGTCTCAGCAGGAACCCCAGACCCCGTACTAATGATCAGGACCCAGAACTTCAGATTCCGGGTCACCAGATCGCTGTGATAACCTCTGATTGACTATCACAGTCACTGTGAAGCCCACCTCTGTGTTTTCTCTCTTTGTGAATGTAGGAGAGAGATACATTGTATCTCTCTCTCTCTCCATGTGTAAAAAAAAATTATAATAATAAAAAAAACAAAAAAATAAATACCTAGATCAAGGTTTTATCTAGATCCGTGCCAGGGTTAGTGTTTGGGTCAAGGTCAGGGTTAAAGGTCAGGGTCAGTATTTTTTTGGACATGTTTTTTTTTTTTATCAGTGTCCGTGTCTTTTAGGCAGGATAAAAAAAATGCACACTTGTTTTTGGGCTGTACTACGGGTGCAAACAATAACTAACATAGATATATATGGTATTACTGCGTTAGCCAGGAGCAGGATAATTTAGATTGTTCTTTGGCGGAAGGTTATGGTAGTAGCAAGAAATATACAGCTACGTTAAAAAAATGTTTTATTTTTTTTACTATTTTGGGACAGTTTTTCTTTGATAATGAAAAAAAAAAAAATCAGGAGATATCCATTACCATTTAATACCAAATGAAGATTTAATTTGTCCTAAAAAAAACACTATATAATCGACCTGGATCCACAAAGTAGTTGATATGAACAGTTTTACTAACACATGTTCAAGTTGCAAAATTGTGCTTAGGCATTAAGATTTGTTTTACCCTTATGCCGCGTACACAAGGTTGGAATTTGTGTATGTTATGTAGGCTCCACCGGACATTTGCTGTCGGAATTTCCGACAACAAAAATTTGAGAGCTGGTTCTCAAATTTTCCGACAACAAAATCCATTCTCGTAAATTCTGAGCTTGTGTAGACAATTCCGACGCACAACATTCCACGCATGCTCGGAATCAAGCAGAAGAGCCGCACTGGCTATTGAACTTCATTTTTCTCAACTCGTCGTACGTGTTGTACGTTAACCGCGTTCTTGACGTTCGGAATTTCCAACAACATTTGTGTGACCGTGTGTATGCAAGACAAGTTTGAGCCAACATCAGTTTGAGATAAATCCAGGATTTTGTTGTCGGAATGTCCGATCGTGTGTACTTGGCATTATGCTCAACAAATTCTAAAAGGTATTTACATGGGTAATGCCCTGTTTTTTTAAGTGAAGGAATTGTAGAGAGTCTGCACGGACACTGTGGTCTATGCAGCCAATGAAATCTGAGATTTTTGAGAAATCTAAAGAGACTGAGGCTATTGTAGTTCAGATAGAGAAGATTGAACAGATCAGCAGGTATTGATATCTGCTGTGAGGTAAATGGAAAAATAATATGGAACACCTAGCTAAGGAAACACAGCTTTGAAAATGAACAAACTAAAGGATACATTTCTTCAGCAAGAAAGCAAAGCTTTTATTATACCTCATATTAATTAATGCCATGAAAATCCTAAACTGTAAATTCTAATTTTAAACTAAGTGGTCATATAGTTATGCTCATACAGAGAGTATAAATGATCCAATTACAGATATACTGATATCCCATCAAGTAAATGATAAATATACCTAAAGGACTAATTTCTCTGTGCAATAGCACTATTACCGTAACACTGAGGGGTTAGGAAAGGAAATAGCGCACTGCCATGGAATTTTCCCCAGGGCTTAGTGAATGTGGTGACATTTCTCTTTGTAAAAAATAGCAATTTGCGTCCGAGTAAAAAAACCAAAGAAATTAAAAAAACAATGAATATTTGCTTGCACATTGTGTGGATCATGGCAGGTTGAAGGTGTATGACATGTTGAAGATAAAGTTAGGCCCAACACATTTTTCATACTGGACTTATGTCCAATTGCACAACTATATCCATACTAGAATTTTTTTTTTGTTTTAGTCAACCTGTTTAAAAGGTTTGGCAATTGAAAAGACACATAGGGGTTTATTTACTAAAGGCAAATCCACTTTGCACTACAAGTGCACTTTGAAGTGCAGTCGCTGTAGATCTGAGAGGGACATGCAAGGAAAAAAAAAAAAAAAGCATTTTTGCTTGTACATCATTGTATGATAAAATCAGCAGAGCTTCCCCTCATTTCAGATCTTCCCCTCAGGTCTAAAGCGACTGCACTTCCAAGTGCACTTGCATTTTTGCTTGTACATCATTGTATGATAAAATCAGCAGAGCTTCCCCTCATTTCAGATCTTCCCCTCAGGTCTAAAGCGACTGCACTTCCAAGTGCACTTGCACTGGTAGTGCAAAGTGAATTTGCCTTTAGTAAATCGCCCCAGAGAATGAAAACAGGTTTAGAATTGAGTGGGAATTGGCACGTCATGTTACCTTTACTTATGATCAATGGGAAAATGCTTAATTTTAGCCCATAAATGTTTAATAAGCACTCGTTTATAAGAAACAGTGCACAGTGCAAACTGTCAAATGGTACAAGAATTGGATTGCATTCCAGTGCGAGCCAAAAAATGCATATTATATCTCTTATAGAAAAATCTCTTATACAACACGTACAATGAGCCGAGAAAAATTAAGTTCAATAGCCAGTGCGGCTCTTCTGCTTGATTCTGAGCACGCGTGGAACTTTGTGTGTCGGAATTGTGTACACACGATCGGAATTTCTGACAACGGATTTTGTTGTCAGAAAATTTGAGATCCAGATCTCAAATTTTGTGTGACAAAAATTCCGATGGAAAATGTCCGATGGAGCCTACACGCGGTCGGAATTTCCAACAAAAAGCTCCCATCGAAACATTTTCCTTCGAAAAATCCAACCGTGTGTACAGGACATAAGAGGGAGGGTCAAAAGGTAATAACTGTGAGGGATGGGTTAATGGAGAAAATAAATGTAAGGTTAGGTGGGGGCCAGATAGGCTTCTCTGAAGAGATGAGTTTTCAGGGATCATCTGAAAATGGACAGAGTAAGAGATAGTCGGACAAATTGGGGTAAAGAGTACCAGAGGATGTTTGAGGCTCTGCAGAAGTCCTGGAGGTGGGCGTGGGATGCGGTGAGAACAATTTGGTTGGTATTTTGAGACTAGGTAAGTGATGTGGCTGGGGGTGCCAAGTTGTGGATGGAAAGTTACTATTATTATCTTAAATTGAATTTGTTGGGTGAGCGGAAGCCAGTGGAGGGATTGGCAGAGAGGGGTAACAGAAGCCAAACAGTTTGTAAAGTGGATGAGACTGGCAGCAGCATTCATTAAGGACTGAAGGGGGGATAGCCTATTTAAAGGTAAGCCAATGAGGAGGGAGTTGCGGTATTAAGGGTAAGAGATAACCAGGGAGTGAATTTATATAGCCAGAATATTTTGTATTTCAGTTGTGATATGTTTTGTCTTTGGCATCAGATTGTTACAAATATTGTGTATAATGACAAACTTGGACTTGTGTACACATTAGTTTTTTTGGTTGATCTTCAATAAAAATCTTATTGTAAAAAAATATATTTGCTTGCATATGATCGGATTATAGAAATGAGCAGAGATGTGACTAATTCAATAATCTCAGGGGAACATTCCCTTGCAATGTGCAAATTCACTTGCAAGTTGAACAGTCTATTTCCGTTAGCAAGTCAACCATTATATAAACCCTTCCCTGATAACTTTGTTTTTTAGATTTTGTGTGGACACACACTAATGCCCTGTACACACGACCGTTTTTTCTCATTGTAATAAACTCTGAAGGTTTTTCTGACGGAGTTCCGACGGAGTTCCGACGGAATTCTGCTGAAACTGTCTTGCGTATACACGATCACACCAAAGCCCGACCATCAAGAACGCGGTGACGTACAACACGTATGGCGGGACTATAAAAAGGAAGTTCAATAGCCAGTAGCAAATAACTTCCGTCTCGTACTTGCTTCAGAGCATGCGTCGTTTTTGGTCCATCGGAACAGCATACAGACGAGCGGTTTTCCCGATAGGAATTGGTTCCTTCGGAAATATTTAGAACATGGTCTCTTTCTTGGTCCGTCAGAATGTTCGAAAAAAAAAGTCCAATGAGGCACACACACGATCGTAATATATGATGAAAAGATACCGTCTGACTTTTTCTGTCAGACATTCCGCTCGTGTGTATGCGACATAAAAGCCTTCAGCTGCCTTGTAAAGGTGATGTCTGGGCTTTTGGTTAGGTTTTGTACCTGTAAAGAGAAAGGGCTGCCTTCAGGTAAGCCTGCTCCCTCTTTGTGCGTTGCTATATCCAGTATATTTCCAGAGTTGGTAAACTGAGATGAGTTTAGAGCTAGGGGAAACATATATTTGAAAGTGTACGCAACTAAAACCTCAGCTTTAAAATGTGCTGGTGACCCCCTTGTGTGAATGGGTGCTCAGCTGAATGAGCCCCCAGCTGCAGTGTGAATGAAAACCTTCAGCAGTGATATCATTACCACTGCTAAATGTGACAGCTTCCCCCTGCTTGTTAAGGAACCAGCACTTGCTAGCATCATAACAACCAGTGACTCATCCTACCTGGCACATTCAGCTGTCAGCCGTGGATTCCCGACTGACAGGTGAATGTAAAACAAACAGCAGGAATAGTGTAAAAAAAAGTTGCAGGTCCTGCCAAATTCAATACAAGAAAGACTCTTTGAGTTTGGTATGAATTTTAAAGGGAACCTCATGCAAAAAAAACAAAAAGTGAAAAAAAATATAGTGATTCCGCAGGTAAAAATAATGATAATAAATGATCAAAAGAACTCAGCTGGCAATCGCACAATAGAAAATTTGTGTAAACACAGAAAAAACTAAAAATTGCCTCGCTATGTAAGTGAAAAAATAAATATATATGAAATGAATAAATAACAATGGTCAGTTCATGAGAGTGTCCAAACAAATAATGTGAAATAATCCATTGCAGTCATGTCTCAAGGATGGTAGATGACTATACACCTAAAAGTGCACCTTTCACCGTGATAAGAAAAGGCTGTGCCCTTACCGGATAGCTAGATTCCACGTGATAGTAGGACTTGGATTGATACATCACTAGGGATCCATCCACTGGATGTCAGCAGGGTGATGTTGATACCAACTGCACTGGTCACTCCCTCTCTATCTCTCTCTCACAGATACGGTGTAAAAAAGGGGAAAAAAATCACCACATAGTATAAAACCGTGATGTAAGCGAATCTACACCAAATCTTTTCTAAATTAAAGACCAAGAGTAGATAGCGGCGCTAAACATATATCAAATGCATATGTAACTCTATAGAATCACTCAAAAAAATAAATAAAAAATAAATAAATATGAAAATATAATATCACCAATAGTGTTAAGTGAAACAAATATAACATGTGTATAAAAACAAATTATATAAATAGATCACAAATAATAAGTGCACAACGAAATGTGTGTATAATGATCAGTATAACACTGATTTCTGCAGAAAAAGCGATTAGTGAAGACATAAGTCGCATAAAAAGTCCATGCAGCTTTTCACACGATGTGCAAATAAACAGACGTGAAAAACTCTTCCTTTGATCTTCCACCACACCACAGTGATCCGTGCTTTCACTCCCCCAAAAGAAACGCACTCACCGCATCTATCGCCCGCACTTTCGTGACAGGCTAATACATTTTTGAATTCCAACCAAGAAGGTAAGTGATCAATCCAAAATCCATCTATGTCCGGATCTCTCCATATGTGAAAATAAAGGGATTGCTCCAATAGTGTAAAAACATTTAAATTTTATTCACACCACACTAAAAAGTCTCTCCAATAGTCACACTCACATTTGATTAAGTTCAAGCCAGCATAAGTAAAAGTTACCACAGCACAGCACGCTTCACTTCAAATGTACACACGGATAGAGCGTTTGCAGTCACGGCGGACTCGAGGTGTGTACAGGCAGTATCATATGTTGCTCACCCCCTCCTTCCTGCTCGTGCTCCAAACAACGGGATCGATTTCCTCCAAGGGACTCCTCACATTAGCGTGTTACTAGATTAATTGCCGCTCAGCCACCCTCCCGACATGTTTCGTCATCAGGACTTAATCATAGGGTTGGCCAACCCTATGATTAAGTCCTGATGACGAAACATGTCGGGGGCGTGGCTGAGCGGCAATTAATCTAGTAACACGCTAATGTGAGGAGTCCCTTGGAGGAAATCGATCCCGTTGTTTGGAGCACGAGCAGGAAGGAGGGGGTGAGCAACATCTAATACTGCCTGTACACACCTCGAGTCCGCCGTGACTGCAAACGCTCTATCCGTGTGTACATTTGAAGTGAAGCGTGCTGTGCTGTGGTAACTTTTACTTATGCTGGCTTGAACTTAATCAAATGTGAGTGTGACTATTGGAGAGACTTTTTAGTGTGGTGTGAATAAAATTTAAATGTTTTTACACTATTGGAGCAATCCCTTTATTTTCACATATGGAGAGATCCGGACATAGATGGATTTTGGATTGATCACTTACCTTCTTGGTTGGAATTCAAAAATGTATTAGCCTGTCACGAAAGTGCGGGCGATAGATGCGGTGAGTGCGTTTCTTTTGGGGGAGTGAAAGCACGGATCACTGTGGTGTGGTGGAAGATCAAAGGAAGAGTTTTTCACGTCTGTTTATTTGCACATCGTGTGAAAAGCTGCATGGACTTTTTATGCGACTTATGTCTTCACTAATCGCTTTTTCTGCAGAAATCAGTGTTATACTGATCATTATACACACATTTCGTTGTGCACTTATTATTTGTGATCTATTTATATAATTTGTTTTTATACACATGTTATATTTGTTTCACTTAACACTATTGGTGATATTATATTTTCATATTTATTTATTTTTTATTTATTTTTTTGAGTGATTCTATAGAGTTACATATGCATTTGATATATGTTTAGCGCCGCTATCTACTCTTGGTCTTTAATTTAGAAAAGATTTGGTGTAGATTCGCTTACATTTACCTTTTTAAAGTGGCAGCTATAGTTAAGGAGGTAGATTTTCCTGAGCGCAGTGGATAGGCATTCAAATAGGGGCGGTTGTTTTGGATTCCTATACGTTGTGATAAAACCGTGATGGTTTATTGAAAAGTTAATATAAAATTCCACAAGTCCAGCAAGACATGAATAAAATAATCCTGGGTTTAAACAATCTGCAGATCACAATCAAATAAGCGTGGTGTGATTGAGCATAATCTCCACCTTACTAGTTTTGTCATACATGACGTCATTGGGGGTGTGGAGTTCATGTCAGGACCCACGCTATATATCAGATCCATAGTGGAAAGAGCACGGATGATCCAGTGCACTAAACCTCTCATTAGTATGGCCACCATTGGTTAAGGTGAATAACCCAACCCTATTGTAATGAAATGGGTGGGTCACAGAAGGGGGCCACGCGTTGTATATATTAGATGGCCAAGCCTCATTATCAAAGTGACATAGCCGAAGCGCTGGATACAAACCAGACCTTGGTTTGAACCAAGGGGAAAGAACCATGCCTCGATCCCAATCCAACACAATCTTGAATCCTTGATCTAAAAGACAAAAGAAAACCAAGCCTCACTTCCAAAAAGAGATCCTACACAGTCACCCCGGAACTAACATATCCTGATGTCCCGCTGGATAGAAATAGGATATCATGGGGGCGTGGCTTGCGCGCAATAGGAAATGGACGCTTGAGCTGTGAGCTCCGCAAACCGGACCAGACTACAGCGACACCGGGGCCTCTATCGCTTCACCATCGGCACTAAAAGCAGCCCTCCTCACCCCTCCACACTCGACCGGCCAAATGTCACGGAAGCGGATCCAGGAAAAAGGTCCGAAGCGGCTGGAATCATTTTCGTTCCAGCCGCGCCGCTCACAGGGGAAGGCCCAAGATGGCGCCGCCGGAGATACAGCGCGGCTTTCTCTGCACAACATCACCTCACAGGGACAACATCCAAACGACAAAAGAGATGGATCCCCACCTCCTCTCCCCCCAGGCTCATTTTTTGAAGCATCATCTTCACAAAGCCCTGCCAAATCGAAGATGCGGATGGATGCGACTGACCAGGCCTCAGCCTCAGAAACAGTGAGTACAGGTCTCCATAATGACAATGCAATATCAGCCCTCCAGTCCTCCATAGCACAATTCCCCACATCAGGGCAGCCAGTGCTGGACACTACAATGAAGGACATGTTATTGTCCTTGCAATCCTCTCTCATGACCAACCTGTCAGCATTGATCAGCAGGTTCTCATTAGAAATGAAGCATATGGACAACAGGGTGCAATTAATTGAGAATAGAATGGAGGAGTGCACAGACACGGTCAATGACCTGGTAGGCGCATACACAGAGCAGAAAGATGACACACTCTGGATTAAAGCGAAAATCGCAGACCTCGAGGACCGCTCCAGATGCAATAATATTAAAATTTGTGGCATTCTAGAGTCAGTAGTACCTAAAGACCTCCACAATTACGCCAGCACTATGTTCTCCAGCATGCTACCTGATTTGTCCCCGATCGAACTTACTATCGATCGCATCCACAGACTCCCCAAACCCCGCCATCTGGAGGCAGATGTTCCTAGAGACGTGCTGCTCAGAATCCACTTTTACCAAGCTAAAGAGCAAATCTTGATGAAAGCCAGGGAGATAGCTCCGTTACCTGAGCCGTACGCCAAAATCCAACTATATGCTGACTTGTCTCAATATACCTTACAACTCCACAGACAACTCAAGACCATCACCAAGGCCCTGTCTAATCATAAAATCACGTACAAGTGGCGTCACCCTGCCACCATCTTGGCCACTCACAATGGCATACCGCACTCCATCTCCACACTAGAGGGTGGTCTGAAACATGCATGGGGGATTCTACCAGATCCGCCGCCTTCACATCATGACCCCCAAAGGAAACCAAATCCCTTCTCCTTCGGTGGACACCGAGAGAAACCTACATACCACCAGCACTAACTAGCCCACTCATCTACTCCATGCGACCTTCATAGTCTGGTCTGGATCTGCGCTTAAACACCTGCTTGCAGAACTTACCCCACTACTTGCCAGTTGCTCCCTCGAGCCCTGTTGCTGGCTATTTTGTTTTCTTTTACACTTAGGTTCCGTAGATTGAATCTCAGTGTGCAATCGACTCTTGTATTTTTCTTTTTTTTAATATTTGTGATTTATTATCATTCTCTTGCGACTTCCCAGCAACCTCTATAACGGTATCCCGCTACGAGCAAATTCGCTCCGTTGGATTGCCTCTGTTTAACTTTGTATTGAGATAGCTAACCTTCTTCCTTTTCCTTAGCTTCACATTTTATTTACCAGATAACCTTCTCATCCAACATCATCTGACGATTGAAGAGTCACCCCTCTACACAGTGCATACAACTCGGTCAACCTCGGGTATTGGAGATACCACAACACTACTAAGCAGTCTCTGACTCTGATCTCCATCACTCCTGGACTCCCATAACTGTGAGTACTGTACTTGCTCTACACCCACAATTCACCAGCCATGGGGCTCACTGTTCTCTCCCTCAATGCCAAAGGGCTCAACCACCCTGCTAAACGCTCCTCTTTATGGAAATCGGCCATATCCCTCAACTGCAATATAATCTGTGTACAGGAGACTCACTTTGATACCAAATCAACCCCGCAATATCAGCATAGGAAATTCCCCCATATATTCTGCGCATCCTACGCTAAGAAACAACGGGGAGTAATGGTAGCTATCAAAGACACTGTCCTCTTTTCCCTTCAACAATGTTTCTCTGACCCTGAAGGGCGCTACATCTTTTTGAACTACACGATCAACAACATTCCATACACCATTGTTTCTATCTACGCTCCCAACCAAGGCCAAATAACATTTCTAAGGAAAACATTACGGGCAGCTTGGAAATTCCAGACAGGTCACCTACTAATGTGTGGCGACTTCAACTTAGTTCCTAACGTTTCAATGGACTCAACAACAGATTCTAAACGAGCAGCTTCTCCATTGGATGCTTTTATCTTTTCGAATGATTTATATGATGTGTGGAGGTGTTGTCACGCGGACGAGAGAGACTATACGTTCCTGTCGCCGCGGTAAGCATTACCATTGATGATAACTCGCCCCATTCCAACTCCTACATCTGGAGAGTTAACAATTATTTACTTAATTCCCCCCAACATTCCACTCTTATCCAACAAAACCTAGAAGAATACTTTGCAAACAATCAAGCATCTGTGTCTGACCCGCTGATGGTGTGGAATGCTCACAAGGCAGTTATTAGGGGTGTATTCTTGCAAATTGGTGCTAGAGCTAAAAGACAGACCTCTCAAAAACTAGACAAACTCACAACTGACATAGCTGAGACTGAAGACCTGAATAAACTTAATCCCTCCCCACAACTACAAGCAAAAATTTTCACACTGAGAAATGAATTGAGATCCCTCCTACTTGCCAAACACGAAAAATCATACCACATTCTCAAGGCCACGTCATATACCACTGGCAATAAAGCAGGCAAAGCAATGTCCCTGAGAATTAAAGGCCATAGAAACAAAACTAAGATCCCGTTCATCCACCACCCACACACCAATGAGAAACTATTAAAACCCCATCTGATAGCAAATGGGTTTAGCAAGTATTATGAAGATCTCTAGAATCTTAAATTCGACCAAACAACTCCCCAACCCACGCTAAACGTAATCCAAACATTCTTAGATAGCGTCAAACTCCCAACCATTACACACCAACAATTTACTGAATTGAATTCCCCCTTCGGCGCCACAGAAGTCATCGCCGCGATCGATAAACTCCCGAGTCACAAATCACCAGGCCCCGACGGCTTCACCGGGGAATACTTCAAAAAATTCAAACATATTCTTGCGCCTACACTAGTCCAAACTTTCAACTCATCTGCCACAGCAGTGTCGTTCCCCTCAGAAATGCTCTCCGCCAGAATAGTAACTCTCCCCAAGCCTGGGAAAGAACCCACCTCCCAAAAAATTTCCGCCCCATCTCTTTGCTGAACCTAGATGTAAAGATATACGCCAAACTTATCGCTAACAGATTAGAAAATATATTACCTTCCCTCATCTCTCCAGACCAGTCTGGTTTTACCAAGGGGCGCCAGGCATCTGACGCCACCCGTCGTATGTTAAATATTATACATCATGTGGAAACCAACAAAATCCCCGCCCTACTACTATCCCTAGACGCCAAAAAGGCATTTGATAGGGTTCATTGGGGATATATCTCGGCCGTTCTAAATAAATTTGGTATAGTAGGCAATATTCACAATGCAATAATGGCCCTATATTCCAACCCATCTGCCCGAGTACTTGCTGCTGACACCCTCTCCTCACCCTTCCAGATATCAAATGGCACAAGGCAAGGCTGCCCCTTATCGCCCATTATATTCAACTTAGTAATGGAACCACTAGCGGAAAGCATAAGATCCAATGTCCGAATTTCTGGCATTCTCTTGTCCAAATCTGAACATAAAATCAGTCTATTCGCGGACGACGTCATTTTAATGATAACCGACCATGAACGATCCCTCCCTGAGGTTCAAAATACGCTAGCCCGATTCAGCGAAGTCTCCCTCTATAAGGTTAATGAGACCAAATCCTATATTCTTAATTTAGGGGTAGATGAGCCTTCCAAAGAACGACTCTCAGTGACATTTCCATATACCTGGTCGGAAAACAGCATAACTTATTTGGGAATTCAACTGACTACATCGACCAAACAACTATTTGCCTCTAACTACATACCAATCCGCTCAAAACTCCAATCCGATCTCTCCAAGCTGGCGTCCTTTGAATTCTCATGGTTGGGCCAATTGGCAGCGCTCAAAATGTTACATCTCCCCCAAATCCTCTACCTCTTCCGCACCCTCCCTATCCCTTTACCTATCACATACTTCAACTCGTTGCAATCAATCCTCTCAAAATATATATGGCAAGGAAAGAAACCCAGATGCGCCCAGTCCCAATTGACCAAGCACCGTAGAGCAGGGGGTCTAGGCTTAGTTAATTTTCAAGATTATCACACAGCATGCATACTTACACAAACGAAAGAATGGTTCACACCTTCTCCCCATCGTACGATATGGGGGAACATTGAAGCTTCTATACCTCAAGGCATACGTCTATCGTCTTGGCTATTAGCCAACACACTCGGAGCAAAACTAACACCATCCTTACCACCCCCTATGGTCGCTACCTCCAAAGCATGGTCCCGCCTCCTACAGATCCCCACATCCCAACTGACTCACTCAATAATACCTATCCCTATAGAGGCCCTACAGAGATTGATGTACTCAACATCATTCTCACCCTGGATGGACACGGGAATATCCCACATATCTGACCTTTATCACAATAACGTACCCAAAACATTTCCCACTTTACATGAAGAATACAAGCTACCGAACGCAGACATTTTCTTGTACATTCGTACCCTTCACTGCCTCCATTCTCTTCGGAGACAGACCTGCACCCTACCTCAAAAGGCCTGGATTTACCTCAATTCACCCATTACGCATATGAAAGGTATATCGATGTTCTATAATCTACTGCAATCTAAAACCACAATGTCCTCCTCCACTGCATTTATCAGATGGGAGAAGGATCTATCCCAATCCTTCTCTTTAGAACAATGGGATAAGGCGGCCCAGTCCACCTACAAGGCTACCTGCTGCTCCACTCTCTGGGAACAGGCCTATAAGCTAACCTACCGTTGGTACTTGACCCCTGACAAGTTGTCTAAATTTCATTCAGCAATGGATAACTCCTGCTGGAGACAGTGTGGACACATAGGCAATCTTCTCCACACATTTTGGGAATGCCCCAAACTAGCTTCCTTTTGGAAATCAGTGTTCCACCTCCTATCTGCAGTCACAAAACTCACAATTGAGGTAGATCCAGCCTTAGCATTACTCTCTTTGACTATTGACCGCTTTTCCAACCCCTCCAAAGCTATCATAGTTCACATCCTCTTGGCAGCTAGACTCACAATCACTAGGAAATGGAAAGACCCAAACCCACCTACCATATCCGAGGTTGTCCGAACCACTCACGAACATTGTATGTACGAAACGACTCTAGCACTACGTCAGAAAAATAAGATGGTAACTCGCCAAAAATGGCAGCAATGGTTTGACTGGGTTGACTCACCAGAATTAATTAAGGTATTCTCTTCTTAAACTCTGTTTGCTTAAATGTAAGATATTAGTCCCTATAGGTGTTCTGGGAGTGTCACCTCACGGGTACAGTCGTGAACCCTACAGGGGGTACCCGTGTGGAGAGGCTAACTGGTCACCTGAAACACATAAGATCAAAACTTCCCGCAAGGCATCGTTACGTGTTAGGTATAGCTATCTCCAAGTTCCTCGATATAACTGCATTGTGCTATATTTGCACTGTTATTCTATGTTTACTATATTACATAGGTCTCATCTGTGAGATGCTTTTTTTTGTTTGTCTCTCTCATTGACATGTGTCTATGCTGACTTTTGATTATCTCTCAAATGCCATGTGTCAATTGTATTGTATAACTCAAAATATACCAATAAAAATCTATTTTGGAAAAAAAAGAAATAGGATATCATGCGTAAATCCAAAATGCAGACAAGAAAAAATGGTGGTGAACTGTCCAAAAAATGACACGGTGTAATCACCATGGAGAAAGTATGTAAATTAAAAAATCTAATGGGTTTGTGAAAAAATTTATAAATTATTTATTAAAATGTATTTTACTATTAGCATAAGAAAAAAGGGGAGGGGCTGTCCTCTTTCCGCAAGGGACAGCCATGATGAATTGCATATAATAATGCAACAATAAATTAATAATGAAAGACAGATAATAAAAAAAAATAAGGACATCAAGAATTTTTTGTAAAAGCATTGATATCTCAATTGATATTTATGCCAAAGGGAGCATAAGATTTTAATTCATAGACCCACCTAACCTCCATTTGAGACACCTCTTTTAATGGACCCTCCTCTCCAAGGTGGCATGTATTAATTGCCACTAATCATTTTGGATATTCAACATATCGGTTTCCCTAGATAGAAAATGAAATAGGATATCATGCGTAAATCCAAAATGCAGACAACAAGAAAAAATGGTGGTGAACTGTCCAAAAAATGACACGGTGTAATCACCATGGAGAAAGTATGTAAATTAAAAAATCTAATGGGTTTGTGAAAAAATTTATAAATTATTTATTAAAATGTATTTTACTATTAGCATAAGAAAAAAGGGGAGGGGCTGTCCTCTTTCCGCAAGGGACAGCCATGATGAATTGCATATAATAATGCAACAATAAATTAATAATGAAAGACAGATAATAAAAAAAAATAAGGACATCAAGAATTTTTTGTAAAAGCATTGATATCTCAATTGATATTTATGCCAAAGGGAGCATAAGATTTTAATTCATAGACCCACCTAACCTCCATTTGAGACACCTCTTTTAATGGACCCTCCTCTCCAAGGTGGCATGTATTAATTGCCACTAATCATTTTGGATATTCAACATATCGGTTTCCCTAGATAGAAAATGATTAACTGCCTCAAAACCAAAATCATGGGATATGCATGTGTAAAGCGATGCAGCGTCAGACACAGCAGTCACAGAGTGTGCTGGATGTTCGCCCCGGGGAGCACGCGGGAGGCAGGGTTTTGAGAGGATGTTCATGGATGCCCTCCCAAAATTGGAAGCCTGGGCTCGGATGGAAGGTGGGACATTATGTTTTTTTCATCGGGGCCCTCAGGATTCTAGTTACGTCTCTGGTTTTATTGTTTGTGGAGGAGAAATCTATGCTTGTTAACAGACCTGCCCCTCCCTTAATTCCACAATCTGCTGTTTGGCAGTTTTTAAAGTCTAATAAGAATTGAATATGGAACTTTACTGCTTTAAAGGTAGGTGTTCTCTTGCTAAAGTACTTATACCATACTTTCACATTATGACACACATCCTCCAATGTGCCTTCCTCAAGCAATGCAATGTCCATACTTCTCATTACCTGCTGCTGATATCTTGTGCTGCATTCTTTCTGAGCCTGGCATCCAGATGCCAATAATGAGCTATCAGTATACAATGCATTGGGCATGCACCCTAGGCAATGTACACAAAGTAGGAAATTGCTAGGAGCATGAAGACGAATAGGTTTTAGGCAGTAGAAATCGTGTATGTCTCTTCTGACAGTAGGCTCTACCTCCTACCATTTTTTTTTTAACTTCAGAACTTTAGTTCTGCTTTAATTTTTACTTTCAGAAGGTAACATGACAAAATATTACCAAGATGAAAAAAGGTATGTTTACACTAATGCTTGCTCTCCTTTAAAGCACTGTAAATAGCTCCTTTGTGGATGACCTGTTCAGAAAAATAATAAAGGGATTGTGTAGTCAGTCCCATCCCCCCCTTTACACACACACATGCAAATCAAATGGCTTAAACCTGAGCTCAGGGCAGATATAAAAAGACACAAATGAATGCAGGTCTGTAATCTTTAAACCGTTGCCGCTCGGCTAAATGCTGCCGGGGCTGGCCTCTCCTCGATTGGGGTGGATTTTTTTTATTTTTATTTATTACAGGATTAATATAGCGCCAACAGTTTACGCAGCGCTTTACAATATAAAAAGGAAGACAATACAGTTATAATACAATAAAATACAAGAGGATTAAGCGGTCCCTGCTCAGAAGAGCTTACAATCTAATAGGGTGGGGGAGGTGATACAAAAGGTTGTAACTGTGGGGAATGAGCTGATGGAAGTGGTAGAAGGTTAGTTGGAGACATGATAGGCTTCCCTGAAGAGATGGGTTTTCAGGGATCGCCTGAAGGTAGCTAGAGTAGGGGACAGCCGGACAGGTTGAGGCAGCGAGTTCCAGAGGATGGGAGAGGCTCTGGAGAAATCCTGGAGACGAGCATGGGAGGAGGAAACAAGAGAGATTGACAGGAGGAGATCTTGAGAAGAGCGGAGAGGACGGTTTGGGATATGTTTGGAGACAAGATTGGCGATGTAGCTCGGGGCAGAGTTGTGGATGGCTTTGTAAGTTGTGGTTAGTATTTTGAATTTAATTCGCTGGGTGATTGGGAGCCAGTGTAGGGATTGGAGGAGAGGGTTGGCAGACACTGAACGGTTGGTAAGGTGGATAAGTCTGGCAGCAGCATTCGTGATAGACTGAAGAGGGTGGAGCCTATGGAGAGGCAGGCCAATGAGAAGGGAGTTGCAATAGTCAAGGTGAGAGATAACAAGGGAGTGAATGAGGAGCTTGGTGGTGTCATTTGTTAAAAAGGGGCGAATTTTAGAGATGTTACGGAGGTGAAGTCTACAAACTTTTGACAGAGATTGGACTTGAGGCTAAAATGACAAGTCCGGGTCTTGGATTACACTGAGTACCCTGGCGTGAGGGGAGGGACTGATGGTTGCATTGTTGATTTTGATGGAAAAGTCATGGAGGGGGGCACGGGCGGGGGGGAATATTAATAGCTCAGTTTTAGAGAGATTTAATTTAAGGAAGTGGTGTGACATCCATGCTGAGATGTCAGTTAGTAAGTTAGTAATGCGAGAGGAGACTGAAGGAGTAAGGTGAGGAGATGACAGATAGATTTGGGTGTCATCGGCATATAAGTGGTATTGGAAGCCGTGGGCGGTTATCAAGTGACCAAGGGAGGAGGTGTAGATGGAGAAGAGAAGGGGTCCAAGAACAGAGCCTTGGGGGACCCCCACAGAAATAATGTGAAAGAATGGTGGATGTCTTATGATGTCCTTCTGGATCATTGTGGCACAATCTGTCACCAGCTGTGTTTATGGGATTCTGGAATACCACAACAGCGGCGGCTGACTGACTTTGTTGGATACACTGAGTGCCAGTATTTGCCACAAACACATGTGAGTGCATAATCTAATGTTTTTTATCATGTATGTGGCTTATGATTTATAAGGGAATAAATACAGGTCACACTTTGATGGCATATTACAGAGGCAGACTATAGGCTGTAAGGCTACCAAACACATCTTTGTGTTTCAAAATTCATATTCATATCCACAGTCGCGTGCCAAGTCATGAGTCCAAGTTCCCTAGCTGCGTGCATTGGAGCACAGATGTCAACAGAAGTATTCAGTGAAATGAATATTAGCTCCCACAATGCAGAACTGCTGCAAGTCATATGAATTATTATGCTGCCTTCACAACACATAACATTGTAATTGGCTTGCTGGTCAAAGCTTATATTGCAGCATGACCATTATTGGAAACATTGTATCATAAAGGGCTTACTTTAGCCTGCTTTTGTTTAAAAAGGAGATACAGGAAATATAATTACACAGTGGGGTCCAATGCATATAAAGCATAATCAGCCTATTTTGTTTTCTTGGTGTCCTGACAACAAACACAAAGGGTAATGGCAATAAGCAAAAGAACACAGAACATTTCTGAAGACGTAGTATTTTACATTCTATACACAAAAGTTTGCCTTGCTAATGAAGCTCCGTAGAGAAAAAAAATAAAAATGGTGCAATAATTACACAGACACAACACACAGCCAAGCAGATAAATGAATCCTTATTTGAAGTTTTTTTTTCTCCTATCTGCATGGCTTTATATAGGGATTACAGGCCTATTTAATGCAAAAATAAATGGATTTCTTCTTTAAAGAGAAAATATACTCACATCTATACACAAGTTCACAACTTCTTCTACATGCTTAGTGAAATAAAATTCTATGTTTGAAGTAAGATTCCTTTTAATTATTGGCTTCTTGAAGAGAATGTTGAGAAACTCCAGACTTAATGCAGTTTCACGGAAATGTAATTATACTCACCTAACAATGCTTTTCCTAGTATAATGCAAGTTTATTGCTTAAAAGAGGAACCACATTAAAAAAAAAAAACATGCAAGTATAATTGCTTCTACCTTAATGTTACAGCTTGATTTTTTTTTTTTCTGTGCTTATAGTCCTTGGTTTTAAAGCTGTTTTAGCCTGACGAGTACAGCCATGTTTCTTCTACCTGCAATTGTTTCCTTATGTGGTCACCCCCGTCCCCTCCTTCCCTTTATAACATGTACAGACTGACTACATACCTTCCACTGCATCTTTTAAGGTTCTTTGCAGTATAAGCCAAGGAAGCTTAGACATTTGTAGTGTATTAATATTTGCTTTACTAAACAGAAAATCTGCACATACAACTGCAGGGTACACAATGCATAGCATACAAAGTATAACAAAATATGCCTACAATGTACAAATGATCTATCCTTCCTAACACGTAGGCATGTACAATGGGATAGGCATAGGTACTGTATACTAAACAGCTACTTAACTTAGACTCTCCATTGATGGAATCTTCTTCATGGTTCCTTCCTTCAGAGTCCGGCACAAAACATCTACTGCCTCCAAAGTCTTCCACCACAACTGTTTCTCCTTTGTCTTCAGAACAAGTCTGCCTTCCTTGTCTTCCAGAACAACTGTGTCTTTGAGAGCACCGTCTGTTTAAAGCCCCATTCCTGTCCTCCTATTTCATTCGACATCATATCCTGACTTCCTGTGCTAAGTCTGATGGGTCTGACGTGTTCATTTGCATATCAATAAGGAAGGCTTAGCTTTAATAAAAAATAAAAAAAAACAACACATGGTCTAAAATCTAACAATTCACATATATTAGCTATGAAAATCACCAAAAATAGCCAAGCAACACAGGTACTAACAACTAAGGGAATTGCTTAACTGCATAGGGGCCCCAGTGCACCCTTGGCTCCCATCCTCCTTTGATATTTTTGGTAGAATGAGAGGTACCACATAAGCAGGTGGCCAAGGAGTGCATCTCAAATACCTTCACCCTCCATGGTGATTTGTCCAGGCTTTATTACAAGTCCTCGTAAGTAACATCTTTGCAAAATGCTCAAGCTAACTCTCTTATCCTTTAGGCTGCCATCATGTAGGTGTCAGGCTTTTTGCCTTTAGCTGAGCTGAGACAAGACTTCTGCAGAAACACTGCCGTGGCAAATTATAAAACATATGACATTATTTTAGTCATTTCCGATTTTACTGTTTGAAGTCTACCAAACTGTTGGGTTACTCCAGGAGTATAATCTGCCACAGACCTTTGTTTCCCTTTTGCTGGTGCAGATCCCTTCCAAGAGCTTGGGATAGTGAGAAGACAGACACAGCAGTGTGATATATAAACTCAATATCAAATGTTTATTCTGTGAGTTAGATATTTGTATAAATCAACATAAGGCATCAGCTTAGACAGTAGGCAAATATAGGTTAGCAGCTTGCATTCATAGCGAGAATGAAACTATCGGATGATACACTCTCATTTCATAGAGATTACGTATTTTTCTCAGTAAATCAAAACCCAGTTTAAATAGATACTGGTAAGAAACTAAAATGAAACTCACTTACTCTTCTCAACCCTTTATTCTTTAATGCTGGGAAAAGGAAATGAGAATGGAGGAAGGGGAGTTGTTGGCAGTGAGTATGAGATGGAATCCTTGAATCTTAAATGGGTTGTAAAGGCATAAGTTTTTTCATCTTAATGCATTCTATGCATTAAAATAAAAAACATTTTGTGTGTAGCAGCCCCCCTCCCCCAATTACTTACCTGAGCCCCATCTCTCTCCAGCGATGACCACCATGTCTAAGCCGTTCTGGACACTCCTCCTGATTGGCTGAGACACAGCAGCGGTGCCATTGGCTGCCACGCATGTCAATCAAAGTCAGTCATCCAATCAGGGGAGATAGGGGGTGAGGCTAGGTCGGGGCTCCATGTCTGAATGGATACAAGGAGCTGTGACTTGGCTCGGGTGCCCCCATAGAAAGCTGCTGTCTGAGGGGGCACTTGATAGGAGGGAGGGGCACAGGAGAGGGACCTGAGAAGAGGAGGATCTGGGCTTCTCTGTGCAAAAACAAACTGCACAGAGGAGGTAAGTATAACATGTTTATTATAAAAAAAATAGTCTTTAACCCCTTTGCCTCTGGGCCCTTTTAAAGGTTTCAGATGCTAGGTGGTGGGGTTTATGATCATGTGACCGTCGTGATTGGCTGTCACTTAATCACATGAGCGGAGAGCTTCTTGTGATCGGGAGCTTTCCGCTAGCCACCGGTAACTGTGCCGGCAGCACACAGAGCGCGTGCTCTTGGCACGGCTGTGTCTGCTAATTGGTAATGCGGCTGCTCTGTGTCAAGGCCCACCCACCGAGAGGCCGCATATTTGCATACTGTCGATGCCTAGGGGTTAAGATTAGGAAACAGGAAATAATGGCATGGATTTTAAAGGTGGATTTAAAAAGAGGAGTTATATGTACAGTAGCTACAAAGTCATAACAGCAGGAATGAATGGAACGAGGAACAGAGAAAATCTATTAAGACAAAAGAAAAAGGAGAAATATTTCAGGATAATTTTGAGATTTGCATCACATTGGAACTAGTTATATTTGTTGTTGAAGAAGCATTAACCTATGAAGATCATTTATCTTTGTGCTCAGTGTTGACAGTTACAATATACTGTATGTACAAGTAGCACCGCAATACTATGATCTTCTTGAGGAAGTTACATGATTAGTAGGGGTGCAACAGATCGTCGCCGATCTGTGATCCGAACGGGCCACCCCGTTCGGATCGGCACACCCCGCGATCCGCGGAGCGCTCAGCGGCCTCGGCCTTAGGAAAGGCCGCGGCTTCGGCCTAGCTCCGGAGCGGCGGCGGCCATCTTTGTACACCCGGCGGCCTTAGGAAAGGCCGCGGCTTCGGCCTAGCTCCGGAGCGGCGGCCATCTTGGTACACCCGGCCACTGTTTACAATGTGATCGCTCCGTCAAATTTGACGGAGCGATCACTTGTAAACATACCCTGCATTACCCAGCCAATATCCTGCATTAACCCTGCATATACTCTGCATTAACCCTGCATATACTCTGCATTAACCCTGCATATACTCTGCATTACCCAGCCAATACTCTGCGATACTCTGCATTAACCCTGCATATACTCTGCGATACCCAGCCAATACTCTGCGATACCCAGCCAATACTCTGCGATACCCAGCCAATACTCTGCGATACCCTGAGCCAATACTCTGCGATACCCAGCCAATACTCTGCGATACCCAGCCAATACTCTGCGATACCCAGCCAATACTCTGCGATACCCAGCCAATACTACAGTGGGGGAGATGACGTGGATATTACAGTGGGGGAGATGACGTGGATATTACAGTGGGGGAGATGACGTGGATATTACAGTGGGGGAGATGACGTGTATATTACAGTGGGGGAGATGACGTGGATATTACAGTGGGGGAGATGACGTAGATATTACAGTGGGGGAGATGACGTGGATATTACAGTGGGGGAGATGACGTGGATATTACAGTGGGGAGATGACGTGGATATTACAGTGGGGACTATATGGTGGCGGAATTTTTTCACAGGTTTTTGCAAATTCAATTATTATTTGCTGATCCGAAAAATCATCCGATCCGTGACTCCTGATCCGAGGATCGATTCGATCCGTGAGTTTTTTGATCCATTGCACCCCTAATGATTAGTGAAGAAACATGTCGGAGGTGGAGTCAGTGATGTCATTAGCTGAGCCAGGAATTGATGGTGATATGCAAGGTTAGAAGGTGATGTAGATTTTCTGGTGTTTCTTAAGGGGGCAGTACAATGTACAGTATACCTACAAGCCATATATCCATGTGCACGGTTTAAAGTGCACTGTTTCATGTGAGTATATTTATTTGGGTTTTTAGTAAAGATAGAGTTTTTTATGATAATAAAGTACAATTATGGCCTATCTTTGATTCTGTTTGAGCTACGAATGCCTAAAAACCTTTCACAGTGGAGCAAAAGGAGCTTTTGGATCCAAGGTGCACCTGAATAATATCCTAGATCAGTGGAGTTAATCCCCAGGTGGGGAAGATGTGCAGTGACCTGTTTTCTAGGCCAAAGATGGAGGTGAGCGCTTAAAGTGGATGTAAACCCGAAAAAAAAAAATTGTCTGCCACAATATAGAGTATGGGATTTCAGATCAGCTGTGCCCAGTCTTGCCACAAAGAGTTAATCTAGCTATGAACAATCCTCATATCTTTTTTCAGTGAAATAAAACGGACAAACTGTGAAAACTTTGTCCGTTCTTTCCCCTTGCTGTGATTGACAGGTGATTTACATATCTCATGCACTAGCTTAAGACATGCATTATTTTTTAATCCTCTGCAAGGATTGTCTGTTCCATGCCTCAGCATGATTTGGCATGCTGAAGTCATGTGGGGACTTTTCTGGGTTTTGACTGGATGTTAGTGATCATAGCAGAAGTTCAGTGTAAGAAATACACAGGAGAAAATGCATGTTGATAAGGGGAGTGTAGAGGTGGGCGGGGAGTCTACTGACATCACGACTCCACCCACTGAGCCCTGGAAAACAGACCCACCCAAAAAATCTGCAGTTTTTTGGGTCTCATAGCAGACAGAGGGGAGGCATTTGACAGATAAGTATACATGCAGGAGGCATGTATATCCTTCTAGATAACCAATATTGCAGTAGTTTAGAAAGGATGAGAGTGGGTTTACATCCACTTTAAATACTGCTGGTGACGGATATCACATGGTGCAACTGCTGTGGGATGGCCATTGTGCTCATACTGTAACTTAGGATATCATTAAGTACATTGTTTGTTACCGAGGTATTGATGCACTGGACTTTATTATTCTATTTAGGAGGTTTCTACCACTATTCATCATATGCACTTTATTATTTCATTTAGGAGGTTTCCTCCACTATTCACTTTATGCACTCTATGTTGTTGAAAATTTTGAGTTATTAATATTCAGATATTGCATGTTATTTTGCAGTATATAACACAATCACAAGGTGTATGGTAAAATAATGTATTTGATTTATATTTTAGTTTAGATTTACTTTTCATTTGTTGTAGTTTAATACATCATTGAAAATAGGAGTGATAAGCTGATATTCTGTATAGGAGGTTTCAACAATTAATCAAGCATTAGTAAAGGAATTACTTATACTCAGGAGGTTTCCACTAAAATTCACATATATTGGAAAAATTTAGGTAGCGCTAGACTTTTTTATATTATTCAGTGTCCACAGTGATGATATATGGAAGACTCACACTAACACTGGAACCCAGCAGAATGAAATAAGTCAAATCCTGTGGGATAAAAATACCTCATCCCATGGTTGAGGTTGAATGTGCGTTGTTGTCTGTTTGTAGCATACGTATTTAACCGCTTCAATACAGGGCTTTTAAACACCCTTCCTTACCAGAGCACTTTTTGCGATTCGGCACTGCGTTGCTTTAACTAACAATTGCGCGGTCGTGCGACGTTACACCCAAACAAAATTGAAGTCCTTTTTTTCCCACAAATAGAGCTTTCTTTTGGTGGTATTTGATCGCCCCTGCGGTTTTTATTTTTTGCGCTATAAACAAAAGAAGAGCGACAATTTTGAAAAAAAACACAATATTTTTTACTTTTTGCTATAATAAATATACCATTTTTAAAAAAAAAAACTATTTTTTTCCTCAGTTTAGGCCAATACGTATTCTTCTACATATTTTTGGTAAAAACAATCGCAATAAGCGTATATAGATCGGTTTGCGCAAAAGTTATAGCGTCTACAAAATAGGGGATAGATTTATTGAATTTTTTTTTTTTTTTTTTACTAGTAATGGCGGCGATCTGCGATTTTTTTTTTCGTGACTGCGACATTGCGGCGGACACTTCGGACACTTTTGACACATTTTTGGAACCATTCACATTTACACAGCGATCGTTGCTATAAAATTGCAATGATTACTGTGTAAATGTGACTGGCAGGGAAGGGGTTAACACTAGAGGGCGCTGGAGGGGTTAATGTGTTCCCTGATAGGAATGATTCTAACTGTAGGGGGAGGGGACTCAAGGGGAGAAGACCGATCATGTGATCCTCTGTACTGGGATCACATGATCGGTCTCCTCCCCGCTGACAGGACGTGGAGCTGTGTGTTTACACACACAGCTCCACGGTCCCGCCCGGTCCCGTTGTTTTAACGGGCAATCGCGGGTGCCCGGCAGACATCGCGGCCGCCGGGCACTCGCACCGGGTCCCGAGCGATGCCGGCGGCGCGCGCGCGCGCCCCCCAGGCGGCCGGGAATCCGAGGACGTCATATAACGCCCACCCAGGATGGTAGATCCACCTTGTGGGCGTCATATGACTATACGCGGGTATTGAAGTGGTTAATATATAATATTTTGGTCTCTATATGTTTGTGTGGATGTGCAATTATGTAATTGTGGACTTGTCTGGACTTTAGGCTGGGCAGATTTTGATTGGGGGTGGAGCTGTCTATGGGGTGTGTACTCCAGCTGTACTCATAGGCACTGTTGATGTGCAGAAATAAGCATAATATGTAACCATATTATTGTTGAATAGACTATGATTATACTTATACAAGATTTCTCCAAGAAATATATCACTGCAGAACCTTCTCTGATTCATAACATGAGAACTGAAAATACCTGCCACATGTATGTGGATTGTGATTTACATTTTCAAATATTTTTAGTTTGTGGTGGAGCTAAGTGAGAATATCAATAGGTGAAATGATATATATATATATATATATATCATTTATAGGGCAAAAAATAAAAAACCCAGAGGTGATCAAATACCACCAAAAGAAAGCTCTATTTGTGGGAAAAAAAGGACAAAAAATTAATTTGGGTACAATGTTGCATGACTGAGTAATTGTCATTCAAAGCGTAAGAGCACTGAAAGCTGAAAATTGGTCTGGATAGGAGGGGGGTTTAAGCGCCTGGTAAGCAAGTGGTTAATGTTCTCATGACTAAGTAACAATGGGCAGTGCTACCACTGCTAAATAACAGACTTCCAGCTGATGTTTGTTTATTTTTATATATGTCATATAAATATATTTTTTATCATTTACCGCATTTATTAAAAATCAATAAGGGGAAAATCGTGGGTGCGTGTTATACGCCGATCCCCCGTCGATTGTGAGCTCTTTGGCGGTTTTGGACAATCTCGGCTGCTTTCGGCCATTCTCGTCTATTTTCGGCCGAAAATAGCCGAAGGCCGCCAAGACTGGCCAAGAGCTACCGAGCGCCGCCGAGATACACAGGACATCCGCTCTGTATCTCGGCGGCGCCATCTTTAAACGCCAAGCTGACACTGACAAGGCTGCAAATGACTGACAAGGCTGCAAATGAGTGGCAAGGCTGCAAATGACTCACAAGGCTGCAAATGACTCACAAGGCTGCAATGCAAGGCTGCAAATGACTGGCAAGGCTGCAAATGACTGGCAAGGCTGCAATGCAAGGCTGCAAATGACTGGCAAGGCTGCAAATGACTGGCAAGGCTGCAATGCAAGGCTGCAAATGACACTGGCAAGGCTGCAGATGGACACTGAGAAGACTGCATTTAAATGTAAGTTTTTTTCCTTAAACTTCCCTCCTAAAAAATTTTTTCCTTAAAATTCCCAACTAAACTTGGGGTGCGTGTTATACGCCGATAAATACGGTATATATTTAGGAGATTTTCACACTGTTTTCTGCATAATCACTAAAGCTGTTTTTGTTAAACAAAACATTTGCTTTCACATGCTTTAAATGGTTAATATCCTCTCTGCTTCCTTGGTAGGCAAGATCAGGCTTCAATCCCACCTGATCAGTTGTGTAGGGTTTCGGTGGGGAGGTTCTCAGATTCCATAGAGGTCTCTCTAGACCTAAGATATTAATATAAACTCCACCTTTATCATCTGCTTCTCATTTTCTTTGCTGAATCTAATCATCTATATATCAGCTGGTCTTGTTCTAACTGAAAGACTATTCTACTGGGAACAAGTATCATGCAGATGCTGTTCTATGCAGTCAAAGCCAGTCATACCTCTCTAAATTCTATGTCATAAATTAATTACTACAGTAAATGTGATTTTTGTTAAATTATAAATGCAGTTATACAAAAACTATTGTAAACAACTCTCTCACATCCCTATTAATTTCTCGTTGAAGTGACAAACCTCGGATATATGACTTTTCACTCTTGGAACCTACCTAAGACCTGCCAATAGCTTGTAGTGCCCATGCCTTGTAAAATGAGACTGTGATATGGATATTCAAGTATTAATATAGTGTAAAAAAAAAAAGTATTAAATTAGCTTTTTAACAACCTGAGGGCACTGTGGAGCAAGTTTGTGGGGCTTATTCCAGGAACAGGGCCTTCTGTTCTCTTAATTGGCCAGCGGGGAATGGCATAACTCCTGCACATGCACATGGGAGTACATTCAGTCCAACAGTTGGAAGTGTGTCAAGAATGTACACTAAGTTGTGTACTTGCAGCGCATAGTTCATGGGCTAGCACAAAGGTAAACCTTAATAAATGAAACAACACAAAATTATCAATAAAATTAGTTTATTGGCTTTAAATATGGCCACGGTGTTATCCATGGGGGGCAACTCAAATTACAAATTCAATAAAAATGTAAATATAAATATAAAGCCATTTGGCTAAAATGTATTTAAACAAAAATTGAATTGATGTCCATCCAGTCAATGCTGGACGACTACTCCCCCTTTTGGACAACATCACGACTTAAAAATAGGGAGGGTGGGTGGGCGCTTCAGCTCCAGTCAGAGCGGTCTGTGAGGGAGCCGCTCCAGTCCTTTATATAAACTCCTACAGCGCGCGCTAGAACCGCCAAAAAACAGACCAATCAGCCCACTTCTGCTGCACACCAATCCCCTGTTCCCCTGGTTGCCCAGGGATACCGCTCTAAGCTGCACCTGTGAATGTAAAAATAGAGATGAGAAGCAAACGGTCCCCTTTGAGCTATCCCATGGTGGTCCAGCATATTGCAAGACCTTTCATGGGCTAGCACAAAGGTAAACCTTAATAAATGAAACAACACAAAATTATCAATAAAATTAGTTTATTGGCTTTAAATATGGCCACGGTGTTATCCATGGGGGGCAACTCAAATTACAAATTCAATAAAAATGTAAATATAAATATAAAGCCATTTGGCTAAAATGTATTTAAACAAAAATTGAATTGATGTCCATCCAGTCAATGCTGGACGACTACTCCCCACCGGCTGAAGCCAAAGGCATAGCCTTAGGCTGAAGCCCCCCCACCACCGTGGCTGATTCTATTAAGCTTTGCAGGCCCATGTTGAAAATATCTAAACCAATTTTGGATAAATGAACCATATCCTCTCGGAACAAGCCTGGAACGAAGCCTTCCAGCTCGAGATGTCTGATAGAAACACCCCCCCCGAGAGATTAGAAAACTGTGGACTGTCCTATTTAGCCGCCTTCTAATTTTGTCCAAATAAAACAGTTTGCCAAAGGGGGACCACGAAAGCCGTGGAATCATTTCGGAGAATGCTAGCAAAGTGGATGCAAACATGAGCTTAATAATCTGCAGATCCTGCTTCATTTTGCATAACAAATCCCATGTACCCATCTTACCAATATCATTAGCACCCGCATGAATAACTAAAATATCAGGGGGCGGCCATATATCGGATAAATACTCTAATTGAAACATAAGGTCCTTCCATCTCAGGCCCCTAACGCCTGACCATAATACCAGAAAATCCTTATTGTCCAAACCCAAATTGGATGAGTAGATCCTATCTCCGGCATGTTTGGCAGCCCAGAAAACGTAAGAGTGACCTACTATCCATACCACTGTCTGTAATGGATCTGAAAAGAGAAATTCAAATAGTTAGCAATTCAGGGCGGACATATAACTTATATCTGTCACTATTCCAACGACCAATCCTCATCAACCTATCCTCCGGAAAACCCAAAGCATTAGCTGTCGTGGCCGCCCCAATTCTAAACGAATGGGAAGAAAAACAAAAGCCAGACAGATTTAGACGTTTTAGGCATAAAGCCAAAATGGATGAAAATTGAAACCTGGTCAATGAGGATAGGTCATGGTGTATAAAGAACGAACCAACAGAGAGAGGTCTAACTGATAAGTATCTAGATACCTGCAAAACTGGGCAGATAGCTGGGTTAGGAGAACTAGCTAAAGAAAACCACTGCCCGTTCCCCCACGCTTTGGTTTTGGACCTACAAATGAATAGCTGCACGGAACCCTGACTCAAAAGGACATGTGAAAATAGCAAAAAAGATAGTGATCTCCTGTTTGTGGCAGTGAATTCGCCTAACCTTAGCGCCCCAAAAAATGCAATAGCGAAAGCTGCCCTAAAAAGAAGCGTCTCAAATTCAGATGAGCACACTGTTTGCAGGACCTCAAGAAGGTCCACTAATAGAGTGACTGAAATGGGACGTCTCCTGTCCCGTGACGGGTTGGACCGGCGAAAGCCTTTCAGCACCTGATTAACTTGGAAGAAAGAAGTCAAAGATGGTTGGCCGGCAAATTTTAGAAAAAATGATACACCCGCTAAAATTTTGCTGACAGAGGAAGGACTAAGATTCGATTGCAAAAGTGACGATGTAAAAGACAAGGCAACATATGATGACACATACAGCTCGTCCAAACCTAACCCTTGGCAAAAAAAACACCATCTGGACCATGAAAGGTTGTAGTCCGACCAAGTTTTCTGTGAAACCGAATCTCTCAGGTTGTCTGTTACCAGGTTCATATCAAGCCCCAGAGGAAATCTGGGCAAGGATAACCGAACGGTTCCGCCGAGGGGGCCAGCTCCCGAAACTTTGCAAACTGTGAACGAGACAAAGCATCGGCAATGTTATTACGTGCTCCTTCTATGTATTCAGCCTTCAACCAAATATTGAAACGCATACAATGTAACACAAGAAATCGCAGGAGTTTCAATACCGGTTCAGATTTAGAGGATAAAGTATTTATTGCAAATAGAACACCTTTATTGTCCGTGTGAACCAGAATCCTACGATTTTGAAAAATATCCTGCCAGACCACCACAGAAGCTAATACCGGGAATAGTTCCAGAAGAACTATGTTCTGTAGGACATTCTTCTGCAACCATTCCTTATGCCATTTACCCGATAGCCAACGGCCTTGCAAAAAAGCTCCGAAGCCCGACGAACCCGCTGCATCCGTAAAAAATTCCAACTGGTTGCTAGCTATAAACTCGCATTGCCAAACCGTCGAACCGTTAAAATCGCACAAAAATTGGTCCCAGATCCTAAGGTCTTCCTTTATGTTTTTGGAGAGACGGATGTGTGCATTCTGGCTCTTGAAACCGCTGATAGCCAGGGAAAATCTTCTAGAGAAAACCCTGGCCATAGGAATAATTCTGGCTGCAAACGCCAAAAGGCCTAACAAGGACTGAGCTTCTTTTAAAAGCACCTTCCTCTTAGATAAAAAGGAAGAGATCAATTGTCTCATCTTGTTTATTTTAAGAGGAGGAAGCCTGAATTCCATAACGGATGAGTCTATAGTAATACCCAAAAACTCTAATGAAGTGGTTGGAAAGACCGTCTTTTCATGAGCCAATGGGATACCAAACTGCTCACAAGTGGCCAAAAAGGTATGTAAAGATTCTAGACAAATAGGTGAGACGGCTGGACCAACAAATAAAAAAATCGTCCAGGTAGTGTAGGAAACCCCCTTTGGGAAACTTAGATGAAGACACCCAGTGTAAAAAAGTAGAAAATGCTTTGAAATAGAAGCATGACAGAGTGAAGCCCATAGGCAGGCATCTATCAAAATAAAACTGGCCTTGAAATTGAAAACCTAATGAGTTGAAACCTTGTGGGTGTACTGGCAAGAGGCGAAAGGCAGATTTAATATCTGCCTTTGCTAGTAAAGAGCCTTGACCAAAATATCTCAACATTGATAAGGCTTCATCAAATGAAGAATAGCATACTGGTGCATCTACATTAGAAACCTCATCATTTAGTGATGCATCAGGTGGGTAGGACAAGTGGTGAATCAAGCGATAGCTACCATTCTCCTTCTTAGGAACTATCCCCAGTGGTGAAATCCGAAAGTTCTGGAAGGGAGGTTCAGAAAATGGGCCAGAGATTCTGCCTTCACTCAATTCTTTAAATATTTTGTCCTGAGCTACCGAAGCATACATGGTAACAGACTTTAAGTTCTTGACAAACTTACAACCTGAACCCATAAATGATGGAACCAAGAAACCCTCCTTAAAGCCATTAATTAGCAGAGTTGCCATCCTGTGGTCTGGGTAGCGTTCTAGCCAGGGGAGCATTCTTGTTAGCATCACTGGTGTCGATGCTTTTACCATGAGTGTCTCTGGGAAGCGATTGAAAAGAGGAGGCAGCTGATCTCCGAAAACACCTGCTAGCCGAATGGCTCCCATTGCAGTGTGAACACTCATGTCTGTACCGACAATTAGTTAAAAATTTGCATTGCCCTTCATTAAATGCAAAACATAAGCCTTTGCGAAAAGTCGCTTGCGCATTAGGTGCCAATCTCTGGCTAAACTGGGGTCTTGCTGGCAGCATAAGATTCAGCCATAAACCAACGTCCTTTGATCCCCAGTGCAGCGATGGGTGCACCGACAACTTTTGGCGAAAGTTTTCATCGTATGTATACCATGCAGAGCCGCTAAAATGACGAAAGGCTTCTGCAATTATGTCCAAATGTTGAAATAAACCTGAGCATTTATCTGGAAACCGCTCACCCATAACTGCTGCATAAATGCAGAAGGCCTGCAGCCAATTCTGAAAAGTTCTAGGAATGGCCCTCCTCCTATCTTCTTCAGCCCTATCCCCATGCTGCTTCTCTAACTTAGCCAAAAATTCCTTTGAGGCTGGCAGTAATGACAAAATGTCAATGAATTCCCCTTTCCAAATCCTTTCTTTAACTGACTTATGCAGATGAAAGCCCAGTGGTGATAATGCACATGGCAGTGGCTCCCTGAAAGAGGACTCACCCACTGACATAGCTAAGGAATTGAGGGGCAATTGAGTGTTAAACCTTGCTGGATTCAAAACCTTTAGACCAGAAAATTTTTCTTTATACTCCTCTTGTGAGGCAGACTCACTCATATTCTGCCATACCGTACCAGCCTCATTCATATATTCTGAACAACTCACCTTATTATCCATAGCATCATGTAAATGTGCCCCTGTTCTCATATTGTCAGCATTGTTGTAAACCAAATTATCTTTATTCACAATAGATGCACCAGATGCCTGTGCTCTCTGAAAAACCTGAGAAACAGCAGGCAGCTGCATAGCCTGGTCAGCACCAAAACCTTGTGCACTTGAACTTTCACCAATATTACCTCTTTTTGTTTTAAAAACCTCTTTTACAATAACCTTATCTGCACCAGGTAACTGTGCCCTTTTTTGTAAATCATTATTAATATCATCATAAACTTCAGCACCATTAGCATGTGCCCCTTTAAATTGCTGTAACACATTAGATAATGATTCCACCAAACTTAACACACCAACATTCTGAGGCATAAAACATTTCTCACCATCCTTGTATAATGACTGCTGCTCACTCTGCTCCATTGAAGAAAGCTGAGTAGCGCTGCTCTCCTTCACACAGGAAGCCCTCTTGGGTATCACACTGCCAGCCCTCTCCTTACATGAAACGCTTGGAGAAGCAGCTGTTCTCTGCCTTTTTTTCTTCCTGTCAGGTTGATGCCTGGTGCCGCCCCCGCCTGAGGCCGGCCTTTCCTCCGTCTCAGGAGGAGTGGAGGTAGGCGGAGGAGAGATACTCTCCTCCTCCAGGCATTTTAATAGCCATTCCTCGCCGCCCTCCTTCTCAGCCCTCTCAATGAGGCGGCAAAGGAGGGACTCACGGCCACTGGGAGAACGGCGCTTCATGGTGCAGGACGTCCGCGCTTCAGCTCCAGTCAGAGCGGTCTGTGAGGGAGCCGCTCCAGTCCTTTATATAAACTCCTACAGCGCGCGCTAGAACCGCCAAAAAACAGACCAATCAGCCCACTTCTGCTGCACACCAATCCCCTGTTCCCCTGGTTGCCCAGGGATACCGCTCTAAGCTGCACCTGTGAATGTAAAAATAGAGATGAGAAGCAAACGGTCCCCTTTGAGCTATCCCATGGTGGTCCAGCATATTGCAAGACCTTTCATTCTAAAGAAGACTGCAAATAGGCAGTTACATTTTTTTTATTGCAAAATAAAGAGCCTGTCTGCTTTCATTTTTGTTCACCTTAGTTCAATTACTCTACAGTACATTCAATTTCTTTCAAAAATAATTGGCATTTTTGTACATTGCAAGGATTTTAACAAACTTTGTTGCAGATCCTTACCTTTTGTTATTCTGAAGAAATCCCTGCGTGTTTGTCTGTTTCCATGTGGTAAGTGAATATAAAGCCTCGTACACACGATCGGACTTCAAACAAACTCTTCCGTGGATTTCTGTCCTAAAGGCGTTGGCCGTGGACTTGTATTGCATACACACGGCAGGACTTTTTCAGCCAACTTTCACCAAATCACGTGTTTTTCTGCTCTTTACCTCCACCCTTTGGTCAACTTCTGTATTGATGTCTCATCTTTTGCATTGGTTCTGAGCATGCGTGTTTGTACTTTGGACTTAAGTCCGATGGATTTCTGTACACACAATCAGACTTTGCCCCATCGGACTTTTGTTGCCGAAAAGTTTGTCTGTTTGCACAGCGAACATTTGTCTGATGAAAACCGAAAAAGTTTGTCCGATGTTGCCGATGTTGCCTTAAAACAGCTAATTTTCATGTTTGTTGTCAAAAAGTCTGATTGTGTGTATGGGCCTTAATAGGAGTGGTTTCATAATTATCAATCAGCTGCTGCACCTGTATGACTCTAATGAGGAAAAACGGAGGGTCTGCATCCATTTAGACGTGATTTCCTATTAGAAGTATCTCACTAAAAATGTAATTTTTGTTGCAGGGCATGCCTGATATATGACTTGTATCTTGGTGTAGACTTCTGGGAAAATCAGCGAGCCAATCACATAAGCATGAAATTATGTTTCTGGGGGAGTTCTGTACACATTCTGTGTACAGAACACCTCCAGGTGGCCATATTGCATTGCATTTTACATAAAGTTACAGACCTGCAGATTGAAAAGGAAAGGTCATTTTTAATAACATGCAATTACAATATGACTTGAGTATGCTAGATTATTATTTTATTTATTTGCTATTTTTTTCCCACAAAAGTGGAGTCACCCTTTAAGTACATTCACACACTTTGCCCCTGGCAGCAAAACCTAAAGTTGAGGAGCTCGAGTGAGGTTACTAGTTTTGCTTCTTATGGCGCGTACACACGAGTGGAGTTTCCGTCAGAAAAATCTTGGATGGTTTTTCCAACGGAATTCCGCTCAAGCTTGGCTTGAATACACACGGTCACACAAAAGTTCGCTGAACTTTCGACCGTCAAGAACGCGGTGACGTACAACACTAGACAAGCTGAGAAAATTTCATTGTTTCCGAGCATGCGTCAAATTGTTTCCGAGCATGTGTAGGAATTTTGCGCGTCGGAATTGCTACAGACAATCGTAATTTCCGATTGGAACTTTTTCCCGACTGAAAAATTGAGAACCTGCTCTCAATCTTTTGCTGGCGGAAATTCGGCCAGCAAAAGTCCGATGGAGCATACACACGGTCGCATTTTCCGACCAAAAGCTCTCAGCGGTCTTTTGCTGGCTGCATTTCCAATCGTGTGTACACGGCATAGCTGTACAAACATTTAAAAACTTACATAGCATTAGTTGTCTACCATGGTGACTGTATATCTTTTTTTTTTTACGATGTTAGAGTAGAATGCACATTTAAAATGACCCTAAATGTTGAAACAAATGTCTTTTAATGTCTACAATTTTTTTTGTAATGTATTATTTATATAAAATGTAGCTAGCTGATTTAAAACCAGACTAGAGTGCAAAATCCAGGTGCTTAATTTAAAGTCATTCAAGCAGTCCTGCTGCATTGCTTTAAAACCATTCTAACAGGTCATGTCTGTCTACATTATTATGTTCGTATAGCCAACATTAAAAAAAAATACTTGTCAGTCAGCACTTCTTTTTAGATATAGGATTTTGAGACACATCTGCACATACTGATATTCAAAGTGAACTTTCTTCACTTAGTAGGCTGCTGTCTTCAACCGTCAAAAGGAGTAGTAATGTTAAGCTGCATGGTGCTAACAACACATGCCTAAAAGCTCTATCAAATATAAATGTCAACTGATTAGTACACACAGATATACAAAAGAAAAATAGAAATAGATGGACAGCTGCCTTAGAGTACAGTGAAGTGAAATAATTATTGAGCAAGCCTTCTCATCATCACTTCATGACTGCTGTCAAAAACATTATGAAAGCTTTAAAAAAATAAACATGAGACATGCTTATTTTTTTTAAAAATTTATAGTAGAAAATGTGTTTTTTCCTGGTCTTGGATAGCAGCTCCAGTACCCTTACAGTAAGTCCAGCAGGCCTACCAGTACTTGGTTGCCTCTGGGTCTTGGTATGCAATGCTATAGTTTCTGGTCTGCTGAACATAAGGGACTGAGTGTAGGTAACAGAAAAGGGTACTTGATCTTCAGGAGGATCTAGAGTGAGGCATAGAATGGCAGAAGAGTGTCTATATGAAACTCTAGAGGCAGGTGCCAGTCAGTGCAGGTAGTACATGGCTAGCACTATCCACTGGCGGAACTACGAGGGGGCACAAAGGCAACCGGGCACCTGGAGTTTCGCTATTATGGGGGGCTCTGCCTGCCTATTTCACTACCCAGCACTGCCACTGATGTCACATTTATACCCACCCCCACTGCCACTGATGTCATCCTTATCCCAACCACCACTGCCGTCATCCCTATCCCCACCACCAATTTGGGGAGTATTTGTACTGTCTTGGCATTTTAGGGCCTCAAGAAATTAGATAGGCTGTCAGGACATCAGGATTGATCAATTTTCAAATATACTGTATATATTTGGATATAATCATCATCCATGTGTGCCATGGCAGTAGGCTTACCAGATCCCGCTCGGGCCTATAGCAAAATGACGTCTGGCGGGATGTTCATCAATCCAGGTGGAAGTCATATGACGTCCTCCTGGATCGGGCCATGCTGCGGCACAATCTGTCACCGGCAGTGTCCATCAGACACAGCTGATGACTGATCAATGTACAATCATAATATGTAAAAAAAATAATTGGGATCACGTCCCCAGGGTAGTACGGTGTTAATATGGTATAACTGTATTGCTCTGTATTGCTCTGGTCACAGTGTGTAAAAAAAAAAAAAACTTAGCAAAAAACATAATTAAAAAAGAAAAATAATTATTCCAATTTTTTTTTTCTTCATACTGTCACCAGTCAATGTCCCTGATCACCACCACACCCATTATATGATAATTCTGTACTTCACTTGTGACAGTATGTCAAAAAAACTTGACATGCTTGTTACTAAATACCTTGGACTTTCTACTTTTCAAAAAGGGGTAATTTGGGGGATATTTGTACTATCCTGGTGTTTTTAGGCCTCAGACCTGAAACAGACCAAAAGACGCACAGAGTTTTTGTGCTGCGGACATATGTGAACTGGCTCCATAGAGAGCCCGTCAAAATCTCCTGCTATTGCGAATTGGATGCGGGGATCCTGCATCCAATTTGCAATGGTGTGAACCCAGCCTCAAGAAATGAGATAGGCAGTCAGTACATCAGGATTGATTGCTTTTCAGATACAGTATATACCATTGTATAATATATATATACAATAATATACAGTGTTTTGGGTGTTTTTCACCAAAAAAAATTTTCAGAATACATTTTGCCCTAAATATATGAAGAAAAATTATTTATTTCTAAAATGTTATAACAGAAATGAAGAAAAACTTTATTTTTTAAAAATGTTTGGTCTTTTTTCATTTATTTAGGAAAAAAAATAAAAAAAAAACAGTGGTGACTAAATACCACCAAAAGAAAGCTCTGTTTGTGTGAAAAAAAAGATAATAATGTCATATGGGCAAAGTGTTGCATGATAACACAATTGACAGCGCTGAAAGTTGACAATTGGACTGGGCAGGAAAAAGGTAAAAGTGCTCGGTATCGAAGTGGCTAAATGCAGTACTGCGCCGAGACTCGGTGTTAAACAAATCATATTTTTCTTTTTAACCTCCCTAGCGGTAACCCCGAGCCTGGCTCGGGTCCAGCTTTTTCTGCTGGCAGTGGTAACCCCAAGCCAGACTCGGGCTTGCGTGCAGGATGCAGGGGGGAAGTTACTTACCTTTTCCCCTGGATCCTGCGATGTCTCCCCGCTGTGTGAGCGAGCCGTCCGCTCGCTCGATTCACACAGTGCCGGTCTCCGTTCCCTGCGACGTTCCGACGCACGGGAGCGGAGATCGGCGCAAAATTTTTTCTGCCTGGAAACTGGAGATTGTCCATAGCAACCAAAAAGTGTCCCTTTATGTCAAAAGTGGTTTTAGACCAGCTAGAAAACACCGATAAAAAATTAGAATCACAATTTATCATCAAACAATAAATTTAACCACTTCCCGCCCGGTCAATAGTAAATTGACGTCCGGGAAGTGGCTTCGTTATCCTGACTGGGCGTCATATGACGTCCTTCAGGATAACAGCCGCCGCGCGCCCGTGGGGGCGCGCATCGCGGCGATCGGTGGAGCGGTGTGTCAGTCTGACACACCGCTACACTGATCTCGGTAAAGAGCCTCCGGCGGAGGCTCTTTACCACGTGATCAGCCGTGTCCAATCACGGCTGATCACGATGTACACAGGAAGAGCCGTTGATCGGCTTTTCCTCACTCGCGTCTGACAGACGCGAGTAGAGGGGAGCCGATCGGCGGCTCTCCTGACAGGGGGGGTCTGCGCTGATTGTTTATCAGCGCAGCCCCCCCTCAGATGCCCACACTGGACCACTAGGGAAGCCCCCAGGACCACCAGGGAAGCCCCCAGGACCACCAGGGAAGCCCCCAGCATGTGGATGGCCAGGTACATCCCCCATGGCCATCCACATGTTAAAAAAAAATCAAAAATATGCCAATCAGTGCCCACAGATGGGCACTGATTGGCACATCATATTTAATAAAAAAAAAAAGTAAAAAAAAAGGATTCCCAGCAATGCCACCCATAAGTGTTATCAGTGCCACTCATCAGCGTCCATCAGTGCCCATCCGTGCCCACCCATGCCCACCTATCAGTGCCCATCCATGCCACCTATCAGTGCCCATGCATGCCACCTATCAGTGCCCATCCATGCCACCTATCAGTGCCACCCATAAGTACCCGTCAGTGCCGCCTATGAGTGCCCATCAGTGCCACCTGAGTGCCCATCAGTGCCGCATACCAGTGCCACCTATCAATGCCCATCAGTGCCACCTATCAGTGCCCATCAGTGCCGCCTATCAGTGCCCATCATCAGTGCCCCCTCATCGGTGCCCCCTAATTGGTGCCACCTCATCGGTGCCCATCAGTGCCGCCTTATCAGTGCCCATTAGTGCCGCCTTATCAGTGCCCGTCATTGAAGAAGAAAACGCACTTATTTACAAAAAAAATTAACAGTGACAAAGAAAAACTTGTTTTTTTGCAAAATTTTCGGTCTTTTTTTGTTTGTTGCGCAAAAAATAAAAATCGCAGAGGTGATCAAATACCACCAAAAGAAAGCTCTATTTGTGGGAACAAAATGATAAAAAATTTGTTTGGGTACAGTGTAGCATGACCGCGCAATTGTCATTCAAATTGCGACATCGCTGAAAGCTGAAAATTGGCTTGGGCGGGAAGGTGTCTAAGTGTCTGGTATTGAAGTGGTTAATGACAGCGACTATTCTGCAACTGAGCAAATTTCAGTGTTTTTGATTTGATTACATTATTGAATCATTTTTATATATATTTTTTATTATATTATAATTTATTATTTTGTGTTTCAAACTTTATCATACCCGGGATGTCTACTAGACTCTGGTTCGGACAGATTTAAGTGAGTTATTCATAAGAATTGCATGCCTACAATATAAAAACGCCAAATTTCCATGCAAAATAATTGTACCGCTTTCAGCACTAAATTCCGGACAGAATCATACCGCCAGGGAGGTTAAAAAGCGTGTTTAGAATTCCAAATGTCTTCACTTTTTACCCAATCAAAAAGCTGTGTTACCTAGAAAAAATAAGTCACCCTGACCTTCATTTGCTAGTATATGGGATTTGGTATTAGATTAGATTATAGAATAATAGAATTTTTTTTTAAATGTAAACAATGTGTCAGTAATATAGCAAATAGCCAATTAATAGTGGGCTTGTGATTCCTATTCTTCCATTATTAGGTCATACAATCGCCCACAACATGGCCATATCAGCATTTATAGGTCACATGTCCAAAATAACCTTTTTTATGTGGGGCCAGAACTGTCTATCTATGGATAATTACTTTTTATTCTTCATAATACTTATAAAGGTGATCCATGTCATCCATTTGGTTTGCAGTGTTAATAAAGTATAAGCATCTCTACTAAAGAACAGAAAACATGTAAAAGTTCAAAGCTAAATTATGTTTATTATTTTAATATAAAGATAGATAGATTTTTACTTGTATAAAATAGTAATAGCTTGCTGTAGTGGAAATTACTGGGTTACACCTGCTATTCCAATTTGTCCTCGGTCTAAAACTCACAACACTGATAAATTAGAGTAAATTGAATGCAATAATGTTCTAGTGAAGCTTTGCTGCTTGCAATTACTTTTAGGTGAAAGGTTAGCAGAGTTCACTGTCACTGTGTGAAATTTCACATTAGTGTAGCTAGGAAAATAATAAACAGTATATGGAACTGAGAATGTTGGGGTTATGAAATATAATTTGGGGTTAAACAGATAATGTTCCATTAAATTGCTCTGAAATTATTGGGGAGCCTTTAGGGCTCATTAGAATTGTTTTTCCTTTTCTTTTCTTACCTATTTGTATGCATTTTATTTTATTGAAACAAACTTGTAATCCCATATACTGTATAATGTTTAAGAGTTCTAAGTAATTTTTTAGCAAAAAATCTGATTTTTACATGTAAACAAAAAGTGTCAGAAAAGGTCTGGTCTTCACATTTGTGTTCTTTAGAAAGTAGGTATAACATTTTTTGTATTGCATACATTTGAATTCTGTTTTTTGTATTGAATTCAGCATTACATTTATTTTTTGAACTGACACATTCAGTAAAGCATTAGCATTATAAAACAAGCCTGCAAAGTTGTTAAAGATTACAGTTTCCAAAAGTATCTGTATTTTTTGCCATCACTGTGTGTATGTATATACAGTCAGGGCTGTGGCACCCCTGCATTTCTGTCAGATAATGCACCACTTCGCCCAGAAAATTGTTGCAATTACAAATGTTTAGGCATTCTCATGTTTATTTATTTTGTTTGTATTGGTATGACACAAAAAAGTGGAGAAACAAAAAGTCAAATTGGACACATTCCACGCAAAACTCCAAAAATGGACTGGACAAAATTATTGGCACTATCAATTTAATATTTGGTAGCACACCTCTTGGAAAAAATAACTGAAATCATTCACTTCCTGTAACCGTCAATGATTTTCTTACACCTCTCTACTGCCAATTTTGACCACTCTTCTTTCTCTCAGATTGGAAGGGTTCCTTTCCCCAACTGCTGTTTTGAGATCTCTCCACAGGTGCTCTATGGGATTTAGATGTGAATTTATTGTTGGCCAGTTTAGTACTCTCCAGCGCTTTGTCTTAAACCATTTCTAGGCGCTTCTTCACTTGTGCTTTGGGTCATTATCCTGCTGTAAGACCCATGACATCTGACAGAGACCCAACTTTCTGACACTGGGCCCTTCATTGTACCCCAGAATTCTTTGGTAGTCTTCATATTTCATAATGCCATGCACATGGTCAAGACATCCAGTGCCTAAAGTAGCAAAGCAACCCCAAAACATCAGTGAACCTCCACTAATGTTTGACTGTAGGCACTGTTTATTTTTTTTTATTTAAAGGCCTCATTTCTTTTTATGAAAACAGTAGAACGATGAGCTTTACCAAAAAGCTGTAATTTGGCTTTGTGTCTGTCCAAAAAGGATTTTGGCTTCCTCAGTATCCGGGACTCGTATCACTAAACAGGTTAATATTATTTAATAATATTTAGAACCACACCTCATATTTGTGAAAAAACAACACACAGTTTGACACAGACTGACTTATATTTAATATATTTATTTGACACAGTAACATGTAAAATAAAAATAATATTAACGTGTGTAATATTACTAAAATTACTATTTTCATTTGCAGATTTTATGATTTCGGGCCTCTGTCCATAAAAAAATTTGAGAGGGCAGGCCACTGGAGGAGGCAAAAGACTGGTCTTTTTCTTGACAGTGGGAGGCAGAGCTTAAGGATGGCCTCCTACTTCACGAAGATGCCCCGCCCCACTGAGTGAGCACTGCCAGTGCCAGATCCGCCGCCAAGCACCAGAGACTGAGAGCTGGTGAGTAAAAAATATAAATCTATCATTATATATTGCAGTTATATGGTTGTTGTTTGCAGCTCACTATATTTTTTATGACGTTTTGCTTTACATTCATGTTTTCCAGATCGATCAATGTCATCATCAGTGGGGAGGGAACAGGAACAGTGCTTCTGCTTCATGCCCCCCTCAATATTCTGGCAGTGGTGAGTACCTACTTACTACCTAACCAACACAAAGCAAACATAATAACAAACATCTATTTAACCACTTCAGCCCCCGATGATTTTTCCCCCTTCCTTACCAGAGCACTTTTTGCGATTTCGGCACTGCGTCGCTTTATGTGACATATGACAATTGCGCGTTCGTGCGCGTGGCTCCCAAAACAAATTGGCGTTTTTTTTTCAACAAAATAGGGTTGGTATTTGGTGGTATTTATTTGATCACCTTTGCGGTTTTTTATTTTTTTTTTTTGAGCTATAAACAAAAAAGAGCAAACAATTTTAAAAAAAAATCAATAGTTTGTTACTTTGTAGTTTGTCATAATAATATTATCCCCCCAAAAATATAAAAAATAAATATTTTTTTCCCTCAGTTTAGCCGATACGTATTCTTCTACATATATTTTTTGTCAAAAAAAAATTACGTTAAGTGTATTCATTAATAATGGTTCGCGTGATCACGGTCATTATGTACGCAAATGATCATGGACTGATGACGGCGTGCAGGTGATGGTGGTGTAGTTGTTGGTATGTGATCACAGGACATATGTGTGCAGATAATCATTGACACATGTTATTTTACCGGGGACATATGTGTCGGGACATGTGTTTTTATTATTTTGGGACATGTGTTTTTATTAGGGGACATGTATGTGTTTTGGGGACATTGTACACCCTTGTGTGTTTACACTGTGGGGACACATACACTGGTGATCAGTGAGTAAAAAGCTGTAAAAACAGCTAATACTCACTGTTCACCGCCGGCTGGAGCGATCCGCTCTCCTCTCCTCACCAACGGACTTCCGTGTGAGGAGAGGTGAGCCGATTGCCTAGCAAACGGCTGTTTGTTTACATCACATGACGGCTGTGATTCGACACACGTGGCCGTCATGTGATCAAGGAGGGCCAATCACGGACCCCTCCTGCCGATCCGAGAGATGCGCCGTGTCCGGGTGACACGGCCGCTCGGGATCGCGCCACTGCGCTGGCATCGCACGCGATCCCTATACTTCAGAAGGACGTTTCCAGAACGTCAGATCAGAAGTAGACGGCTCCCACCCGGCCGTCTATGTACAGTGGACCGGGTGGGAAGTAGTTAAGTACCTAGTTTATCGCGATTCCAAGAGCGTTTGCAACAATTTAAACCATAACATGTTCGATATCTATCTATTTTACTTGGAGTAAACATTCGACTATCGCATTATCCCCAAAAATTGGGCTAAATACATTTTATGTAAAAAAAAAATAATTTTAATTCAGTTAATTTTCTCACCTAAGATTGCTTTTGAATAAAGGGGACCGCTGTGCAAATACACCACACAACTCAGTGCACACACATATATGATATATAATATAATGTTTGTGGTTCTCAGTAATTTTCTAGAAAAAAAGTTTTTGATTTTAAAAATTGTAAACAATAACTGTCATAAATTAGGCTTGGTCCAGAAGTGGTTACCATAACTCTTTATTCTATCTTAACAGAAAGCCTGAGCTGCCATATCCCTAGACCTCAGCATCAGCTCCTTCTGCCAGGAAGCAACGCCCCATTTCTCTCGTCGACGTAAGTACTAGAATACGCAAGCTGCCAATATAAATGATAAAAAGGACACAAGGCACCATCATACAACACTAAGTATTCACAAACACATAAAAAAAGCTACATCCATCCATTTTTAAGTTCATACACACTGCACACACCCCCAAACTAGGGGTCTACCGATTAATGGTGGCCCCTTTTTTTGTAATTATCGTTGACAAACTTACCAATATAGTGCTTCAAGGTGTTGTACTCGGGTGATGCTTGCAGCGGCAGACATCACCCGTCCGGTGCCGTTTTTTAACAACCAATGTGGCTAAGCACTAGCAGCCGCTTGTCTGTTATTACAAACAGCTGGAGGGGAAGTCCTCCCCAGAAGTGGAGTCGCTGTAAATCTGAGGAGAAACTCTGAATTGAGGGGAAGCTCTGCTGATTTTATCTTCCATTCGTGTACAAACAAACATTCTGTTTTTTTTTTTTCCCTTGCATGACTGTCCCCCTCAGATCTACAGCGACTGCACTTCCAAGTGCACCATAGGTATTTTTAGAATCCTTTAGGAGTCCTTGCATCTAATTGATGTCTCCTTAGGTGTTTAATTTGCGGTTGCTTAGACAGGTGTTGTTCCTGATTAGTTAGTGCTGAGATGTTTTACTAACTAATTGCCCTTTGGTGTTGAGCACAGGTTAAAACTTGAAGGACAAAAGGTGTACACCACAAATGAGAAAGATAAGCACCATTTAGTAAATGTATATTTTGAGCAGGTATACACATAATACTTTTACTTATCTTTAGTTGTGGTGTCCTCTTTCCTGCTGATCACGTCCTTACTATCTCTTCCGTGTTTGCATGAGGATAGAAGACAGATAAAAAAACCATTGCGCAATATAGTTATACTTTGAATGGTGTGCATGTGTTGTGGCTGAAGCCCATCTACTTACACAGCACCCTACGAACGGGAAGCGCGGTGGTTAGAAATATGTCAGGCAATGTTTGGGCTCCTGCCCTGCTTGTCTCAGTAGTGTTGCTTAGCTCCTCCTCCCGACGCGTTGCGACACGCCCCACGTGGTCTTTATCAAGGGATTAATCCCTAATCCCTTGATAAAGACACGTTGGGCGTGTCGCAACGCGTCGGGAGGAGGAAGCTAAGCAACTCTACTGAGACAAGCAGGGCAGGGGACCCAAACAGTGCCTGACATATTTCTAACCACCGCGCTTCGTTCGTAGGGTGCTGTGTAAGTAGATGGGCTTCAGCACAACACACATGCACACATTCAATGTATAACTATATTGCGCAATCGGTTTTTTATCTTGTCCTTCTATCCTCATGCAAAACACGGAAGAGATAGTAAGGACGTTGATCAGCAGGAAAGAGGACACCACAACTAAAGATAAGTAAAAGTATTTATGTGTATACCTGCTCAAAAATATACATTTACTAAAATGGTGCTTATCTTTCTCAATTGTGGTGTACACCTTTTGTCCTTATCAAGTTTTAACCTTGTGTCTCAACACCAAAGGGCAATTAGTTAGTAAAACATCTCAGCACTAACTAATCAGGAACAACACCTGTCTAAGCAACCGCAAATAAACACCTAAGGAGACATTCAATTAGATGCATGGAACTCCTAAAGGATTCCGTTTCAAATACCTTTTTGGTGTTTCTCCCAATTTAATAGCATAATACCCAATATGCGTTTTTCCACAAATAACATCGCACATTAAATGCGTTTTTTTTCAGTTTTAAAAACGCAATGGATTGTTTAATGCGTTTTTTTTCAGTTTTAACGCATGGTTTTTTAATGCGTTTTTTTTCAGTTTTTTAAACAGCATGGATTTTTTAAGGGTTGGGAATGTAAAACGTGGTTTTTACCTCATTCTTAAACTGTCTTTTATTCACAGCACTATCGCACAAAGATATCACTTAATCACTGGTAACACAAAAGGAAAAAGGATCCACTTATTTATATATTTACATATGGTTTTATGTATTTATTTATTTATGTATACACACTCAGTGCACGGATTTTAAGGAGGTTTTACACATCACTTGAATAGTATCATTGCACAAGCAATTTTTAATTAGATCTACACGATTTTTAAGGTTGATTGAGAGCGCAACCATTTCACATAATTATTAACATTGTGTGTGTATTTTAAAAACCATTTCTTCCACGTGTGAGAACACTAATATATGGGTTGCAGCATCATCATTTGGCTATCTTAAAAACATTGTTGCCGTTCTGTCCTTGAATACCCATTATAGCGCTTAAGTACACATACCTAACACTTCCAAGTGCACTTGTAGTGGAAAGTGTATTTTCCTTTAATAGTAAATAGACCCCACTGTTAGTGTTAGTATTGTAACCTATAATTGTTTATTCTATTACTACAATATTTGGAAATGCATCTGATCTTAGTATCTGAACGCCACTACAATCAGACAGCCACCAGTAACAGTAAGTTAGTAACTAGGGTGGAACTTAGAAAAGAGTAGTGAAAATAAATTATTTTCTATATATTATAAAGAGAAAAACAAACCTAATTTTTATTGAAATGCGTTTGTTTAAAAAAAAAAAGAAACCTGTTCCCTTAATAAAACTTAAGGAAGGACCACCCGCCGCAGTTATTGTCGGCTGTTTGAGAGAGGACCACCATTGTTATGGCAGCATTGATAGGCTGCATAACCCCGGTATCTTCTTAATGGCGGGGCGGTCCTCTTTCAGATAAAATTGGTTACTGCGGCGGACTTGCCGCAAGTTCACTTTATCAGGGGCCAAAGAGGCGGTGGAGACGATCAGGTCCACTTCTGCCCTCCAATCTTAAAGGGTTTTTTTTTGGGGTGGGGGAGAAGAATATGACATTTCTTTTTATATTAATTTTTTATAGTATTTTTGTGTAGATAATATATGAGATCTGAGGTCTTTTTGACCCCAGATTTCACATTAAAGAGGACCTGTCTTTGTTTTTTTCTATTACAAAGGATGTTTTACAATACATTTCCTTGTAATAGGAATATATGTATATGTTACACAAATAGTATTTATTTTTTTAAAGGACAATGTCAAAATAAAAAGGAATAAAATATGTTTTTATTATAATCTCTAGAAATCAATTTCTTTGAATGCTAGCATCAACATTGGCTATCTCGTCTATTTCAGATCAACAAGACCTGTCAGACTGGATTTCGCTCCGGGATGAGACCGAGCTGACCCCTTTGGCCCAGAAGCAGACCTCTAGTGCCACAGGAAGCTGCCCCCCCTGTACATCCTCCACTGCCTCACCCTCCAGAGGAGCAGCCAGTTGCCGCAGTTTGCCACCACCGACCACCGATGTCAGACAACTGTCCTGCTGACAGAGATGCGGAGGCTGGCCAAAAGCCAACAAAAAATGCAGAGAGGAGAATCATAGAGGTTGAACGGACCCCTCCACCGTGCATCAAGAAACCACACTGATGATATGGAGAGGATGTGGGTCCGGTTCAACCTACAACAGAACCAGGCAATGGAAACTTATGTTTGCTGGAAGCAATTTCCAGACACAATGCTCCATTGCTCGGTACTAGCTCTACACACCACCATGTGCAGCGAGAAGCCTCTCCATCATGATGGAACCAGCATCCAGCTTCCACTGCGTGCTCCAGGACCATAGCTATTTTGTTTGTTTGTTCTGTTCAAATCTAATATATTATTTCATACTTTTATTTTGTGTGTAAAAAAAAGTTGTTTGAAGTAATAAAACCTGAGCATGTCTTAGTGCTTGATTTTGTTGAGGGAGGTGTTTTATGTTTTACAGCACACTAGACACATAGACACACTGTGATAAGCCACATTGACACAGAAATAAAAAGTTCCTCCTCCGCCTGCTCCGCAACTCAAAAGGAGTGAGGTGTTGCAAAGCGAGCTGTACATTCTGTCCCCACCCAATCCCATTCCCCATCCAACGGTAGCCAGGGCAGACATATCTTTTTTGGGACTACAGGAACAGAACATACCAGCCCAGACCAGAAACCAACCCCAGTAACACATAACTAAACAAAACAGAACCCAGATTCCCTGAACAGTATACACTACTGTACAACTGAACATAGAAATGTTTATTAGGTCTCTCTAAAGCATAAAGCAACTCCAACAATAAATTATTAATAACTTAACTTAACAGTAGTTAGTTCCCTTCTGCAATGGCAGAAAACAAAAACACTGTTTATTTTTTTTTATTTAAAGGCCTCATTTCTTTTTATGAAAACAGTAGAACGATGAGCTTTACCAAAAAGCTGTAATTTGGCTTTGTCTGTCCAAAAAGGATTTTGGCTTCCTCAGGTAAGTTTTGGCAAACTTCAATCTGGCTTTTTTATGTTTCTGTGTCAGCAGTGGGGTCCTCCTGGGTTGCCTACCATAGCGTCCCTTTTCACTCAGATGGATTGTAGTGCAAGCTGACACAGTTGTACCCTGTGCCTGAAGGTCAGCTTGAATTTGTCTAGAAGTTAATTGATTTTCTTTTTCAACCATTTGAACAATCGCTCGTTGCAAACTTTGATCAATTTTCTCCATTGTCCACGTCCAGGGAGATTAGATACAGTCCAATGGGCTGTAAACTTCTTGACAATGTTGCACACAGTGGACACAGGAACATTAAGATCTCTGGAGATTGACTTGTAACCTTGAGATTGTCCATGCTTTTCCACACTTTTTGTTCTCAAATCCTCAGACAATTCCTTGCTGCTTTTTCTCTTCTCTATGACACACAGAGACACACAACAAAAAGGTTAAGTACATTTGTCACCATTTTAGCTGGTTGCTGGTGTGTTTTCTATATTATCAGCACCTGTTAATTGATACAGGTGAGTTTAATTACAAATTACAGGAGCATCACAAACTTGGATGGCAATTATTTTGAGAAGGTGCCAATAATTTTGTCCAGTACCTTTTTGGAGTTTTGCATGGAATGTGTCAAATTTGGCTTTTTCTTTCTCCACTTTTTTGTGTCATACCAATACAAACAAAATAAATAAACATGAAAATGCCTAAACATTTGTAATTGCAACAATTTTCTGGGCGAAGTGGTGCATTGTCTGACAGAAATGCAGGGGTGCCAATATTTTTGGCCATAACTGGGCTGTTGTCTGAATCAGCTCAGATTAATTGCATATTATTTCACTTGGTCTTTCCCTAAGTTCTGTTGGGTTGTGGTTTCTTACTGCTGTCAGTAGGTATCACTGGTACTGGCAATAGTATGAGATTTCATGTGATATGCTGTAAATGGTGCTGCACTGTTTAAAACTAAGTAATAAACTACAAAAACTATGTGAAATACAAGTAGAATTTGAACACCAGCTGGCAAACAAACACTGGTATCAACTACAAAACCTTCTGAAATGCAACAGTGTATTACTCAAAATGAACACAAGATGGCAGTGAAAATCCAATGACCATTGTATAAAACTTCTTAAAGTGCAATAGTGAAATAAAACATCCAGTGCAAATACACAAAATATGAAGTGACTATATCCACACAGTCTATGAAATCACAAAGTGCTTGAAAGGTATGTAAAGTGCAATAATGTGCAATAATGGTGTTCTCTGAATTCAATAAAAATAAAACATGATTGTCCCAATTTCATGCGAATAAAGCAGGTGTGGTGGGTATCTCTTCTTTCCCTGCAGTGTCACCTCTAATGTGGGTAGCCTTTTACCTTATGGCTGTAAGGTAACAGCATGAAAATGTAGCAATGGTCTGATTTCCTCTGCGGGTCCTTTCATGGATGTCTGGTGGATCCTAGATCCTGGGGGGCTTCTCCTTGTATAAATCCAGAAAATGGTAGTGGTTGATATTCTCTGCTTCCACATACACCCCAGATGGGGTAAAAAAGAAGGGGGGGAGGAGATAGTGCAGTATATCTTGTAAAAGGTTTTATTTTATAAAAACACAGTGAAGGTAACACTCAAATTTGTTTGTGGTAAAGCAAGTAAAAACTCCACGAGCTTTGAGCTCGTCACCAGAGTCACTTCCGGTTGCGCCTGTCAGCCAATCCCGACGCGTATCGTCATGGGTCACGTGACTTCATAAACGTGTATAGATCTAGCAAATGGTAGTGGTTGATATACTCTGCTTCCACATACACCTTCATGAAGTCATGTGACGATATGCATTGGGATTGGCTGACAGGCGCAACCGGAAGTGATGCTGGTGACGAGCTCAGTGCTTGTGGAGTTTTTACTTACTTTACCACAATCAAATGTAAGTGTTAACCTTTACTGTGTACAAGATATACTACACTATCTGGACATTCCTCCTCTATATCTATATTGACGAGACCCGACAATTCATTACAGCCGCAATCAGTTTTAAATGACAATTTTTCCTTTAGAAATTTAATTTTGCTGTGCTACTCTTCTAAACATGGGAAACATGGGCCACTTTACAGGCATACTATAGACACCCCCCAGGCATAATTATTATTATATTATACACGATTTATATAGCGCCAACAGTTTACGCAGAGCGTTACAAAGTATAGAGGGGGGGCAACACAGTTACAGTACAGTACAATACAAAAGGTACAAGAGGGCCCTGCTCGTAGAGCTTAAATTCTAAAGGGACAGGGTGGTGGTACAAAAGGTAATAGCTGCAGAGAATGATTTGATGAGGGTGGCTCTGGGACAGTTGTTGTTAGGTGGGTGTGGGATAGGCTTCCCTGAATAAATTAGTTTTCAGGGATCTCTTAAAGGTGGACAGGGTAGGGGCTGATCGGGCATAATGGGGCAGGGAGTTCCAGAGGATGGGAGAGGCTCTGGAGAAGTCCTGAAGGTGAGCATGGGAGGAGATAACAAGGGAGCTAGAGAGCAGGAGGCTCTGGGAGGAGCGGAGGGGACGATTTGGGTGATGTCGGCAGATGAGGTTGGTGATGTAGATGGGGTGATGTTGTGGATGGCTTTGTATGTTATGGTTAGCATTTTGAATTTTACACGGTGGGGTAGGGGAAGCCAGTAAAGGTTTGGCAGAGAGGGGCCGCAGTCACAGCAGTCAATATTTAAAGTAATATTTAATTGTTATTGTTTCACTTTAAGCATTAAAAAAATCACTGCTCCCAAAAAAAGGCCAGTTTTAAAAAAAAAAACGAACACTGCATATTGTTCGCCACCATCGGGCTCATCCCTAGTCACTTCATATTTTGTGTATTTGCACTTGACAGTTTAATTTCACTATTGCACTTTAAGAAGTTTTATACAGTGGTCATTGGATTTTCACTGCCATCTTGTGATCATTTTGAGTAATACAGTGTTGAATTTCAGAAGATTTATGTAGTTGATACCAGTGTTTGTTTGCCAGCTGGTGTTCAAATTGTACTTGTATTTCACATAGTTTTTGTAGTTTATTATAGCACCATTTACAGCATATCACATTTTCTTGATTTTGAATTCACCTATTGGTGTTTGCAGCAGTTGTACTATTTATCTATTTTCATTTACTCTATAGTGGTAGCACGGGAGTACCCTCTTTCTATAGTATGAGATTTTATTACATGACTGGGTCATGCATATTTACATTGTTTGGGGCAGGCCTTGTGAGCTCATTCTCTTCCCCTAGGCTGAGGCCTGGTGAGGTGCTTCCGGGATGAGCTTTGCTATTAAGCCCCACGGCCTGTAAGTATGTAGAGTATTGTAACCAAACCTCTATAATATTCAGTTTTCACATGTTACTGATGCTAAAAGTCTGGTCTTTTTGGATTTAGTGTCATCATGGGGTGGAGATGGAAATATTGTATCTAAGACACATTTCAAGGATACTGCTTGTAGCTCATATTTACATTACAAAAGTTGCTTTTTAGCCAGCTGGAAGAAAAAATACCCTATAGTCAATTTATTAGACTCAGAAAAAACTGTACAAGTACAACAGATTATTTGGATCAGGGGCAAATTTTATACAAATCATTTTCAGAGAAATGCCCTGTACACACGATAGGATTTTCACACAATAAAATCCATGGGATTTTTTCTGACGGATGTTGGCTCAAACTTGTCTTGCATACACACGGTCACACAAAGTTGGTCCGAAAATTCCGAATGTCAAGAATGCGGTGTCGTACAACACGTATGATAAGCCAAGAAAAAAGAAGTTCAATAGCCAGTGCTGCTCTTCTGCGATTCCGAGCATGCGTGGCACTTTGTGCGTTGGAATTGTGTACACATGATCGGAATTTCCAAGAACGGATTTTGTTGTCGGAAAATATGAGAACCAACTCTCAAATTTTGTGTGATGGAAATTCCTATGGAAAATGTGTGATGGAGCCTACACACGGTTGGAATTTCCCATTGGAAAATCCTATAGTGTGTTATAGCCTTATGCCATGTACAGTGTACACATTCAGGATGCCCTTGACAGGTATATGAACAAACTCGTTACCCAAAAAGTAAAAAGTATATCAAGGGACTTCTTGACTAAATCTATCACGGGGTATAACAATCGAAATTGGGCAATAAAGAATACCACTGGGAAATACTGGCCCATCTTAGTACAGGATCATGCCCTTGCCAACATGCTCCCTGAAAAAAAAAAAAATTGAAAACTGTTAAAAATTGCATAGCACCCAGTAATATGAAAATGCCACAGGTAAACATTAGTAGTATTTCTTCGTTTTTTTGATATACGTGCTACCCATAAGTGTTATGCCCTGTACACACGATAGGATTTTCGACAAAAAAAACGTGGATTTTTTTCCGAAGGATGTTGGCTCAAACTTGTCTTGTATACACACGGTCACACAAATGTTATCAGAAATTCCGAACGCCAAGAACGCGGTGACATACAACACGTATGACCAGCCAAGAAATATGAAGTTCAATAGCCAGTGCGGCTCTTCTGCTTGATTCCGAGCATGTGTGGACTTTTGTACACACACTCAGAATTTCCAACAACAAGTTTTGTTGTCGGAAAATTTGAGAACCTGCTCTCGAACATTTGTTGGCAGAAATTCCGAAAAGAAAATGTTCTATGGAGCATACACATGGTTAGACTTTCCGACAACAAGCTCGCATCCAACATTTGTTGTTGGAAAATCCTATTGTGTGTGCAGGGCATAAGAAACCAATGTGTAAATCTTGTGCATTTGTAAAACATGGCCAGATAGAATTTACAGGTAAAAACGGAAGGGTTTACAAGATCAATTGGTTCATCACATGTGGTATGCAATTTGTGATATATGGCCTAGGGTGCCTATGGAGCCTGTTTTATGTGGGCCAGACTATCCGTACAATGCAAACCAGATTCAAGGAACATAGGAGGTTTATTGAAGAGAGTTGCAACAAGCACAGTGTACCTAGACATTTTAGCAATTATCATAATGAGGACACTGAAGGACTTGAACTGTTTGGTATAGAGGTTACCTCTGTGCATTTACCAGTGACAACTTTTCCAAATTATGCCAAAGGGAGACCTATTGTCTTTTTATGCTAGATACCATAAGCCCAGGGGAGCTTAATGAGGAATTAACACCATCAGCACCATCATTTAGTCCATGTGTTGTCATAATCACTCAGTATTTTTACCAATATAAATAAATATACCTGGGTCTCTTATTATAGAAGATTTGTGGTAATCTTGTCTTTATTATTTTTACTATTTATTTTTTATTTTTGTTTTTGTCCATAGGTCTCATGGGCAATTAAAGAAATGTTTTTAGGATTGTGCTTCATCACCATTATAGGTTTGTGATTTATTTTATATGAGCCATATGTGTAGATACATATATATTTAAATAGTTGCTTTATTACTAGTGTTACAATATCCAATTATGCAAGAGTATGATTATATGTAGTCTTTTTAAATTAAAAGATTAAGAAGATACTAAGAGTTTTTAACATGAATTGCACCTTGACATTGTTATGTTGCTTATCAGTGGCGACTCGTGCTGGTGCTGTATATTTTGGGAGGGGGGCAAACAAGACATCCCATCCGCCACACCACCCCATCATTCGGTCGGCCTCACACTTACCCCATCTAGGTCACACGCAGATTCGGCTTATTCCTGTGTCTCCTCCTCCTCTGCAACTCAGGCTCTATGGCAGATTCCCCTTCAGTGGCTTCCCTCCTCCTTCCCTTGGCCAATACAATCGCTTCTCCTCTCGGCCAATCCATTCTCACTCGCTTCCTGATTGGCTAGGAGGAGAATCTGGAAGACAATAGTGAATATTAATTCGTCACAAAACCAGGTGGGCTCAGGGTGCAGTGCTCTGTTCTAATCACGTGTTTCTAAAAAATAGGAAAAAAAGAACCCATTGGAATCTATGCCTCCGGCGCCCTGCATATAGATTAGGGGCCGGGCGCATGGATTAAGGGGGTGGCGCCCCTATGCCCCTAATAGACGGGCCGCCACTGTTGCTTATAGTAATTCCAGCACTGTCACTGACTTGATAAAGGAGGCCATGCCCTCTGAAACATGTTGTCATAGCAACAGCTCACATACCCCCACAGCAGCCAGCTGCTCGATTCACATGACCCCAAGCTGGCTTGTCCGGCAGAAGGGGAGAATTCTTGTGTATGTGAACTGTCAATGTGTATGTGATCAAACAGAGCGGCAGCTGCATTTGGTCCAGGACTGTTGCCATATCCACACCTTCAGCTGGAGCTCTTATCAAGGGCAGTGAGAGGATTTTGGTGCACAGTACCATGACGGGTAAATGTGATAAAGCTCTGATTCATTTTTGCTTGTGTGTGCATTTTTATCTAGTTGTTAAGACAAAATAAAGGGCGTTGCACTAGACAAGCCAGCTTGGCTTCATGTGAATCGAGCAGCTGGCTGCTGTTGGGGGGTATGTCAGACAACATGTTTCAGGGGGCATGGCCTCCCTTATCAAGTCCACCCAGCACCATTGTAAGCATCCTTAAATAACCTGACTTGGCATTGAGGGATAAACCCTTCACAGACCCACTACTATCCAGATACTGACAGTGCTGGGATTACTATAAGCAACAGTGACGGCTTGTGTGCTCTTCTCTTCTGTTTGTATTTGCAGTTTCCAGTGCTCACTGGTTGTGAGAGCAGCAAGATTGTGGTGCTATTGAAGATTAACCCTTTGAAGGCTGGAATCATATTGAACATTCAGACCCTCTTGTGCAGGTCACCTATGGCGTTAGCGCATGTACTGGCATAATATATGTGTGTGTACAATGCTTGTTAATGGAGACTAATAGGCTGACTTCAATTAGACACGTAGCAACCCCCACAATGCTTTTGGTACATGTGCTACCCGCACAACTGTATCTGCAATGATTACGAAAGCACCGGATTGAATACTGATGATGTGTATAAGTAGTTAGGTCTGCCTCACACTAACTATTATTTTTCATGAGGCTGCACAAGACAGGCTCACGCACTAGTTTACATCATAATAGTTCAGCCATGACTTTAACTAGCCACAGCAAGTCAGGGGGTGTAAGCACTATTTATGGGATGCTGTAAGTTTACCCAATCTAAATTACCAATATGCAAAGTATGGTACACACTCATTAAGGTAATACATATGATGCAAAATGTTTAAAAACTACCTATATCATGGACCTGAGCACCGCTGTTCAGCCAGGTACGGGTTAATGTATGAACTACAAGGAATACGTGTAATCTACAAAAGTACTTATCATCGGCTGTTGTTCTCTTTCATCGTAATGGAAAATCTCTGCATTTACTGATCCATAAAACAGAACCAATTATGTTTACTGTGTATATGATCAAAAGGTATACATGCATATCTGTCCGTTTTGATAAAAATAAATGAAAGATTTGCATGAGTAATGCTGTAACTGTTTGGAATTAGTATGACAGGTTACTGGCTTTTTGGTGTATGACTCACCAATTGCTAATATACAGTACTTTAAAGGCTGGGCCTTTAAAGTTGAGCTCCAGACAAACATCTAAAAGCACATAATAAATCTATATATGGGAGTTGTTTTACCTGCAAACAATATATTTATTTCTGTCCATCCAGTCCTGAGACTTATGCCGCATACAAACGACCGTTTTTTCCATCTGAATTAACTCTGAAGGTTTTTCCGAAAGAGTTCCAATGGAATTCCGCTGAAACTGTCTTGCCTACACACGATCACACCAAAGTCCGACCGTCTAGAATGTGGTGACGTACAACAGGTATGATGTGACTAGAAAAAGGGAGTTCAATAGCCAGTAGCTGCCGTCTCGTACTTGCTTCAGAGCATTTTTGGTCTGTCGGAACAGCATACAGACGAGCGTTTTTCCCGATAGGTATTGATTCCGTCAGAAATATTTAGAACATGTTCTATTTCTAGGTCCGTCAGAATTTTCGGAAAAAAAAAGTCCGATGAGGCCCACACACGATCGGAATATCCGATGAAAAGATTCCGTCTGACTTTTTCTGACGGGAAGTCCGACCGTGTGTACGTGGCATGACACATCTTTTCCACTTAGCACAGCTCTGTCTGGCATGGCATAAAACCTGATTTTCCTTGCTGTTGCTGTAGAATACTTTCCGGAAGTGTACCTCCTCCATACTGTGACTAGTGAAAGAAAAAAGCAGCAAACTGATAAACGTATCTGTCACTCTGCTTTTATCCACTTATAAAAATGTTGCATGGCTCATGTGCATTGAAAAATGTTTTATATATACAACCACCGGGCAAGGGTTGTGGGGACGAGGCACTTGTTCCCATCAACATGGGAACAAGATGTTTTGGTAGGACCCATGTTGAGGGCATGTGGCCTGGTACGATTCAGGAGGGGACCGCTCTCTTGCCCCCTCTTTTCCTGCGGCCTGCCAGGTTGCGTGCTCAGATAAGGGTCTGGTATGTATTCTGGGGGGGCCTGTATGCCATTTTTTTAAAATTTTGGTGCAGGGTTCCCCTTAAAATCCATACCAGACCTGAAGGATTTGTCATGGATTTTGAGGGGACCCCTACGCCATTTTAAAAAAAAAAATTAGCACAGGGTTCCCCTTAATATACATACCAGACCTGAAGGGCCTGGTATGGATTTTGGATGGACCACCACACATTTTATTTTTAAAATTTTGGTGCAGAGTCCCCTTAATATTCTTACCAGACATAAAGGGCCTGGTAATGGACTGGGGGGGACCCATGCCGTTTTTTTTTTTAAAAGGAATTTTTTCTATATTGCCGAAATCCGGCAATCAGTAGGGATGGGCAAAGGTTTGGCCCAAGCATAAGTTTGGGCCGAACTTTGGTTGTTCGGACGTTCGGCGAACAAAGAACATAATGCGGTGTTCGCAGCAAATTCTAAAGCCGCAGAACCCTGTTAAAGTCTATGGCACATGAAAAACCAAAAGTGCTAATTTTAAAGGCTTATATGCAAGTTATTGTCATAAAAAGTGTTTGGGGACCCGGGTCCTACCCCATGGGACATGTATCAATGCAAAAATAAGTTTTAAAAACTGAAGTTTTTTGGGGAGCAGTGATTTTAATAATGCCTAAAGTGAAAAAATGAAATATTCCTTTAAATATCATGCCTGGGGGGTGTCTATAGTATACCTGTAAAGTGGCACAGTTTTTCCTGTGTTTATAACAGTACCACAGCAAAATGACATTTCTAAAGGAAAGAAAGTAATTTAAAACTGATTGCGGCTCTAATGAATTGTTGGGTCTCAAAAATATACATAAAACTCATTGAAAAAAAAATGGCATGGGTTCCCCCCAGTCCATTACCAGGCCCTTTGGGTCTGGTATGAATATTAAGGGGAACCATGCGCCAATGAAAAAAAAAATGCGTAGGTGTCCCCCCAAAATCCATACCAGACCCTTTTCTGAGCATGCAACCCGGCAGGAAAAGAGGGGGGCGAGAGAGCGCCCCCTTCCTGAACCGTACCAGGCCACATGCCCTCAACATGGGAGGGTGCTTTGGAGTAGCCCCCCGAAGCACCTTGTCCCCATGGGGACAAGGGCCTCATCTCCACAACCCTTGCCTGGTGGTTGTTGGGGTCTGCGGGTGGGCGGCTTATTGGAATCTGTAGGCCCCCTTTAACAAGGGGACCCCCAGATCCCGGCCTTCCCCCCTTATGTGAATTGGTAACAGGTACATTGTACTCCTATAGCTGAGGGCGGGGACACTTGTGACGTAAAAAACGGGCGACCCCACCTTCCTCTGACATCACATGGTGTCGGGGGGCGCGGTCACCCATTTACATCACCAGGTGGCCCCGCCCTCAGCTATATAACAGCTGTCACGAGAAGAAGCGTCACTCGGCAGGAGCCTCTCATAGAGGCGGAGCTGTTGCGGCTTTTTTCTTTGCTTTTTTCAGTCCGTTGGATGGCGTGAGATGGAGCTACATCACGGGACATTTTTTTTTCTTTTTAATAAAGGACTTGTCCCAAAGTGTCTCCTGTCTTTTTTACTATTTTTGACACTTTTTTATGAAATGGTAGGGGTACAATGTACCCGTTACCAATTCACATAGGGGGGGAGGCCGGGATCTGGGGGTCCCCTTGTTAAAGGAGGCTTCCAGATTCCGATAAACCAACCACCCGCAGACCCCCACAACCACCCCCGCAGACCCCCACAACCACCGGGCAAGGGTTGTGGGGATGAGGCCCTTGTCCATGTGGCCTGGCATGGTTCAGGTGGGGGGCGCTCTCTCGCCCCCCCTCTTTTCCTGCGGCCTGCCAGGTTGCGTGCTCGGATAAGGGTCTGGTATGGATTTGGGGGGGGGGGGCTATGCCATTTTTTTTTATTTGGCGCAGGGTTCCCCTTACTATCCAAACCAGACCTGAAGGGCCTGTTATGGATTTTGGGGGGATCCCCACGCAATTAAAAAAAAAAGAGTTTTATCTATATTGCTGAGACTGAAATCAGTTTTAAATTACTTTTTTTTGTTTTGGAAATGTCATTTTGCTGCAGTACTGTTATAAACATGGGAAAACTGTGCCACTATACTATAGACACCCCCCAAGGACGATATTTAAAGGAATATTTCATTTTTATTGTTTTACTTTAAGCATTATTAAAATTACTGCTCCCAAAAAATGGCCATTTTTAAAACTTTTTTGCATTGATACATGTCCCCTAGGGCAGACCCGGGTCCCTAAACACTTTTTTTTACAATAACTTGCATATAATCCTTTAAAATTAGCACTTTTGATTTTTCATGTTCTTTTCCCATAGACTTTAACGGTGTTTGTCAGAATTGTTTGCCTGTTCGCAAGTTCTGGTGTGAACCGAACCTGGGGGTGTTTGGCTCATCCTTAGCGATCAGTTTTAAATTACTTTTTTCCTTTAGAAATGTCATTTTTGCTGTGGTACTGTTATAAACACGGGGGAAAATGCGCTACTTTACAGGCATACTAAGGACACCCCCCAGGCACGATATTTGAAGGAATATTTAATTTTTATTGTTTTACTTTAAGCATTATTAAAATTACTGCTAAAAATGGCCATTTTTAAAACTTTTTTGCATTGATACATGTCCCCTGGGAAAGGAACCAGGTCCCCATGCCTGTTTTAAAATGATTTTTATCTATATTGCCTGGATCCGACAATATATTACAGCCGCGATCAGTTTTTAATTTACTTTTTTTTCCTTTAGAAACGTAATTTTGCTGTGGTACTGTTCTAAACACAGAAAAAATGCACTACTTTACGGGAAAAATATAGACACCCCCAGGAACAATATTTAAAGGAATATTTCATTTTTATTGTTTCACTTTAAACATTATTAAAATCACTGCTCCTGAAAAAACAACCATTTTAAAAACATCTTTTTACATTGATACATGTCCCCTGGGCCAAGACCCGGGTCCCCAAACACTTTTAATGGCAATAGCTTGCATATAAGCCTTTAACCACTTAAGCCCCGAACCAATTTGCAGCCAAAGGACCAGGCCCCTTTTTGCGATTCGGCACTGCATCGATTTAACTGACAATTGCACGGTCATGCGACGTGGCTCCCAAACAAAATTGGCGCCCTTTTTTTCCCACAAATAGAGCTTTCTTTTGGTGGTATTTGATCGCCTATACGGTTTTTATTTTTTGCGCTATAAACAAAAATAGAGCGACAATTTTGAAAAAAAATTCAATATTTTTTACTTTTTGCTATAATAAATATCTCCAAAAATATATAAAAATGTTTTTTTCCTCAGTTTAGGCCGATACGTATTCTTCTACATATTTTGGGTAAAAAAAAATCGCAATTAGCGATTATTGATTGGTTTGCGCAAAAGTTATAGCGTTTACAAAATAGGGGATAGTTGTATAGCATTTTTATTAATATTTTTTTTTTACTAGTAATGGCGACGATCAGCGATTTTTATTGTGACTGCGACATTAAGGAGGACACATCGGACATTTTTGGGACCATTGTCATTTATACATAAATCAGTGCTATTTAAATGCACTGATTCCTAAGTAAATGACACTGGCAGTGAAGGAGTTAACCACTAGGGGGCGGGGAGGGGTTACGTCAGTGTGTGTGTGTTTTTTTTACAGTAGGGGGGCATGGCTTTACATCTGACGTCACTGATCGGCTTTCCCGATGACAGGGAACAGCCGATCAGTGACAGGCAGTGTAGGAAGCATGGGGAGAGGTTTGTTTACACAGACCTCTCCCCGTTCTTCAGCTCTGTGACCCGATTGCGGGACACCAGCGGTGATCGGGTCCGCTGGTCCCGCGGCCGCAGTCACGGAGCTCAGGACCGGGTCGCGAGTGTGCCAGCAGCGGCGCGCGCGCGACCCACGGCTGGGCTCTTAAAGGGCAACTTACCTGTACGTTGATCTGCCCAGCCGTGCCATTCTGCTGACGTAAATGGGCAGGAGGCGGTCCTTAAGCAGTTAAAATGAGCACTTTTGATTTTTCATGTTCATGTCCCATGGACTTTAACAGTGTTTGCTTGCCTGTTCGCATTTTCTGGTGCGAACCGAACCCGGGGGGTATTCAGTTCATCCCTATCCAGCAGTATCATGTGAGGAGTACAGGTGGAACATACAGTATACCCCCTTAATAGGCAACCCTTTGGTGTGGGAATGACTGATTCATCTTCACCAGGATAGCAAAAAGGAAAAAAACATTTAGAAAAGAGACCATTGCAAGTACTTGACTGATAATAGTCTGGACATGAGTGATGGAAAAAATGCACTTTTTCCTTATGCCAATTTTATTTAAAACATTTTTATTGAAAAATGTTTGCAATAACAAAGTAGAGACAGGATCGTAAATACACGCAGGTACTTACAAGGCCAAACAGTGAAAGTAACAGAACATAGCATTTTGTAATGCATTAGAAAAGTTCCAGTTATTAAACATAGATGTGGGAGGGCAAGCTAAGGTGCAAAATAGTACATGGTTCCGTCTAATATCAACTAGCTTCAATATCAGTATAAGTCCAAAAGTTCCCAAGCCTTATGCCAATTTTTTGTACATTTGTACATAGTTTTTATTGCTATTAAATTATATTGAAACACAGTATGTGACTGGACATTCTGTAGTTGTGTGTGGAGCTGGGATGCAGAGTAAGTGAACTACAGTGGTGTGAAAAAGTGTTTGCCCCCTTCCTCATTTCCTGTTCCTTTGCATGTTTGTCACACTTAAGTGTTTCGGAACATCAAACCAATTTAAACAATAGTCAAGGACAACACAAGTAAACACAAAATGCAATTTGTAAATGAAGGTGTTTATTATTAAAGGTGAAAAAAAATCCAAACCATCATGGCCCTGTGTGAAAAAGTGATTGCCCCCCTTGTTAAAACATACTATAACTGTGGTTGTCCACACCTGAGTTCAATTTCTCTAGCCACACCCAGGCCTGATTATTGCCACACCTGTTCACAATCAAGGCATCACTTAAATAGGAGCTGCTTGACACAGTAAGGTCCACCAGAAGATCCTTAAAAGCTACACATCATGCCGAGACCCAAAGAAATTCAGGAACAATTGAGAAAGAAAGTAATTGAGATCTATCAGTCTGGAAAGGGTTATAAAGCCATTTCCAAAGCTTTGGGAATCCAGCGAACCACAGTGAGAGCTATTATCCACAAATGGCGAAGACATGGAACAGTGGTGAACCTTCCCAGGAGTGGCCGGCCACCCAAAATTACCCCAAGAGCGCAGCGACGACTCATCCAAGAGGTCACAAAAGACCCCACAACAACGTCCAAGGAACTGCAGGCCTCACTTGCCTCAGTTAAGGTCAGCGTTCATGCCTCCACCATCAGGAAAAGACTGGGCAAAAATGGCCTGCATGGCAGAGTTCCAAGGAGAAAACCACTGCTGAGCAAAAAGAACATCAAAGCTCGTCTCAATTTCTCCACAACACATCTTGATGATCCCCAAGACTTTTGGGACAACATTCTGTGGACCGATGAGACAAAAGTGGAACTCTTTGGAAGGTGTGTGTCCAAGTATATCTGGCGTAGAAGGAACACTGCATTTCAGAAAAAGAACATTATACCAACAGTAAAATATGGTGGTGGTAGTGTGATGGTCTGGGGCTGTTTTGCTGCTTCAGGAACTGGAAGACTTGCCGTGATAAAAGGAACTATGAATTCTGCTGTCTACCAAGAGATCCTGAAGGAGAATGTCCGACCATCTGTTCGTGTACTCAAGCTGAAACGGACTTGGGTTCTGCAGCAGGACAATGATCCTAAACACACCAGCAAGTCCACCACCGAATGGCTGAAGAAAAACAAAATGAAGACTTTGGAGTGGCCTAGCCAAAGTCCTGACCTGAATCCTATTGAGATGTTGTGGTATGACCTTAAAAAGGCCGTTCATGCTCGAAAACCCTCTAATGTAACTGAATTAGGACAATTCTGCAAAGATGAGTGGGCCAAAATTCCTCCAGGACGCTGTAAAAGCCTCATTGCACGTTATCGCAAACGCTTGGTTGCAGTTGTTGCTGCTAAGGGTGGCCCAACCAGTTATTAGGTTTAGGGGGCAATCACTTTTTCACACAGGGCCATGATGGTTTGGATTTTTTTTCACCTTTAATAATAAACACCTTCATTTACAAATTGCATTTTGTGTTTACTTGTGTTGTCCTTGACTATTGTTTAAATTGGTTTGATGTTCCGAAACACTTAAGTGTGACAAACATGCAAAGGAACAGGAAATGAGGAAGGGGGCAAACACTTTTTTCACACCACTGTATGAAGTGTTGAAGTCCAGGCTAGATCTAACTAAGCTTAAAATAGAACTATAGGCAAAACTTTTTTTTTCATTTTGGATAGAGCAAGGGAGGGTAATAATCACTGTGAGATGTTATTCACCTCACCATCTGTGTCCCATTGCAGAGATTTTCCTTCACTTCCTGTCCCATAGCCAAACAGGAAGTGAGAGAAAATCCCTGGAAATTAAGGGAATTCCTTGGGGACCCCCAGGTCACGAGAACTAGTGTTCCCATTGGAAAAGTTCCCCTCTATTTGTCCTGTTCACTTTATCCAAAACTAAAAAAAAAGTTTTGCCTTTAATTATTCTTTCAAAGTCCAGTCACGTGATCGGCTCCCAGCAGCGGGCTTTAGGGGAGAGAAGGAACAACTGACAACAGATGTCCCATAATAAACATATGGGTGATGTCACCACCCAGGTAATCCATCCATTGTCAGTGCTCTCTCCTACCCCCTGAATCCAGCCGCTGGGGAGATCACATGACTGGACTGGAGCTCCTTAGGAGTTAGGAAGAGGTAAGTATAAGCATCTTCTTTCTACAGGGTAGCTAGAATAGGAGTTAGAAGAGGAGTGGGAGCAATTTTAAGATGGAATTCCACTTTTAAGGCTGCGCAAAGAGGCTGTAGTATCCAGTGCCCATTCCATGACCCTCCAGTGTTGGGGATTTCACAGCTGGGCTGCTATATAGGAAAAGGCACTGTACTTTGGACATAAGGGGTACCACTCATTTTCTATAGACAGTGCAGGTTGTTCTGAGGGAAGGTCGTGCTAACCCTCAGATTCTGAGTATATGAGTATGGGGTGGGCAACTACATGGAAAATGTAAAATAATGCATTTGGGTGGCAAAAATATGAATGCAATCTATACACTGGGGGGAGAACCTCTGGGAGAATCTAGGATGGAAAAGGACCTGGGGGTCCTAGTAGATGATAGGCTCAGTAATGGCATGCAATGCCAAACTGCTGCTAACAAAGCAAACAGAATATTGGCATGCATTAAAAAGGGGATCAACTCCAGAGATAAAACGATAATACTCCCGCTCTACAAGGCTCTACTCCAGCCGCACCCGGAGTATGCTGTCCAGTTCGGGGCACCATTCCTCAGGAAGGATGTACTGGAAATGTACAAAGAAGGACAACAAAGCTAATAAAGGGTCTGGAGGATATTAGTTAGGAGGAAAGGTTGTGAGCACTAAACGTATTCTCTCTGGAGAAGAGACGCTTGAGAGGGGATATGATTTCAATATACAAATACCATACTGGTGACCCCACAATAGGGATAAAACTTTTTTTTTGCAAAAGGGAGTTTTACAAGACTCGTGGCCACTCATTAAAATTAGAAGAAAAGAGGTTTAACCTTAAACTATGTAGAGGGTTCTTTACTGTAAGAGCAGCAAGGATGTGGAATTCCCTTCCACAGGTGGTGGTCTCAGTGGGGGGCATTGATATTTTCAAGAAACTATTAGATAAGCACCTAAACGACCGCAACATACAGGGATATACAATGTAATACTAACATATAATCACACATAGGTTGGACTTGATGGACTTGTGTCTTTTTTCAACCTCACCTACTATGCAACTGTATACATGAACACTACAAGTGAAGTAGTAAGTTAAGCGCTAAACGTGTTTTTTCCATAAGTTGTCAACCAGCCAAAATGGTGGTAAGAATCTCAGCTACAAGAGGGGCACTGCCTTGCCCTGGTGCTACATGCAGCACCTCTATGTAAGGTAAAAAAATCTAGCTTTATTTATTTCACTCATAACACAGCTACTGAGGCATATTTATGTGTAAATACAGCCAGTGGTGACAGTAACCCTCAGAGATCTAATCATTTGAGTTCTGCATGTAGATGATGCAAGAAATAGCAGGTGTCTCTTGATTTTGATTACTGCTTTTCAAGGAAACTCCCCCTCTTAGCAACAGACGTCTCTGCTGTCCTTGTTACAGCCCCCTATGGGGGAAACAACAGCTGAGTCCTCGACATAATAGTAATCAAAGCATTAACCTTCCTCTCCCTTTTTAAAGAAGTCATTGCATCAGTGTTTGATTGCAAACCACAGTGCTTTCATCAGAGTCACTGACCCCTAGTTATCTTTTTCAAAGAGATGGATATATGAGTTTAGTGCTGCTTGATGTGATTAGCTGTTTACTGTGATTGCATTGTATAGATCCTGCTGGTTCACAATGCAGTGAAAAATCAGCATTCCCAATGACTTCATCACAAATAAATGATCATCTTGAAGCAGTAGACAGACAACAGGCAAAGGGCTGTGGTCATAAAGCTGGATGCTTCAATAAAGCAAAAAATGAATAGTAATAATTAAATGTGAATAATAATAAGAATACTGTAATAATAATAAATATAGATCAAGCCTATATTTGGAATATAGTCTTTTGCTGCAAACTTCCCTAAACTACGAACCTTGCTAGAAGATATAAATTGGGATCAAATCTTAGAAACAAAGAACATGGAGGAGAGATGGGTTTGCTTTAAGAGCATATTAACCACTTCAACCCTGGAAGATTTTACCCCCTTAACCACTTCAATACCGGGCCATAGTCAAATGACGCCCACAGATGGGATCTCCCATCCTGGGTGGGCGTCATATGACGTCCTCGGTATTTCGCCGCAGTGAATGAGCTGTGTCCCACGGACACAGCCCATCCCGATCCGTGTGATTGGCATCCCCGATCCACCCCCGATACACGTGACCGGCCGTGTCCAATCACATCCGGTCACATGTACTGTCTACGTGAACGGCGCTCGTCAGCCCCGCCCCTAATGTAAAAAAAAAAACACACACGTCACAGCCCATAACCCCTCCCCTCCCCCTAGTGGTTAACCCCTTCACTACAACTGTCATTTATACAGGAATCAATGCATTTAAATAGCATTGATTGCTGTATAAATGACAATGGTCCCAAAAATGTGTCAAAAATGTCCGATGTGTCCGCCATAATGTCGCAGTCACAATAAAAATCGCTGATCGCCGCCATTACTAGTAAAAAAAAAAATATTAATAAAAATGCTATAAAACTATCCCCTATTTTGTAAACGCTATAACTTTTGCGCAAACCAATCAATAATCGCTAATTGCGATTTTTTTTACCAAAAATATGTAGAAGAATACGTATCGGCCGAAACTGAGGAAAAAAATCTTTTTTTATATATTTTTTGGGGATATTTATTATAGCAAAAAGCTAAAAATATTGCATTTTTTTTAAAATTGTTGCTCTATTTTTGTTTATAGCGCAAAAAAATAAAAACCGCAGGGGCGATCAAATACCACCAAAAGAAAGCTCTATTTGTGGGAAAAAAAGGACGCCAATTTTGTTTTGGAGCCATGTTGCACGACCGCGCAATTGTCAGTTAAAGCAACGCAGTGCCGAATCGCAAAAAGGGGGCCTGGTCCTTTGGCTGCCAATTGGTCCGGGGCTGAAGTGGTTAATGTAAGAGCGGTTAGGATGTGAAATTCCCTTTCACAGGTGGTGGTTTCAGCGGGGAGCATCAATAGTTTCAAAAAACTATTAGATATACACCTGAACGACCATAACATACAGGGATATAGAATGTAATACTGACATATAATTACACACATAGGTTGGACTTGATGGATTTGTGTCTTTTTTCAACCTCACCTACTATGTAACTATGTTATTAAATGCCTAAAAAAATATTTTGAAAATATTGTTTTGTCTTTTGTGGTATCTGTAGAATTAGGAGGTATTTTAATATTGAGAAACAGTTTTTTATTACAATTTTTTATTTTTTTTTAAATTTTTTTATTTTTTTACATACTGTGACCAGGGCAGTACAGTGTTCCCATAGTGACACTGTACTACTCTGGGGAGGTAATCAGGATTTTTTTTGTGATTGCTTAGGAAAGTGATAATCACTGTTATAAGCAATCCTTTTTTATGTATAGCTGTGATTGGCTATGGTACAGATGCACTGTGATTGGTCCAATCTGTACCATGTGACCAATCACAGAGATCAACACAATAGTACACAATGCATGGCTATGAATGGAAGCCATTTATTGTGTACAATTGCCATGTGATCTGCAGTGAATGATCACATCGATCGCATGGTACCGGAAGAGGCCCGGTACACTGATTTGTCATCTGCTGTGTCCAGGACACAGCGGGTGACAGATCACGCAGCAGTGTGGACTGTGGGGTGCACGCCATCCTGGGAGGATGTCATATGATGTCCACCCGGGATGGCAGCACTCCGCTTGACTGTCATTGTACTATAGGCTGGGTGGGAAGTGGTTAATAGCATCCCTTTCACAAAGTGGCACTATGATTGAACCACAAGAAGAACCTCTGTCTGTGTGATAGACACTCATATCTAAGTGTGCCGCCCCATGCTGCGCTTGCGACAAATGAATGTACCTGTTTCCAGTATGTACACGGATCTGTCACCTGCACCGACATTTGTTGTGTGGAGCTACTATGGAATTCTAAAGGGTGTAGTAGACTGATTATATTAACCTTTTTTTTTCTCCAAGATACATTAAATAAATTCAACCTATGTCCCATAAGTTTGCATGTTTTTTCTTTTTAAATTGGCATTTTCTTGGCATCACTTCTGAAGAGTACAATAAGCCATCAGGGGAAATCTTGCATGCAATAGTGAACAGTCTTTTTGCTAGCAGCGCTTTATTAACAATATATTTTGTATTTTTCTGTAGGCTTGTCAGTTAAATATTTCTTCTGTTGCCACCCAAAAATTATGGACAGATCATTTCAGACATATTGCTATAAAGTAGATCTAATGCAATTCATTAAAATCTTACATAATATTCAACACATTAATGAATTTTCAGAAGTAATTCTCAATCTCTTTAAATTTGCAGATTTCATCATAATAATACCTTGTAATTCTGCCATAAAGTTAAAAGATTTGCTTGCATAAGAGGTACAGGTGCTATAAGGCTAATTGCATCGCATTGATCCATAATATGTATACAAGTGCTGGAGCTGAAGTGGTTAAATCTGCTCATTCTTTCAACCCCCTGTAGCTTCAAATGAATTGTTATATTCAAATGTTCATTTTATTGTTCTATATGCTATTTAACAATGTCTGAAAATATATATTTTTTAAAGAAAATATGAGCAAAGCTTTTTTGGCCATACTAATATTCTGTGTCACATGAGTACACTTACTTGTGCTCTCCTGTAATCCATAATCAGCTGACAATGTGATAAAGTCTGCTGTCGGGTCTAAAGTCACAGAGCAGGTCCAGACTTTGGAAAGATCCCAACAATAATGTTGGGATCCATCCAGATGCCTGAGCACCACTCTCTGCTCTGGAAAGACTGAGAATTGAGCGATCAACAGTCATGTGGTCACTGAGTTCTCGGGCTTAGAGCAGGTGGTGGACAGCTGCAGCATCACACCAATGCTGCAGCCATAGGGTTGACTATGTAGATTTTTTTTTTAATCCCACCCTTCTCCTTTCGGCTGCACAATAGGGATGTGGCTTTGTGTGTCACCTGCAGTGATGTATGTATGTACTAGATGGCACTAGATGGCAGTAGTGTAATTCCGGTGTCCTGCTGAAAAAGTTCCCCCGCCGGATAAGGACCCCCTGTACTGCACAGGCGCAGCACTTGCGCAGTACGAAGGACTACTGAGCTTACGAAAATTGCCGAACCTAAACAGCTCTGAGTGAACTCTACACCGCGCAGATGCAGTTAACATGTAATTGTACGAGCCGATGCTCGTGCTACTCTGCAAGGGGCGTCTATCGCGTAACTAAGGGGCGGGTCTAGTATTACTGTAACCAAGGGGCGCATTTATTATTATTGTTATATATCGAGCTCTGCCCATTCATTTAACATTCGCTCTCTTCTGTAGCCATCTGCCCCTTACACAATATAATAATAATAGCCCCGCCCCTTGCTTGCACGCTATAACAGATCTGCCCCTTGGTTAGAGTAATAATAGAGCAGCCCCTTGGTTACACGATATATAACAATAATAATAAATGCACCCCTTGCTTATAGTAATACTAGACCCGCCCCTTAGTTACACATATAGAATATTAAAAAAAAGTCACAGTTACTTTGCTGCATAACTAATTACGTTTTCCAATGTAGTAACTGAGTTACTAACGCAATTACTTTTTGGGAATAGTAATTTGTAACTTAACTAATTACTTTTTTAAAGTAAGATGACCAACACAAGATGACCTTGGGCGGAGCTTCAGAAGCCAGATGTTCTGTGCCTATAGACTCCTAAGACATAAATCCAGCTTCTGAACAATTGATAATTTGTAATTTTAGAGTCTTTGCATTAAAAAAAAAACTTTAGATCTGCTTTGAGGAGCTCTGGAGATTTAATTATTATTATTATTATTTTTTCCCAATCTATAATTTGGATTTAAATAATGTTCTTAGGTACAATGTCCAAACTACCTTCTAATTCTACATATCTGGATAAAAGTTATAGGTGTAGTTTTTAGTAATTATAGTAGTAAAAAAGTGATATGCTGAATATGCAGATAAAAAAAAAAAAACAGAACTACTTGGCGAGTATGTTATGCTCCCTGTATGCATTCAAATGTCTAATTTTTATTTTAAAGTAAAAAGAAAAAAAGAATTATTGGAATGCAACAGCCTGCACTATTGCTCCTCCCAGACTTCATTGCTGATATTTTTGATGTTTAGTAATTACATACTGGGGAAAATGTGGGCACAGACAGCATAATTATAAAGAAAATACAAACTGTCCCTGGTAAAAAGGAATATTTTGGAACCATGGGAGGATACATTTAAGAATAAAAATGCATGAACGGTTCTGTTCTCTTACAGGAAAAAATCTATCTACATTCTATAGAAGAGTACTTTCCATTAAAATAATATAGCTGAAAATAATACTGATAACCTCTAGATCGAATTGACTGGGACTGTAAGGCCTTGTTTACACAGGCCTTATGAATCCGTACCTCAGGTTGTGTTTACCCACGCGGGGTTGCACAGATATTCCATTCATCCCCATGCTAAACTTACACAGCCTTTGTTCCCAAGATGACATTTGTGTGGGTGTTCCTCCTTACTGCATACTTCAAAGTAAAATTCAAGACTGTCATTGAAGACAAATAAAAGTGTCAAGCACATTTTAAAGCCTTGTTCTCTAATTTAATCTACCAAGAAGTTTATGAGACTGTAACTTACTTGAGAACTGTACTCCTGTCATTTTTGTATTGTTTTATTGGAGGTAGCCTGTGGACCAGAGGTCCCCAACCCACTACCGGTCCGTGGCATGTTAGGGATTGGACCCTATAGCAGCAAGAATTCACATGGGTATGGAGAGCTGCCGGAGGGCTTTACTTCTCTGACAGCTGTCTGTTCCCAAAACAAGAAAAGAAGAGATAGAAGGATGCGTGGCGTAGTGCATTATCCTTGATAAAAAGTTTATTGTAAACAGAGATTTGCTACATACTCACATATGTTACTGATATATACTGATAGATATATCATTATAATGTAATGATGCCCATATATCATGGGATGCAAAGGTAGGTAAGGCTCTTCCTCAGAGCCTTAGAGAACCAGGTCTGGTCTGCAAATTAAAATGTAGGTGACTGGATGGGTGGTATTGCCTTGGGGGAAGTTCCTCCTTCGCTGTTGGAATAGTCTTTCCTCATCACAGCACTCCAATAATGACGGTGGTGCAGCCTTTCTCCCACATCCTGTCCCGTGGATGGACCTCCAAGTTAGGAGCTGACCTAACAGTTCCCCTGGATAGATGTTGTATAGGATGCACATTGGTGTTCCAAAGGTAAGACGCTTGGCGGAGCTGACACTCGCAATATGCGTTCACAGAGGGGCAGAGATGGATGGCCACACAAAGTGACAGAGTGCCGTGTGATCCAGGTCGTGAGTACTCTCTTCCGCTACCCAGCTGCAGTAGGGCGCAGTGTGGTGCGTGATTCAGGGCATCACACAGCTCTCTTTTTTTTTTGTTTTGTTTTGTACAAACTTTATTTGAAGTGTACAATGTGCACTTCATTCATTGCGATATACAGTATCTCACAAAAGTGAGTACACCCCTCACATTTTTGTAAATATTTTATTCTATCTTTTCATGTGACAACACTGAAGAAATTACACTTTGCTACAATGTAAATTAGTGAGTGTACAGCTTGTATAACAGTGTAAATTTGCTGTCCCCTCAAAATAACTCAACACACAGCCATTAATGTCTAAACTGCTGGCAACAAAAGTGAGTACACCCCTAAGTGAAAATGTCCAAATTGGGCCCAAAGTTTCAATATTGTGTGTGGCCAGCATTATTTTTCAGCACTGACTTAACCCTCTTGGCCATGGAGTTTACCAAAGCTTCACAGGTTGCCACTGGAGTCCTCTTCCACTTCTCCATGACAACATCACGGAGCTGGTGGATGTTAGAGACCTTCTGTTTAAGGATGCCCCACAGATGCTCAATATGATTTAGGTCGACTTCCGGTTCCGGCGCCGCATGGATTAGCTGAGTCCCCCTCAGCTCTCGCAAAGCAATCCTGAAACCAGCATTTAAATCTGCCCCGAGCCTTCTTGCCTCCGGTACACACTTCGGGGCACCCCCCCCCCCCCCCGTGATCCCCCACCACAACCGTACCGTTAACGCCGTCCCTTTCGCGGCCACGAAATCGCAGCCGGCAGGACCGAAAATCGAGGCCCCGGCTTCAGCCTACACGGCCGGTCCCGCTCCACTACGCGGCCTCTAGAAGCAAACCGCCGCCTCCTACGCCGCCTACTGCCTCAACGGACCCCCCCCCAAACCTCCAGCAGACCCAAACCGCCGCCTGCCGGGCCTAAAAAAAGCGCCGCCGGCCGGACCAAAAATCGAGGCCCCGGCTTCGGCCTACACGGCCGGTCCTGCTCCATTACGCGGCCTGTTCAAAAATAACGCCGCCTCCCACACCACCTGTCACCTTAACGAACCCCCCCAATCCTCCAGAATCCTGATCTTTACCTGCTGAGTGCAAGAGCCACATCCCTCCTGTCTCAAAAACAAATAGAGGCCCTGGACTCGGCCTTCTCATTCAATAACTTCCTCAGAGGGGCTGGAAACACTGTCTCACCTATCCCCCCCAGCTGCCAACAACCCCCTAGAGGATCCTACTTTTTTTTTTTTCTCTCCATGGACCGCTTTGTGGAAAAGACTGGCCCACGTTCCCTCACACCCGCTCTGATGTCTCAGGCCCAGTCGCATCCTGAGGCCTCAGCCGCAGCCTCCCTGACCAACGCAGGGGATCAACCAGCAATGGAGGTGAGCACTCTCAATCACACTGCACCCCCCTCCCTAATACAATCTCCTCTCCCCCACACCCTACTAACTCCTCATCAAGCCTGGGGGATGATAACACCGACCATATCGCCCAAGCTGTTGCAGCACTCCTATCCCCCATGATAGCCGCCTCATTGGAAAAAGCCATAGATGCGGGGATGAGGCAAATTAAGGCCCAAATAGGGGAGCACTCTACTAGACTACATGAGGTGGAACATCGCCGCTCCAGTTTGGAAGAAGAGGTATATCAGGCGCAAGCTACCGAACAAGCACAAGACAAAACCAATCAATATATACTCCAAAAATTGGATGACCTTGAAAACCGATCCAGAAGGAGCAATCTGAGATTCGTAGGGGTCCCAGAATCTTTGCAGACGTCAGCCATTATGGAATTCTGTGCCAACCGCATTCCAGAGGCGCTAGGACTTCCTGGCCCTTGCATGGTCGAACGGGCCCATCGCATGGGCACCTTTACCCCAGAGCGCAAATCTCCTCGCCCGATAATCGCAAAATATCTTAATTACGCTGACAAAACGATCATTCTGCAAAAGTTCAGGCAGTCCAGATCCCTTCACATCGACGGCATCAAAATCCTGATCTTCGCAGACTATTCTTTGGAGGTCTCAAAGAAAAGGAAAGCATTCCAAAACATCTGTTCGGAGCTTCATCAGCAACAGATTAAATTTACGCTAGCCTTTCCCGCAACCCTCCGCCTCAAAGCCCCCAATGGGGACCAGCTCTCTTTTCAAGATCCCCAGGAAGCGGAAGTCTTTCTACGATCACTGCGAGCTGACGCACACTCCGACTCCCGGTCTGGACCTTCCCCACAACATCGCTCTCTGGATCAACGAAGCCCGTGAAAGGATTCCCCAAAACGCTTCAGGTCGTCAGGACCTAACCACCGGAACTCCCCACGCTGACGCACAGTCTGAACATCCGCCATGCCTCCAACATGGGACACGAACACTCAGTGCTGGGACAAGGTCATCCAGCGCCCAGGGCAAAGATGCCAAACTGCGCCCCCCTTTCCCTTAGGGTTAGGGTCAGGGTGCCCCCCACCCCTGCAATAAACCATTGCGCCAGGGGCAGCCGCCCCTCCTGCCCACCCCTTGTCCCGGCCCTGCGAACACTGCTCGGCCCGTGACCCTTGAGCCTACTCACAAGGACTTCACAGGTATCCACACCTAACTGTTCTCCTGATCTTGCACATGTATGTTTTATTTTAATGTATTTCTATGCACTTCTACATTGCTGTTGTGCATCACCCCCATTGGCCTCACTGTGTTCACCCTCCTCCCGACTTGACACTTATGTACTTCCCGCCACAGCGGCTAAAGTCTCTAAAGTACGAAGGGCAAATACCCGCCTTGACGCTGGATTGCTAAGAGAGCTGGTTCACAGTGATTCTATGCGGAAAAAAGTGAAGTTCTTCCAATGTTTTGTATTGGTTTTGTTACCCACCCCCACCCCCTATATCCGCCCTTTTTTTTTATTCCCTCTTCCTACCGGCACCCGTCATACACCAGATGAACAGCCATCACTCCTTTCAAAAGACCAGATCACCCATGCTGACAAATTACTTCAGTCTCTCAGGCCTCCAGCTGCTGTACACAATACACTGCCCCATACCACACGCAGGCCTACACTTACATGAGAGTTACCTCTTGGAATGTTAAAGGGCTTAGGTCACCCTTTAAAAGACTCAAGATACTCCGGCACCTTAAAAGACTGAAAACAGATATTGCCCTACTCCAGGAAACTCACCTTAATTCCTCCGACTTCCCTCGTATGAAAAAGCTGTGGGTAGGCACTGTCCTGGGTTCCAGTTCACTCAAGCGTAAAGCAGGGGTTGTCATCCTCATCCACAAGAACCTCCCTTGTGAGGTGCTGTCCGTTGACACTGATACTCAGGGCCGCTTCATTTCCGCACATCTGAAACTAGGGACTAGAGAGCTAGTAATTTCCAATGTGTATGCCCCGAACAATCCCAGCAGACAGTTTCTCAGTGAAATGACCACCTGGCTGTTACGCGACCCGCACCTACCCCATATAGTTGGAGGAGATTTCAACACCATAATGCATCCACTAGAAGACAGATCTTCCTCTAAACGTATGAGGCCTTCTCACACAACCTCTGGAACTTCACACTTCATGTCCACAATGGATTCACTTCACTTACATGACATCTGGCGGCTTCACCACCCAGCTGACAGGGAATACACCTTCTATTCCAACCCTCATAATCTTTTTACTAGAATTGACTACCTATTTTGTACTGACCACCTCATACCAATGATTTCTGGGGCAGATATCCATGATATCGCCATCTCTGACCACGCTCCCATATCGTTATCGCTAGACACCCCTGACTCAAGGCCCCCTCCCTAGCTTTGGCGCTTTCCCTCGTATCTCCAAAACAATTCTGACTTTCAACATTATATGGAGGAAGCCTGGTCCGAATTCTATCCCGCTAACTCTCCCCACACGGCTACTCCGAACCTCTTCTGGGAGGCTGGTAAAACCTTTCTCAGGGGACGCATCATTTCATATGTTGCTTCCCTCAAGAGACGTACCTTGGCGAAATACAAGAAGGCAAGTGCTGACCTGCGCTTGGCACAATGCTCTCTTTGTTCTAACGACTCTCCAGAAAACAGGGAAAACTGGCAGGTAGCAAAGAGGGCATTCGACACTTGGGCAGACACTCTCGAAAGGACACACAGGGCACATTGGGAAGCTTCCTTCCATAAGTTTGGCAATAAATCCGGCAAATTGTTAGCGAGACTCTGCAAAGGCCCCTTTCGCCCGTCCCACATCACCTCCCTACGGGATTCTGCAGGTAACACTACAACCTCACAACAGGATATTAACAAACTCATGCTTCAATATTATTCCTCGCTGTTTGCCACGGATCCCATAGATAAGAATATGGCCAAATCATTCTTGGACAAAATATGCATGCCCGAGGTTTCTCCCTCCCAACTCGAAGCACTCAATGCACCTATCTCCCTGCCCGAATTATCCACCGTCATTCGGAACTTAGCTCCCTCTAAAGCTCCAGGCCCTGACGGTTTTACAGGGGAATTCTATAAAACACTACAATCCATAACTGAGCCCACTCTCCTCGCAGTCTATAATGGTATATGGTCCGGCGGTCCTTATCTGCCGACCGGAAACCAGGCTATCATAAAATTACTTCCAAAAAAAGACAAGGACCCCCAAGAGCCAGGCTCATACCGACCCATCTCACTCTTAAACCTTGACGTAAAAATTCTCTCGAAAATAATAGCTTCAAGACTAGCCACCATTATTCCCTCTCTGATTCACCCAGCCCAATCAGGATTTGTGAAAGGGAGAACGGCTACCATAAACATTCGGAAAGTGTTGCTGGCTCTCGAGCATGCCAAGTGTAACCCGGGGGGGGGGGGACCATGCCATCATCACCCTGGACGCGGAGAAGGCCTTTGATAATGTCAGTTTTGACTGGCTATCGATGGTCCTGGCAAAAATGGGCTTTACGGGTCCCTTTAAGCACCTCGTTCATGCCATGTACGCCTCTCCGGCGGCCAGATTGGTGGTGGCTGGTCTCCTCTCGGATGAATTTCGTCTTTATAAAGGCACGAGACAGGGCTGCCCAATATCCCCCCTCCTCTTCAACATTGCTCTGGAACCCCTCTCACGATATCTCTCCCAGCGGGCTCCTCTGCACGGCATCAAAATTGGGACTCAAGAACTCCGCACTTCCCTCTTCGCGGACGACATATTAATTTTCTCAACCAGCCCATCCTCCGACATGCCCATCATCAAAACAATCTTTGATGAATTTAGGATCTGTTCGGGCCTTCGCATTAACTACGGGAAGAGCGAAATCCTCCCTATAGGCACGTTTTCTATTCCTACATGGGCCCATCACTCACCCTTCACGGTAGCCCACTCCTTTATTACGTATCTAGGTGTTAAAATAGGTAAAACACCCTCTTCTATCTATCAACTCAACTATCCCCCTTTGATAAAGAAAATAATTCAAGAATTGGGTAACTGGATGGATCTGCCTCTTTCGCTTCTGGGGAGATGTCACCTTCTAAAAATGGTCAGTTTTGCTCGATTACTATACCCACTCCAAAGGATCCCATTGCTTCTGAAACACAAAGATACCTCGACTCTAAACAAAGCCATTTCTAAATTTTTATGGCAAAACAAAAGACCACGTATAGCCTTTGCGAAACTGTGTCTTCCCAGACGCGAAGGGGGCATTAGTCTCCCAAATATCAGAGCATATAATCTTTCTTGCTTATTGAGGGTAGGTTTAGATTGAATTTCGCAACTCTCTCGCTACTCCAATTATTCTATGGAATCCTCCATGGCACGTCCCTACTCATTGGCAGCCCTTCTTCACTGCAGATGGAAAGTTGTTCCTATACCCTTACAACACAACCTTCTCCTCAGAGACACAGCCATAGCATGGAGGGAAGTGAGAAAAGCATTAAAGCTATCGCCTTTTATATCCAAACATCTCCCGATTCAAGGAAACCCTAGCTTCCCACCGGGATTGGATTACAAAACCTTCTCTCTCTGGCAGCAGAAAGGCCTTTCAAAATTCTCTGACCTATGCAACTTGGAAACGGGTCGCCCTCTTCTCTGACATCGCAGAAACATTCTCCCTCCCCCAATCTCATGCCTTCTATTATATGCAATGTGTCAGCTATATGAGAAACTCATGTAAAGATGAAAGCCAGAGGTTTCGGTCATCCTTCACAGATAAGTTGTTACAAGGGGAGTCATATAAAATCTCGGATATATACCAATCTCTCTTACCAAATATCATCCCTTCGATTGCTACCTCATCTGTGGCAAACTGGGGGAAAGACTTTCCTGACCCAGACTTAGTGGATAAGATCCTTCAAGGTTATAACAAGTCGCTTCAGCTGATCCCCAACGAGGTCTGGAGAGAAACAAGTCTCAAGATTATGCACCGCGCTCACATACCCTTCCTGTTGGATAAGAATATCCAAGGTGCAGCCAGCTGCCCCAAGTGTCATCAGCCAAAACCATCCCTCTCTCACCGATTCTGGGCTTGTTCCTCTATTGCCTCGTACACACGTACGGACTTTTCCCGGCGGACCTAAGTCCAGCGGACAATCCGCTGGACTTTCCCGCTAGGTACGCTGGACTAAAAAGCGAACGGACTTGACCACACACGATCACGCAAAAAGTCCGGCGGTTCACGCGATGACGTACAGCACGTACGACGGGACTAGAAAAAGGAAGCTCGAGATCCCAAACGACACCCTTTGGGCCCCGTCAGCTAATCTCGTGTGTATCGCGTGTTAGTTGACGTTTGGTTAGAGACGATTCGCGCTTCTCAGACTTCTGCTTAATTCGTTCGCTTCTGCCGTTCAGTTTGTGCTTGTGAGGTTTGTATCTGGCTTTCAGTGCGTGTGGATCAGTTCCTACCTGTTCTCAGGCCGTTCTGGTCCGCTCGTTCCTGTTTTTCAGGTCGTTCTTCATAGGCCTTGCTGTTCTTCAGTGCGTTCTGTTAAGTTGTTTGTTTGATCAGCCGACCGTTTTGAAGCCATGGAGTGTGGACGTACTCGGGAACGAGTTCGTGCTGTGCAGGGGCTCGGTGTTGCGGTTAACACCTTGGCACGAGCCCGGTCCATGAACAGGGTGAGGAGGAGTTCATGGACCAAGAATTGGTTGCGCCAGCGTGACCAATTCTCGCATATGCCTTTGCTCCGTGAGATCCGTGAGAATAATCCTGATGATTTCAGGAATTATCCCCGGATGACGGACCCCATTTTTCACCGTCTGTTGGCTTCGCTGTCCCCTTATATTACCAGGCAGAATACCTGCATGCGGCAAGCCATCAGTGCGGAGCAGAGGCTAGTCGCCACGTTGCGTTACTTGGCGACGGGGAGAAGCTTGCAGGACCTCAAGTTCACGACAGGCATCTCCCCCCAGGCTCTGGGGCTCATTATTCCAGAGACCTGTTCTGCCATTATCCACGTCCTGCAGGAGGAATACATTAAGGTAAGTCTTCTCTTTTAAAATTACCTATGTCTTGTATGTTTGCTAATGTAGTGCATCAATGTCATCATTAGCTAATTACCATGATAGGACTATTCTATGAATGTCCCCTATTCCTTTTTTTTTTTTATTTTGGTTTTTTGTCTAGTATTTTATGGTTGACTTATCGAAATAGCTTTAAGAATGTATTATTTAGTGGGTCACATGCATATTTGCTTGCACCAACCTCCCCAGCATGGAAGCTTGGCCCCCTAAACACCCCTAGCCTAGTCACTTTCTTTGGTTAAAAATGTATATTACCAGCTCCATTGTACAGCTTTACTCACCCCCCCTTTCACCCCTTTCACCCCCCCTTGACCCTCAATTTTAAATTGATTGCTTGTGGTTTTGGTCAGCTTGTAATTATCCCCACCCCCCACCCCCTGATAATTAATAGCATGTGGTTTTGGTCAGCTAGTAATTATCCCCACCCCCACACCCCCTGATAATTAATAGCATGTGGTTTTGGTCAGCTTGTAATTATCCCCACCCCCACACCCCCTGATAATTAATAGCATGTGGTTTTGGTCAGCTAGTAATTATCCCCACCCCCACACCCCCTGATAATTAATAGCATGTGGTTTTGGTCAGCTTGTAATTATCCCCACCCCCACACCCCCTGATAATTAATAGCATGTGGTTTTGGTCAGCTTGTAATTATCCCCACCCCCACACCCCCTGATAATTAATAGCATGTGGTTTTGGTCAGCTTGTAATTATCCCCACCCCCACACCCCCCACACCCCCTGATAATTAATAGCATGTGGTTTTGGTCAGCTTGTAATTATCCCCACCCCCACACCCCCCCACACCCCCTGATAATTAATAGCATGTGGTTTTGGTCAGCTTGTAATTATCCCCCCCCCCCCCCCACACACCTTTAATTAATTGCATGTGTATTGTGTGACCTTACAATTATTTACTCCCCACCCACATCCCCATTATTATCTTCTCTGGTCCATCAGAGGGGTCATCAATCAGAGATTTGTCCCTTTTATCCTTAATCTTTTGGCTTTATTTCAAGGATTTACAAAATAAATACATATGTTCTTCCAAATTGTTTGTTAATTTGTTGCATTTAGTTTGGTGTTTTGCCTGGTTTATAATTTAAATTGTATCTTTCTGTTTGACTTCACAGTGTCCCTCCACGCCACAGGAATGGCAGACTGTGGCTTCCCAGTTTGCTGCCCGTTGGGACTTTCCCAACTGCGGAGGGGCGATTGACGGCAAACATGTGCGAATTGTGCCCCCACCCCATTCGGGGTCATACTATTGGAATTATAAGGGGTTCCATAGTATCGTGTTGATGGCGGTGGTGTCGGCACAATATGACTTTCTGTATGTGGATGTGGGGAAAAACGGCCGGATGTCGGACGGAGGAGTCTTCAACCACACGGAGTTCGGTCATCGTCTCCAGACTGGTGGGCTGGAGCTGCCACCAGATGAAGATAATGTGGAGGGACTCCCCTTCGTCTTCATTGCCGACGAGGCGTTCGGTCTGGGTGACCATCTGATGAGGCCATTTCCCCAACGATCCCTCACCCCTGAGAGGAGGATTTTTAATTATCGGTTGGCCAGAGCAAGAAGGGTGGTGGAAAATGCCTTTGGTATTATGGCCAACCGTTTCAGATTGCTCCTTACATCCCTACATCTGGCAGAGTACAAACTGAATACTATTATTCTTGCATGCTGTGTCATGCACAATTATTTACGCAAACATTCAGGAACATACTCCTTACCAATTGGCCCGGAGGCCGGAGTGGAAGGCAACATGACAGGGCTGGATAATCGCCGTATTGGTTCGGCACCACAATCAGCCCAGCAAGTGCGGGACCTTTATTTACAGTATTTTAATGGTAGGGGGGGCATTGAAATGGCAGCAGACCCTTAAACCATCTATTTGATTTACAAAGAATAAATACAGTTATTTATGTTTGAAATATTGGTAGTTTCGTATTGTTTTGCTTTTAATTTGGCCTGTTTTATATGTTGTCCTAGTGCACATCTTAATAGTGGCAAACTTGTTTAGCGTTTAGTAAATAAGCCCCTTTGTCAATGAACCACAACATGTTTTTGTCAAACTGGTAGTATTTAAAAAGAAGAAGCCACACATTTTTTAATTTGTGCAAACATTATTTTTTTTATTATAGTGCACATCCAAAACTTTTTTTTTGTTTTTTTTGGTTTTTTTTTTTTGGTATTTTTGGTTAATTTTTTTTTTTTTTTTTTTTTTTGAACAACATTTTTTTTTTTTTTTTTTATGTTATCTTTTTTACATTTTTTTGGTGTTTTTATCACAACATATTTTTTTTTTTTTTTTTGATTGATTTTTTAAAACAAACATAAAAACATCTTTAAAAATGTTAAAAAATTTAGGCTTAGCATTTGAAATTATTTACACAATGTAAAAGTCCAGAACTTACAAAGTTCAACAGGTAACCCATGAACAGTAGAAGCCAAATTTTGAATATGCACACTAATTTAACTTGAAAATGGGTAATGTCAACATGTGCTATGTTCCATCATGGGGAATCAATGGATGTGTTTTGTGTGTGAAACCCCTTCCCTCTCACCTACTAGCATTAGGGGTTGCAAACACCAAATGCGTCCATTGAGATCCCCTGATGGCACATAGCACATGTTGACATACCGTGTGCATATTAAAAATTTGGCCTCTAAAATTAGTAAAACAGCGCATCAAAAGGGGAATGAAGGACATGATTGATGTTAAGAAATGTAAAAGGGGTCTTTAGATTCTCCCCAAAACATCAATCATGTCCTTCATTCCCTGCTGCATGGTGGCCATCTCCTTCTGCATATTTTCCAGCTGCAGATTCCAGGCCATGATCTGGCCAATAAGCCTGTGGGCACTGTCAGTGGAAAATGGCTCCGCAGCTTGTCCTTCCACAAACAGATCAGCATCACCTAAAAGTTGGGTAGATAAAACACAAGAAAAAAAGTGTCAAAAACATGCAGACCTTAATTAATTAGCTCAATCTGTGTTCTGAGACACTCACTTGGTGGGGTGCAGATTTGATCCACTTCAACGACCTGTTCCGCCACATCCACGCGCGGGCTTGGGCTAACTGCCCAATTAGTCTGGTGATGCCGGGAGGTCCTCGTAGGTTCGGACTGACGTCTGAGTCTTTTGCCCCCTATGGTAATGGAACACAAAAAGGTACACTTTGAATCACACTGATATTTGAGTGCCAAAATAGGATTAGTAAACATTGTTTAAAAGTCTTGCCAATTATTAGCAGTTTGTTAGAAGATCCTACTTGAAGACAGAATTGAAATGTCTATCTAATGAAACTCCAATACTTAAACCGCCCTTCAACCGTAAATTTGAACTTCCGCTCATTGGATCCCTGCACCCCTGTGGTGTCTTATTTTGAACCTTTTAGGGGGGATGGGTTGCAGATACCTGTGTAAGGCAGGTATTTGCACACACATCCGGCCCTAGACTCCCACAGAAGTATACGCCACATCCCGTCCCACCGTGCTGTCTGCTGGGACACACAGGGGTCCCCGAGCTCGCGCGGACCAGTCCTATTGCATTGCGCAACTGGCGCATGCCCAATAGTGACCCGGGAAGTGAAGCCGCAAACATTAATTTCATGATTGCAAGATCAGAGATTGTAGGTGCACCATCCAAGGGACAGGTGAGTGTACTTCTTTGAAAAGTCACCACCTACAGTATTTATAGATGATGAGCATTTTTTTGGGAATTGTGAGCATGAGACCCTGCTTAACATATTTATCCCCCCCCCCCAAAACAGCCTCTGGAGTCCCTGTGTAAGTTACCCCTAAAACCCTTACTACAGCAGTAATTGTATAGATAGTGACAATAATAAACAACCTTACAACTCCAACAACCCAAAGCCAGGTAAACTCAATAAACGTTATGAAGACAAACGGAACTTTCATCAAATATGCGCAAGTTTCACGTACGAATGTTAATTACATCTGCGCAAGTTTCACGGACGAATGGTAATTACATCTGCGCAAGTTTCACGGACGAATGGTAATTACATCTGCGCAAGTTTCACGTACGAATGGTAATTACATCTGCGCAAGTTTCACGTACGAATGGTAATTACATCTGCGCAAGTTTCACGGACGAATGGTAATTACATCTGCGCAAGTTTCACGTACGAATGGTAATTACATCTGCGCAAGTTTCACGGACGAATGGTAATTACATCTGCGCAAGTTTCACGTACGAATGGTAATTACATCTGCGCAAGTTTCACGGACGAATGGTAATTACATCTGCGCAAGTTTCACGTACGAATGGTAATTACATCTGCGCAAGTTTCACGGACGAATGGTAATTACATCTGCGCAAGTTTCACGTACGAATGTTAATTACATCTGCGCAAGTTTCACGGACGAATGGTAATTACATCTGCGCAAGTTTCACGTACGAATGGTAATTACATCTGCGCAAGTTTCACGTACGAATGGTAATTACATCTGCGCAAGTTTCACGGACGAATGGTAATTACATCTGCGCAAGTTTCACGTACGAATGGTAATTACATCTGCGCAAGTTTCACGGACGAATGGTAATTACATCTGCGCAAGTTTCACGTACGAATGGTAATTACATCTGCGCAAGATTAGACATATCAAGTATAACCATAGTAGCGCACGTGCTTGACTTACTTTTTTTGATGGCTTTTCGAATTCTCCTGTACTGATCGTGCTCCCTGGATTTGATGTCGGACCATCGCTTGCGCAGTTGATCCTTGCCCCTTCGTACGCCGAATTTATGCTCCAGGGTGCTGACGATTGTAGTGAGAATCTTGTCCTTGCGCAAGTTGGGTCGAGGGTACGGGCCATTTTCCCCGTCGTAATCTTCCCTTTGGAGGATGTCCACCATCTCCACCATCTCTTCAAAGGCCATATTGGTGGCCTTATATCTGCTGCTGGATGCAGATGTGTTGGCTTCTTGGCTTTCCTCCGCGCTACTGGCTGAGAATGTGTCCGCCATATTCATGAATTTATTCACCAACAATGCAACGAGGGGAAGCGGGGCGGGGAATAATCGTCAGGAGGAACGTCATGGGCGGGCGACGCGGAGGACGCAGGCGGACTTCGACGCGTGCGCAGTGTATATAAGGCTGTTTGAGGGGCCCACGTGTTCCCGAACGGAAGTAGCGAGCGCTCTGTACGAAGGTAAGTGTTTTCTAGGATGCATTACTGTGTTTTTTTTGGGTTTTGGGCCAGCATTTTTTAAGGATATGTGTGTGTTGCTGCCTGTGTGTAGGGGTTGCTGCCTGTGTGTAGGGGTTGCTGCCTGTGTGTAGGGGTTGCTGCCTGTGTGTAGGGGTTGCTGCCTGTGTGTAGGGGTTGCTGCCTGTGTGTAGGGGTTGCTGCCTGTGTGGATGTGTTGCTGCCTGTGTGTAGGGGTTGCTGCCTGTGTGTAGGGGTTGCTGCCTGTGTGTAGGGGTTGCTGCCTGTGTGTAGGGGTTGCTGCCTGTGTGTAGGGGTTGCTGCCTGTGTGTAGGGGTTGCTGCCTGTGTGGATGTGTTGCTGCCTGTGTGTAGGGGTTGCTGCCTGTGTGTAGGGGTTGCTGCCTGTGTGTAGGGGTTGCTGCCTGTGTGTAGGGGTTGCTGCCTGTGTGTGGGTGTGTTGTGTAATGTTTGGTAAGAAAAACTGGTTGTGCGTTTTAAGTAACATTTGTGTTTTTGGTCTTTTGTATTGCCATTACTAACAAAACAGAAACAAACATGTCAGCACCCCAGTTGAATCCATTCAAGGACCAGCAGTTCATGTCCGAATTCATTGCCCTGTACAGAAAAAATACCAACCTGTGGCAGCTCAAGAACCCTTTATATGGCAATAGGGATGTCCAGAAGGCAACACTGGGGCCACTTGTGGCTTTTGTGAAGACTCAAGTCCCCAACGCAAACACCAAGTTTGTGGAAGCCAGAATTGCAAGTTTAAGGCACATGTACAAGCGGGAGCGCAAGAAGATTGAGGAATCAGTCAGATCAGGAGCAGCAGCAGAGAATGTTTATGTACCCAAGCTGTGGTACTACAACCAACTGACTTTTATAGGTGACCAGATGGAACCCAGGCAATCACTGTCCACTCTTCCCTCCACCCTTCCCTCCACTCTTCCCTCCACTCTTCCCTCCACCCCAGCTGAGGCTTCCACGGAAGGAGAAGACCCCTCCACCTTGGAGCAGGCTGATGCGCCCAGCTGGAGCCAGGTATATATTTAGTAGCCTAAATTGTGATTGTGTGAATATTAATGCTGTAAACGTTAAAATGTGAAACAATTAACACCCTGAACTCAGAATTGTGAAAAAAACTGACAAAAATTCAGCACACTTCTAAAAAGTGTTGGTGCAACATATCGATACATATATAGTGTATACATACATCCAGTAGTGGCAAAAAAAGCGTTAGACAACATTGGTGATCTGCTTGGAAAATGCAGGGGTCCAAATGATAGCCTTTTGGATCTTTTGGAAAATTTAGATGCTCGTTCCTAAGTTTACAATTGGATGATTGAGGAGGCCAGAAACCACAAAACAGGTGTTTGATTTTTGTTTTTATTTGCACACAGGATGAGCTGACCCAGGATGATGCCGGGACAAGTGGTATGGAGGAGGAGGACATGACCAGCGAGAGCCAGGAGGTGGCTGGGCCCAGCACGAGCCAGAGTGACAGCCAGACCCAATTAAGAAGAAGTCTACCTCCACCCCTGCCCTTACCCCAAGAAGGCCCAGGAGGATGACCATTGTTGAGGAGGAATCACTCCAACTGATTCGGAAGGCGAGTGCGATTCTCGACAAACCCCCCCTTCCAGAAGAGGCCTATGCCAGCTACTTGTCCAGCAGGTTGCTGGAAATGGAGAGGGGCCAACGGCACCTGTGTGAGGGCCTCATTTCTGATGCAATTAGGGGGGGTTTGAGGGGTGAATTACGAGAATCCACCCGCCTGACCCATGAAGGCCCGACACCAACTTCTCCTCCTCCTCCTCCTCGTCTTCCTTCTTCTCCTCCTCCTCCTCCTCCTACTCCTCCTCCTACCACAAGTCAGCCTCCAAGGAAGCGTGCAGGGAAGACTGCAGGGAAGAGTGCAGGGCAGCGTGGTGGGAAGAGTCGGAAGTGATTGCCTGGCTTCAGTCTGGTCTCACAGAAGACACAGGCTGTTGTAGTGCCACAGCTTGGGGACATAGATGTCATCTGCTGCTGTTCCTGGTCTGTCTGATTCCTGGTCAATCTTCTTGTGCTCCCTATATTGGATGAAATGTGCCCAAGCTTAATTTTTGGCTTCACAAACTTGGTGTCTGCCGTTGGGGCAAAAAGTCTTCACAAAATCTACAAGTGGCTCCAGTGTTGCCTTCCTATTTTGTTTTGCCTTGTTTGTTTTAACCAGAATAAATGGTCATTTAATTTTCATCAAATAATGATATACGTGCTTGTTATTCAAAAACATAGTTTCTTTAGGAGTAGGCAGGTACATGTCTAAACATTCATTTGACAATACAAGTGTAAAGTGCAACTTCAATGGAACTGCAAGTGCAGTCGCTGGAAAGGTGAGGGTTAAGATCTGAATTAAGGGCAAGCTCTGCTGACTCCACAATTGTATCATGTGTAATAACTAATCCTTTTGATAACCAACAAATAATAAAAAATATCTATATAGAGATATATGTACATATATAATATATATATATATATATATATATATATATATATATATATATATATATATATATATATTTTTATACACGTATAGATCTATATATCTATATATATTAATATATATATATATATATATGTAGATATCGATATATATTTTTTTGGGCTTATTGAGAAATATAGATATATTTTTCATTTGGTGATTTGGATATCTATATCTATATCTATATCTATATATATATATATATATATATATATATATATATATATATAGAGATAGAGATATAGATATAGATATAGATATATATATATATATATATATACAAATATATAACTTCACTAAAGAATGCTGAAGAAAAAACGTTCGGGAGTACTCTGCGTGAATATACAAGCAGCAAGGCAAAATCATTCTTCAAGTACGATAACATACAAATCCCGCTGTCAGAAAAAAAAAAAAAAAAAAATTCAGCAGCGTGACGATTGTGCGAGCTTCAAAACGAAGGCTAGTTTTACCAGACCGAGCGAGTCCGTGACATAATAGCTACTGAGCATGCGTCCTTTTTGGTACGCCGGACCATACTACACACGACCGGATTATCCGCTGGACTGCCAAGTCCAGCGGATAATTTGAAAACAAAACTTGAAACTTTAGTCCGCCGTACTTTGGCCAAAAAAAGTCCGCCGGCGGCCACACACGAGGGGATTATCCGCTGGACTTCGGTCCAGCGGATAATCCCGCGGGATAGTCCCTTCGTGTGTACGCGGCATATCTCCACCTTTTGGGACCATGTTATCTCCTTCATTTTTGGAATAACACTACTTAAACTGCCCAAAGACCCCCTGCTTCTCATTTTTGGATACTGGGATGATCAACTTCTACCATGGTCCTCATCCTCCCGCCCCCTCTATAAAGATTGGACATTGACTTCTCTCTTACTAGCCAGAAGACTTATCTTGAAAAGCTGGACTTCATCGCATACCCACGTATCTCACAACTCAAACGGGAGCTCCTAAACTTGCTTCATAAGGATAAACTTAATACTGACTTCAAACATGGAAAATCCCATTTTCGTTTCTATTCCAGATGGTGGGCTTTCATGCAAGCGACCCTGACTCAAACAGAATTACAGTCTTTTGAAAGCATCTCTTTCTCCTACTATGGAACTAGCACTATGTTTACCCCTGAAGACAATGACATCTCCAGCTGTGAACACACAAGCACGAATATGGAGACCCCAACTCCCATCCAGCCTGTTCACCCTCTCGTATCTCCAGCTACTCCAACAACCTCTAACCCATATGTGGCCACATAACTCACATCGACCCATTGACTCTAGATGGTATTTCTATATCTACGGTTTTATATCTTTGGTTTTATATTTATGGTCTTATTTTCATTGATGCACAATGTACTGGTGTTTGATCCCCCCCCCTTTTTTTTTTTTCTCCTTACCTGTCCCCATGGCTACCGTTGTAGTCTGATTTTCTAGGGACCCTGCGTGTTGATCCATCCAGTTACCTCGTTATGGTAAGGGTATCTATAACACATGTTTTAACCTGCACTTATTATTCGTTATGTACCTATGTGTGTAAGTGCCTAATTAACGGTTTCTGTTTTCAATATTGTTTCCCTTTTGAGAATTTGTATACTTTCTCGGCTTTGTAACTCACAATGTTTTCAATAAAATCTATTGGGAAAAAAAAAAAAATATATGATTTAGGTCTGGAGACATGCTTGGCCAGTCCATCACCTTTACCCTCAGCTTCTTTAGCAAGGCAGTGGTCGTCTTGGAGGTGTGTTTGGGGTCGTTATCATGTTGGAATATTGCCCTGCGACCCAGTCTCTGAAGGGAGGGGATCATGCTCTGCTTCAGTATGTCCCAGTACATGTTGGAATTCATGGTTCCCTCAATGAACTGTAGCTCCCAGTGCCGGCAGCACTCATGCAGCCCCAGACCATGACACTCCCACCACCATGCTTGACACCTGGTTGCCACCACACACGCTTAACACCATCTGAATCAAATAAGATGTCCTTAGTCTGCTTAGTCTGCTCATCTTCAGCAAAATGTTTGCAAACTGTTTGCAGGCTTTCTTGTGCATCATCTTTAAAAAAGGCTTCCTTCTGAGATGACAGCCATGCAGATCAATTTAATGCAGTGTGCGGCGTATGGTCTGAGCACTTACAGGCTGACCCCACACCCCTTCAACCTCTACAGCAATGCTGGCAGCACTCATACGTCTATTTTCCAAAGACAACCTCGGGATATGACGCTTTGCTTTGGTCAACCAAAGCAAAGCTGCTTTGGTCAACCGCTTTGCTCAACCATGGCGTGGCCTGTTCTAAGTGGAACCTTTCCTGTTAAACCGCTGTATGGTCTTGGCCACCGTGCTGCAGCTCAATTTCAGGATCTTTGCAATTTTATAGCTTAGGCCATCTTTATGTAGAGCAATAATTATTTTTTTCAGATCCTCAGAGAGCTCTTTGCCATGAGGTGCCATGTTGAACTTCCAGTGACCAGTATGAGGGATTGAGAGCGATAACACCAAATTGAACACATCTGCTCCCCATTCACACCTAAGACCTTGTAATACTAACGAGTCACATGACACCGGGGAGGGAAAATGGCTAATTGGGCCCAATTTGGACATTTTCACTTAGGGGTGTACTCACTTTTGTTGCCAGCGGTTTAGACATTAATGACTGTATAACAGTGTCAATTTGTTGTCCCCTCAAAATAACTCAACACACAATCTGTACACTCACTACTTTACATTGTAGCAAAGTGTAATTTCTTCAGTGTTGTCACATGAAAAGATAGAATCAAATATATACAAAAATGTGAGATACTGTATATATATCAGGGCGATGAGCTGCTCTGCTGTACATTGCCATTATATTTGGCACAGGGCTGAAAGTGCTAAATAGATCATCATGCAAAGCTACGTAAAGAGATTTGTGGCCAAGTAATATAACAGTGGAGCATGGTGCAGAGATGTAATAACTATCCAGCATGACTATCACAGGTCACATTCACAATGATACGAGTGTAACGGTTATTATTAGCTTCATAGCTCTGTTAGATATTAGCAGTAATGTTTGTATCAATGTTTTTTCCCTTCCTCAGGTGAACAAAGCATAATTATACAAAATATAATACAAACAGGAATGTAGAAAACACAAATATCTTCTCATAATATTATATGAGCATTTAACATAGACTCCCTTGCAGTATGAACTGAACACATAGGAGACAATTGTTTCCTTTGCGTCCTAGTGGTGACAGACGTTTTACAATTCAGTAAAACCTGTCATCACACACCCCATTATCCCTAACACAACCACCCTCTAACCCCCTTTCCCAGTCCGTAGAAAAATTGTGTTCCACAAAACCAGTCCTTGGTGCCAAAAAGGTTGGGGACTGCTGCTCTGGAGCAATTATAATTTGTAATGCAGGAAAAAGGATGTGTTTGAGTAACCACTTGTGCAGTACACAATGGAGGACTGGACCAGGGGTTAAGGTGGCATTTGGTTTGGCCCCCAGTCCAATACTAATAAGATATGCAGGGCTGGTGGTCTTGAGTGGAGATACTTAATTTCAATTGTGATCAAGGCAGAATCAACAGTGGCACATGCAGAGCAATGTGCACAGGGCCGCTTAGCAATACACAGGGCTGTTGATAAGGCAGTACAGTTAGCCCTCCTGTACTGGGCCTGGCCCCTATGAGTCCAAAAGGGGGGCCCATGCACCTGCTGAGCAGGAGGGCTGGCTGTACTGTCTTATTTCAGACACCGATCCTCTTCTGCCTCCCCTGCAGTGCTGCCAGCTTCTCCTCATCTTTCTCCCTCTGGCTGCACTGCAGGGGGAGTGGTTCTGGCACACGCACCCCTTCCATCTGCTCTCCTGGCCTCCCTGGGTGACCCTTTCTCCCTGCAGTAATGCAAGCTTCCCTCCTCTCCTCTGCTGATGGGAGCTGCTGTGGGCACACAGGGGTTTCAACATGAAGAGAGGTGGAAAAGGCCGGCAATATATAATTTATTGGCCCCTTCTTTTCCTGAATGAACACAGTGAGTAATCGGTACCAATCACTCGTGTGCCATTTATCACCAAAGCATAGCAAACTGTGTTTACTATGCTTCCGTTTGTGAATGAATAATAAGCTCCAGAGCGCTTCCAATTCATTCATCTGTGCAGCTGAGCCTGCAGTGAAAGGGACTGATAAATCCAGGGCTTTTTTTAAGCGAGAATGCAGGGGAACCTAGTTGCGGCACCTCCAGCACTAAATGTATGTAATAGCATGGGGTGTGGGGTGTGCTGGAGGGTCTATTGATGTTGGTTGCTGGGGAATCCTATTGTCACTGGTAGGGATCTGTTTTTCTGTGAGGGTCTATTGTTGCAGATGGTGAATCTATTGTTGCTGGGGGGGTCTTAAGTTGCTGGAAGGCATCTACTGTTCATGGAGAGATCTATTTTTTACTGGTTGCTGGAGGGTCTATTGATGCTGGCTGTTGGGAGATCTTTTGTTGCTGTTGGGGGGGGGGGGGTCTAATGTTGCTTGGGTGAATATTTTGTTGCTGGGTGTGGTATTTAGTTGTGGGTGGTTCACTGTTGTTGCAGGGGATCTATTGTTGTTGGGGTGGAGTCCATTGTTTTTACTGCTTTTCTTTTTATCATTAACATGTTCTATACAAATGATTTAGCACCACAAAATGATACTTGGTTCTGTATTCTTTAACCACCTTAGACACGCGCTATAGCCAAATGACGGCTACAGCGCGGATCTGATGTGCCGGGACGACGTCTATTGACGTCGTCCCGGCAACGAGCTGCCTGCGCGCCCCCTGAAGGGCGCGCGCAGGCGCTCTGTGATCCGCGAGTCTGTGAGACTCGCTGGATCACAGATCCGAGTAAGGGGTCGATCCCGACCCCTTACCACGTGATCAGCTGTCAGCCAATGACAGCTGATCATGTGAAAATAACCGAGCCGGTAATCGGCTTTTTTTCCTGCTCGCGCTGGCAGCGCAAGGAGAAAAAAAAAAAGCTGATCACCGGCGGCAGTGAGAGGGACATCTCACTGCAATATGCCCAGGGTCCATGGTGCCCTCCTTTAGATAATAAAAGTGCCCACTAGCTCCACCTGTCAGTGCCCACTAGCTCCACCTGTCAGTGCCCACAGTGCCATATGTCAGTGCCCACAGTGCCATATGTCAGTGCCCACAGTGCCATATGTCAGTGCCCACAGTGCCATCTGTCAGTGCCCACAGTGCCATCTGTCAGTGCCCACAGTGCCAGTTCTGCACATCAGTGTCACCTACCAGTGCTCATCAGTGTCCCCTACCAGTGCTCATCAGTGCCCCCTATCAGTGCCCATCAGTGCCACCTATCAGTGCCCATCAGTGCCACCTATCAGTGCCCATCAGTGCCATCTATCAGTGCCATCTATCAGTGCCCATCAGGGCCATCTATCAGTGCCATCCATCAGTGCCCATCAGTGCCACCCATCCGTGCCACCCATCCGTGCCCATCAGTGCCATCTTTGCTGTGCCCATCAGTACCGACTTATCTGTCCCCACCAGTGCAGCCTATCAGTGCCCACCAGTGCAGCCTATCAGTGCCCACCAGTGCAGCTTATCAGTGCCCACCAGTGCAGCCTATCAGTGTCCATCAGTGCGGCCTCATCAGCGCATATCAATGAAGCAGAAAAACTACCTGTTTGCAAAATTTTATAACAAACTATTAAACATGATTTTATTTATTTTTTTAAATTTTCCATCTTTTTTTATTTGTTTAGCAAAAAATAAAAACCCCAGCTGTGATTAAATACCACCAAAAGAAAGCTCTATTTGTGGGAAAAAGATGGTAAAAATTTAATTTGGGTACAGTGTTGTATGACCGCGCAATTGTCATTCCAAGTGCGTCAGCGCCAAAAGCTGAAAATTGGTCTGGTCACGAGGGGGGTTTAAGTGCAAAGTAATCAGGTGGTTAAAAGGGGCAGTACTGGTAGGTGGGTAGGTGGTGGAATCAAGGGACGGTGGTCAGAGGTGGGTAGAGGGCAGAGACAAGGGGTGACTCAGACGGGGGGAGTTCCTGCACCTACTCTCTGAGAAAAAAAGCCCTGGATAAATCTATGTCCTTTGTCATTTCTGGGTAGGGCAGGACCCTGTCAGGTAGGTACATCATGTTCTTTAGTAACATTCACCTTTCCCTTTTCCCACCAATGAATGAAGCACTATGGTTCAGGTGTACTTTATGTTGTATACCTTCTTTGGCCCACAGAAATCTCCTCCCATAAGGCCACAGGTTTGGCTCCATTACACCACCATTATTGGGAATTTTGCAACAAGGCATACTGAAGCAGTTAAAGCTGGAGTTTAATCACTTCAGCTCTGTACGGTTTACCCCTTCATGACCAGGCCATTTTTTTGCGATACGGCACTGCGTTACTTTAACTGACAACTGCCCGGTCAACGACATTGTACCTAAATAAAATATATGTTTTTTTTCCAACAAATATAGCTTTCTTTTGGTGGTATTTGATCACCTTTGCGGTTTTTATTTTTTTTGCGCTATAAAGAAAACAATACTGACAATTTTGAAAAAAAATACAAAATTTTTTACTTTCTGCTATAAAACACATCCCCCCAAAAAAATACAAATTAAAAAAATCAAATTTCTTCATACATTTAGGCCAATATGTATTCTGTTACATATTTTTTGTTAAATATCCCAATAAGTGTATATTGATTGGTTTGTGCAAAAGTCTACAAACTATGGGATATTTTTTTTGAATCATTCAATTTTTATTGAGTATTTTCATGAAATCATACAGAAAATAAATAAACATTAAAAGAAATAAACAATAGGATATGCACAACGTGGGATATGTGTCAGTATCCATTGACTATATAACATATAAAGGATAAAACATGTTCAAAGAACGTATATAGAGCATTCATAACAAGCAATCTACAGAGTTATACATCATCCTGAGAGGAATCTTTAGGCCATATAGACCAGTATTTATCAAATTGTACACATTTGGAATTCTTGAGTGCCATCAGACGTTCAAAAGTATAGTTTTTACGTACCGCAGAAATGACATCTGATAAATTGATAGCAATGTTAGACTTCCAATTGCATAAAATCAGCAATCTGGTTTCTAATAGAATATGAGTTATAACTGATCTAAATGATTTAGGAAATTTGTCGATATTCATATGAAGAATACCTAAGGCAGGGTCTGGTTTAGTGAGTATACCAGTAATGGTAGAAATGAGTTGAAAAACACTATTCCATAAGCTTTTAACCGTAGGGCAGTACCAAAGCATATGTAATAGATTACCCAAGTGGCCACACTCCCTCCAACAATTTGGAGAAAAACCTGTAAAGAAAGTTGCCAATCGACAAGGAGTGTAATGCCATCTATTGGAGAGTTTAATGGTAAGTTCCCAATGTTTAGCACAATGAGATGCAGAATGAATTTCAGAGAAGGCGTAGCGCCACTGAACCTCCGAAAAGTCAGAGCCGAGTTCTGCTTCCCATTTGAGCATGGCAGGTGTTTTGATAAATTGCAATTTATCATGTAAAAGATTGTAAAAATAAGAAATTCCTTTCACTTCTTTACTATTTGGATAATAAAACTGCCATAGTCTGCGTGGAATGGTAATTAAAGGAGAAGGTAAGGTTTGAAGTAACTCTAATGTCCGAAGTGCGTAAAGAGCCATATCAGTAGTAAGGTTATACTGCGAAGTCAGTTGTGTTACAGATTTGAGCTTGTTGACATCGAAGAAGTCAGATAGCATCGTAATCCCTATATTAATGAAGTCATTTACAGGGATGTCGGGAAGTTTCGTCTTAAGAATAGAAAGAGGTATATTGTATGGTAAGTCTATAACGTCATCTTGATTAGTAGTTAGTACGTGTCTCCATGCTTTTAAGGATATTTGAATTGTAGGGGGTAATTTACGTAGGTCCCAAGTAGCCCAGCTATCAGTCAGTAAAAGATTGCGTACGTTGGATAGGGATAGTGGAATTAATGAATTTTCAATGTCTACCCAAACTGGTGGGTCTTTAGTCGGGAACCAATGTTTAAGTTGGTCCAGTCTAACTGCCCAGTAGTAGTCTTGAATATCGGGAAGCCCTGCCCCACCGAATCTCTTATGTGAGATAAGATTGTTCCTGGAGCATCTGGCTTTTTTACCATTCCACACATACTTCCAGCACATAGTAGTAAGTTTTTTTTGATTAAAAGTTTTTTATTTCAACTGCAAAATACGCGAACAAGACATATCATCAGAAACCATGACAGTGTAGTTTGATCACAGTTCTAACAGAGGTTGAGTGTATATAAAGAAACAGACATGAACATGAAAAGTATCACTCAGACAGCTACAAAATATGAGTGCTAGCAACAGGAAGCTACTATACCAGATATCAAGTCTTATAAAAATTACTGGAAGAGACGAGAGAAATTGGCACGCTGGAGGACTGTCTGGGACCCACTCACCCCTCCCGACACCCCTAAGGGGAACTCACTGTGTCTGAAGAGGAGCGCGGGCCCTCGCCCCCAAATTAAGTTCCCCACTGGGGGGAGTTAGCGTATGCTTTAAAAGGGAAAGTAAAAAAAATAAAATCCAATGAAAACATAACGAAGGATCCTATGGTTCCTGCTGAGTCGTATCCAATGGATATTGTATACAAAAAACCTGGGTTTGCAGCCGGAGAACCAAAAGATAGGTAAGTAGCTCCGGAAAAGAAACGAGGGTTACTATTTCCAGATTGTATTGGAAGAACTCAACACAATTACCAGTGACTATACTACACGAGTATAAAAGAACATAATAAATCAAAAACAAGAGAGAAGACAAAGGAAAGAGAGAAGGAGAGAAGAGGGAGGAAAAAAGAGTGAAGAAAGAAGAAAGAAAGGGGAGAAGTGCCTATCCATCAGACGCAAGACTCTGAAGATGGGTTTACTGCTTATTATCAATTCCAGGTATCAGGGAGATTCCAATATACCGAGCCCAGGGTTCCCATATCGCTTTAAATTGTTCCGTCTTATCTAACAGGGAGCTCACCAGTTTTTCTTGCTCCATCATCCACGAGACCTTCCGTTTCATAGATGATATCGAGACCGTGGGAGATTTCCAGGCCTTGGCAATGGATAACTTAGCTCCTGTTAACATGAATAGTATCAACTTACGGGTGAGTTTAGGGATACCCAGTGCGAGTCCATTAAGCAATGCAATTGCTGGGGTCTGAACAATAGTACAACCAGTGACCTTACGAATCAGGTGAAAGGCTTTATTCCAGAAACCTCTTATCTTGGGGCATTCCCACCATATATGGAGCATGGTACCAAGTCCCTGGCATCCCCTGAAACAGAGAGGAGATGAGGAGGGGTACATATGAGCTAGTCTGGTAGGGACTAAATACCATCTCGTCAGAAGTTTGATGTTGGCCTCTAGGAGAGAAGCATTATAGATACCTTTGCGAGATCTGGAAAAGGAATCGTGCCAGTCCCCCACATCCCAGGAGGTCTGGAGATCCCTCTCCCAGGAAATCATATATGACAATTTATTTGGATTGGTGGCAAGTGACTCATAGATCACCGAGATCCCTCCCCTCTGCTCCATGGCTTGACCACACCAGCTTTCATATTTCGTGAACCCTGGGGGATTAGGTTTGTTTGACCAAAGAGAGTGAATGAAACGCGAAATTTGATGAAACCTAAACTGTTCGGATACTGGTAGATCAAGCTCCTTCACAAAATGTTTAAGAGGTAGAGGACCCGTACTAGAGAAGAAGTGTCCGATGCGGTATACCCCCTTATCGAGCCACCATTTAAAGGCTTTAATGTCCATACCGGGTATGAAGAGAGGATTATGAAACAAGTGAGCTAACGGTTGAAACTCAGAGACCAGGGAGGGAAGCTTTCTCAGTGAGTCCCATAAAGAGAGGGAATGTGATAAAGTCGGAACCAGGATGGAAGGTCTATTTTTGGAGGGGCACCACAGCAGAAAGTCTAGTGTGAACTTAGGTACAGCATGTCTTTCAATGGCTATCCAATCAGGCTTTTCAACCTTTAGGTAGATAGTTGATAGTTGTGCTAATCTTGCTGCTTGATAGTACCATAGAAAATTAGGAACCCCCAGTCCTCCCTGAGAGGAAAGATTGAAAAGAGTGCGTTGTGAGAGACGAGGTCCCTTCTTGTGCCAGATTAATTTAGTGACTTTGCTCTGAAACGCTTTCAGGTGGTCTTTCCTGATCGGAATAGGGAGTGAACGAAAGAGATAAAGCAATCTGGGTAACAGAGTCATCTTGACTGAATTAATTTTTCCTGTCCAAGAGATATCATGGGATTCCCAACCTCTAAGGTCTGCCTCAAGTTTTTTATACATTGGAGGATAATTAGCTTGGTAAAGGTTTTCTATACTCGATGTTATGGAAAGCCCCAAGTATTTAATAGAGGAGTCACTCCACTCAAATGGATACTTGTCCTTGAGGAGAGACATTTGCGAGATAGGAAGAGAGACATTGAGAGCCTGCGACTTAGATATATTAACGTGTAACCCTGAAACAACAGCAAACTCATTTAGTAATTTGCAGATCACAGGGAGAGATGAGGATGGCGAGCTCACAAAAAGGAGGAGATCATCAGCAAATAGGGCGCATTTATGAGTTGTAGATCCACATTGCACCCCTTTAATGTCCGAATGACCACGGATTGCTATTGCTAAAGATTCAATCATCATGGCAAAAATCAAGGGGGATAACGGGCATCCCTGGCGGGTTCCCCTGGCTATCTGTATTGGATCGGAGTAGAGTCCCTGCAGTCTGACTTTGGCCTCAGGAGTTGAGTAAAGAGCTTTCAAAGCTCCTATAAAGTTTGGGCCAAAACCCCAATGTCTGAGTACCGCGAAAAGATATGGCCATGAGACGGAATCGAAGGCCTTCTGGAGGTCCAACGATAAAAGCATGCCCTCTTGTTTTTGTCCCCCCTCCCAGTTCGATTGTAGAACCGAGATGAGGTCGACTGCCCTTCTAACCTGGTCGGGGCCTTGCCTTCCAGGGATAAATCCGACCTGGTCTTTATGAACGTACTGACCTACAAAAGACGCTAGCCGATTAGCCATTACTTTAGTGAATATCTTCAGGTCATTGTTAATCAAAGAGATGGGCCTGTAGTTCCCTGTTAAACTTGCATCTTTACCCGGCTTAGGAATTACAGAGATATAGGCCATATTTAGTTGATTACCAATAGGGGAACCTGCAGACATTGAGTTAAAGAATCTAGTGAGGTATGGTGTCAAGGTGTCAGTAAAAGTTTTGTAATAAGGGGTAGAAAACCCATCAGGCCCTGGTGCCGTTCTCCCCTTCAAATTTTTAATAACTTCCGCTACTTCTGCATCCGTGACGGGAGACTCCATCTCTGCCCTGTGATCTACAGAAAGTCTGGGTAATTTCAGATTCGTTAAGAATTCCTCTAAGCAATCAGTGTTGGGGTGTTCATCAGCTGCATAAAGTTTTCTATAAAAGTCTTGGAACGTTTTCATGATGTTCTGTGGGTTAAGTGAGAGAGAACCATCCGCTAGTCTGATTTTGGGGAGAGAGTGGGAGAAAAATCTAGGGGACAACTTGGAAGCAAGTAAGGGTCCAATTTTGTCCCTTTTCTGGTAGAACTTTGCTCCCGTCCATCTGATGGACTTCTCAGCCTTCGTAGTGAGGGCCAGGTTCAGGGCCACTCTAGCCGCATCTAAGGCATGTCCGGGGACTCTATCTGGGTCACGTTTATGTTGTTTGCGCAGAGCACAGAACTCCCTCTCCAGCTTTTCAATGTCACCCATCCTATCTTTCTTCTGTTGAGCCGCAATTTGAATCAGCGTACCCCTGATCGTCACCTTGTGCGCCGCCCAGAGAGTCTCAGCAGACACATCTCCAACGTCGTTAAGCCGGAAATATTCCTGTAGGGCCTTCCTTATTTCGATAACCCTAATAGGGTCGTTCAGAACGGACTGGTTAAGGGACCAATGTGAGGGATGGTGTCTGGGAGCATCTCTACGCAGCGTAAGGAGGACCATAGAGTGATCCGACCAAGTGACGTCCAAAATTTTTGACATAAGTGCTAGTGGGATATGACGAACAGATAATAAGATATGGTCAATACGTGAGTAGGATTGATGCGGGTTCGAGAAGTGGGTGAAGTCCCGTGTGGAGGGGTTCAATTCCCTCCAGATGTCAGCTAATTGAGACTGGTAAATCAGTCGCGCTAGTTGAACGCTACGTTTAGTAGGCCTGGTCACTTGCGAACGGATAGGTTTGGACTTGTCAATACCCGAGTCAAATGCCATATTTGAATCCCCTCCCATAATTACGATCCCGTCCAACATTGGGCTAAGGGTATAAAGCATACGCTGAAAGAACCTTGTCTGACCGCTATTGGGGGCATAGTAGGAAATGAAAGAATATAGTTGATTTTCAATGGAACCTTTCACTAGGAGGAATCGTCCCTCCGGGTCTCTATGTTCCAGTTGTACCGAGAAGTTGCATTGTTTAGAAAATAAGATCGCTACCCCTTTCGTCTTGTCTTCCGCGTTAGCTAGGAAGAACGTTGGAAATTGGGCATGTAGAAAAGATGGGGCATACCGCATCGGAAAATGAGTTTCCTGCAACAGTAGAACATCTATGTGACGAGATCGGTAGACCTGGAAGGCCTTTCTTCTCTTAATGGGAGAATTAAGTCCCTGTGTATTGTGCGAGATTATCCGTAAAGGGTGTATGGTGGAAATGTCGTTAGCCATGGAGCTTAAGGGAGAACATGTCATTTGATCCACAGTCACTTACCGGAATCTGTGAAGGGAGTGAGGGAAGAAGGACTGCCCAACCGACTTGTGGAATCTCCGGAGACACCTTACGAGAGAAATGCATCAGTGGACAGGCTGAAAAAGAAAAGAGGTTAGTCAGGGAAAAGAAGAAGAAAACACGATCAGACATTAAACTGAATAATGTAAAGCCTATGACAGGCCCGGATTAAGGGAAGGAGTAGACCTCCCTTCCCTTAATCAGAACAAACAACTTTTGTATAGCCCAAGTGAAGGGCTAAGGTTCCACTACCCAGAAGTAGAAAATTCCTGTCTGAGTAGTAGAAGGGAGCACAAGGCATCAGCCCCGGCCCTATACAGCGTAGCAACAAAACTGTAAAACTCGGAACAATGCGGAAACAGCTACCAGTCTTCCCATATGGTGGAGTAGACTCAAATGTCCAGTGTGGGGGAGCATGGCCAGGGGGGAGAGGGAAGAGTTACTAGGGGAAAAGGTCGCACTACCAGTGTGAATGCGAGGCCCGAAATTGCCTGACAGCAGGTGTCAGAATATGAGGGGATACGATCAAATCAGTTCCGGAAAAAGTTCTTGGAAGTGACTTCCATCAGGGAGTAGAATCGGTCATGACAGATGAGGATTCAGTACAAGAAATCGCAGGAGACAGCATCATGGGGGGAGGTTATCCTTGACTCTCTTGTGGTTGACTTTACCCCATAAGGGTGACGTAGGGCTCTGAGGTGTGGGCCGTTTGGCAGACCCATGTTGAGAGTGTGTCGTGTCCATGTCCGTGTCTAAGGAGATGAGCTTGAGATCCAGGAGTAAGCGTTCACCTTCAGGAAAATTATGAATTGCATGCTGTTTGCCCTTGTAGGAGAATTTGAGGGCAAAAGGGAATGCCCAGCGGTACTTAATATCTTTTTTTGTCAAAGCTGCCAGAAGAGGTTTCAGAGACCTCCGTTTTTGAATGGTAAACGGGGAGATGTCAGCAAATATCTGAATGTCCTTCTCCTGGAACTGTATGCAGTCCTGTTGGCGGGAGCGTTTCATCACCTCCTCTTTAATGGAGTAATAGTGTGGTTTAACCACAATGTCCCTGGGGGATCCATCTTTCCTCGGAGGGCCCAGGGATCTATGAGCCCTGTCCAATTCTAGTTTGTGAGATGAGACAGAGGGGATCAGGGTTTTAATGACTTCCTGCACAGCCGCAGGGACATCTATGACCGACTCGGGAATCCCTCTGATCCTAAAGTTATCCCTCCTCGAGCGATTCTCGAGATCGTCGATCCGGGCCTGGGCCATTTCAAGTTGTTCTTGCACAAAGTGCAGATGATCAGTGTTTTGATTTGACCTGGAAATAGTAATGTCTAGTTTATGTTCAATATGTTCAATTCTGGAGCCCAGGTTTTGGAAATCTGCCCTGATTTCTCCTGTGATCCTATCTGTGATTTTGTCAGCATTTTGTGCTAACCCCCTGTCAAGCATCTCTGAGATCCTGTTAAAAAGTTCTGAGACATTGAAAGTTACATCAAGAGCCTGCGTGGGTTGGTGAGCAATGAGTTCAGTCAGGTTATGTGAGGCTGTAAAGGGAGACATCCCACAGGGCCCTGTGGAGCGCTCCAATAGGGACACTGAGGCAGTTTGAGAAGGGATTTCCCCTGCAGGGGCTGGGGCTGACAACAGTGGGGTAAAAGGTAGGATGGCTTGCTTCAGCACTTGCCTGCCCGTGACGGAGGAGTCCTCTGCAGCCTGATCCCGTGCCTGAGGTGCCTGAGGTGCCTGAGGTGCGGCCGCCATCTTGGGAAATTCCCGGCCGTTTACGGAGCTGAAATGGGGTTCCAGGGCCCGTCTAGCGTGTCCCCCGGACATGGAGGTGGTCCCCGATGTCTCCCCTGCCTGCTCCCGTTCGAAACAGGGAGGATGGAAGCCGGATTCCGCCGCTATTAGCGCTGTGTGGCCGGCGCTGTACGGAGCTCCGGGCTTACGCCGCCATCATAGGAGACCCCGCGCATGCGCTCCGCCTAGTAGTAAGTTTTTTAAGAAAATGTTGTGGGATATGAAGTGGTAGAGAGCGAAAAACATACAATATTTGAGGCAATATCAGCATTTTAAATGCAGCAATCCTACCAAACCATGAAACCTCTTTCATCGAAAAGTCTTTGAGTTGGATTTCCAGTTTGGCAATGAGTGGTTTCAGATTAGATTTGACGAGTTCAGAAACTTTAGCCTTCAAGACAATCCCCAGATACGGAACACCTTCAGTACTCCATGTATATGGAAACTGTGATTGGAGACCAAGTTTAAGTTTGGGTGGAATTTTGAGGGCGAGGATCAAAGACTTAGAAAAATTCACTTTATAGTATGAGATCTTTCCAAATTCTTGTAGGACCTCATGAGCATGTGGCAAAGAAATTTTTGGATTAGTCAATAGCAAAATGACATCATCGGCAAAAAGATTAATGGAATGTTTAGTATTACCGAACTGGAAACCCGAAATCAGCGGGTGAGACCTTATAGTTTCTGCCAGAGGTTCCATCATAAGGTTAAAAATGGAAGGAGACAGGGGGCAACCCTGCCTAGTTCCATTTCTAATATCAAAGGGTGAAGATAAAGCATTTGTCGAGTATACCTGCGCAGTGGGGCAAGAGTACAATGCCAAAACGGCTTGAAGTATACGACCCTGGAATCCGAACTTACTAAGTGTCATCTCCATGTATGTCCAATGGACTCTATCGAACGCCTTCTCTGCGTCAATAGATAACAGCAGAGAAGGCGTTCGGTGCAATTTAGCATGATACAATATATTTATAATTCTCCTGGTTGCGTCAGAAGTTTGTCTCCCCTTCACGAATCCCATCTGATCGTTTTTGACTAGTAAAGGAATAATATTTGATAAACGATTGGCTAATAATTTGGCATATACTTTGGTATCGGAGTTAAGCAGTGATATCGGCCTATAATTGGCCGGAGTGTCTGGTTCCTTACCAGGTTTAGGTAATGTGATTATATATGCTTTAAGCATGTCTGGGGGCATACTAGCACTTTCAGCAGTGTCATTAAATAAATGTGTGAGATAAGGTGCTATGATATGTTTAAATGCTTTAAGATATTCATTTGAGAAGCCATCAGGGCCAGGGGATTTACCGTTAGGAAGTGAAGTAATAACTTTCTCAATTTCAGAAGTGGTAAAGGGAGTGTTAAGATATTCTAATTGTTCAGTAGATAGTGAGGGTAAGTGAATGCGTTGTAGGAAATCATTTATGTTTTCCTTAGATGGTTGGGTTGTAGCGGGATCTTTATGTATATTATAAAGTGAACTATAATATTCTGCAAATTGGTCAGCTATATCTTTAGGATGAGTAATTTTGTGGTGTAACGTGGGGTGTTTTAGATATGCAATCCTTGTCTTAGTGCGTTTTGCTTTTAATCTGTTGGCTAATAGTTTACCTGTTTTGTTGGCATTATGGTAGAAATTCAATTTTAAGCTTCTGATATGTCTGTCATATTGTTGAGATAAAATTTCTCTAAGTTTTTCCCTAAGGATAGAAAGTTTGTGAGTTATTACTAGGGTAGGGGATGTTTTATTTTGTGTTTCAAAATTTCTAAGATCATGGAGTATAGTTTGAATTTGTAGAGACCTCTGGTGTTTGGCTCTAGCCCCCATTTGTATTAGAATACCTCTCATGTATGCCTTATGGGCCTTCCATAAAACATGTGGTTCCGCAACTGAGCCATAGTTATCTAAGAAAAAATTGGTGATGTGTTGTGTCAGTAGTTTGTTAGATGAAGGTTCTTGTACTAGTCTATTATTACACCTCCAGATGGGAGGTGAAGAAGAGACACCCTTCTCCATAATGGATAATGAAATTGCTGCGTGGTCAGACCACGTAATCTCGTGAATGGCAGCTGTGGTTATATCCTGTAACAACCATTTATCAGTTAGAAACATGTCAATACGGGAATATGAGCGATGCCTGTTGGAAAAAAAAGTGAAGTCCTTTTCACCAGCATGGAGACATCTCCACGCATCAAACAGTTCCTCTTTGTGAAGAATGGTTTGTAGAGCTGGTGTTGAGCGGATTTTGGCCGAAGATGTGTCCACTTGGGGGTCTGCAGTAGCATTAAAGTCTCCGCATATCAGAACTTTACCATATTGCATAGACTTGAGTTTGCGAAGGACCTTATTAAAGAAGCGAATTTGATGTGTATTTGGTGAATATAAGTTAACCAGAGTGAATGGTTGAGAATTTATGTCACCTGAGACAATGATAAATCTGCCAGCCGCATCAATAAACGAATCTCTGTGTTGAAATGAAAGTGAGTTCTTCAGGGCTATTAGAACGCCTCCAGTTTTTTTGAGAGGATTACATGCTAAGTAGATGTGTGGAAAGTCTTTGTGGGTACACTGCGGGGTATTATCTAGTTGGAAGTGCGTTTCTTCTACACATACAATATCTGCCTTATGTTTATGAACCTCCTTCCATAAGGAAAATCGTTTGGCCGGGTGGTTCAAACCATGTGCGTTGATTGATAAGCAAGAGATCATCATTGGCCTTTTGTGTAAAGGATATGGAGGACAGACAATAAAGTACTCACTACGATTGGTACGAATTTTCCTGGTTGCTGACAGTCATCATATGGATTCCTGGAGTAGATATAGGACGATAAATTGCTCTTAGGAGATCTGTGCATATCAAGGAAAAAAAAGAAAAAAATATAAATAAGAAAAGGATCCATAAAGCGATCCAAGAGCAGATGTAACTGCTAATGGTAACCTGAGGGTAACAAGGAACAGAGTATAAGGCACTCTTCCTAGGAGACATTCAAGTAATCTGTTGAAATTCTGTGCTATGTATACCAGCGGATTTTTTAATAGATTTTTTATGAGTCACTGCTTGCCATTCATTAGGGATATGTGATGGGCCTGCAATGGCGGGAAAATTGGTGTTTGCATCAGGTAAAATTTTCCATCTACGTAGTAGATTTTGACCTTCGTCCAATGAGGAGATCATGGTGGTGGTGCCATTGTGAATAATGGATAGTGTGGCAGGATATTTCCATTTGTGAATGATGTTATGATTCCTTAAGGCTTTTGTAATGGTTATAAGATTGCGTCTGCGTTGTAAAGTATGTCTGGATAGGTCAGGGAGCAATTTAACATTAGCAAATTGTGGGGGTAAATTTTCCTGTTTTCTAGAAATTTGCAAAATTTGATCTTTAATGTGGAAATAGTGGACCCTTAGAAGAACATCTCTGGGAATTTCTGCAGGCAGAAATGACGGTTTAGGAATTCTGTGAATTCTGTCCACAATGAGGTCCTGTGCTGTAGCCTGAGGTAAAAAAGTTGAAAATAAAGTTTGGGCAAATGGTAGCAACTGATTCGGGGGTACATCTTCAGGGATACCCCTCAATTTGAGGTTGTTCCTCCTGGAGCGGTCCTCTAGATTTGCTAATTTGTCTTTAATCCATCCTATTTCTTCCCCCTGAGCTGCATTTGAGTCGACCATTACATTATAAGCTGAGGTAAATTCCTCCATCTTGTGCTCTGTTCTGTCCACTCTTAGGCCTAGTGAATGCACTTCTCTTTTACATTGATTAATCCCCCTGACCATATCAGCCTGTAGTGATGATCTCAGTGAAATCAACATGTCTTTTATTATGGTGTCAGACACGGGCCCATCTGTTGTAGGAAAGTCCATAATTGATTCTTCTCTCATGGTATGCTGGCTAGCTTGGTATGTGTGTGGTTCGCTTACCTCCATGGCCGGAGCGTTTTGCGGCCTAAATGGGGATTCTCTCCTCGGCCTGGATTTCACTGGGCTCCGTGTGGTAGGCGTTACGGGACCGGAGGAGGAGTCGCTGGGAGTTTGTAGCGTGTGACTATCGGTGCGGTAAGTTTCGGACACGTCCTCTCCCAGACTCTGAGGTAAGGTATAAATGTCAGCATTCCCGCCGCCGTCGCCATCTTGTGAGGCGCCGTTCGTGGCGCAGTAGCTCGCTATTTTCGGCGGCTGTGGCGGGTTTTTCCTGTGTCGGCCCATCCCTAGTGACTGCCTCCGGTTCTCGGGGTCGCACTGACCTTTTGTGGAGGTATGTTTCTGCCGGAAATAGTGTGTGGCTGACGAATGTCTCCTGCGGACGAGCGGAGCTCCAGGTTAAGCGGCCATCCTGGAGTCCGGTCGCCACGCCCCCTCAAACTATGGGATATTTTTATGGATTTTTTTTTTATACTAGTAATGGTAGCGATCAGCGACTTATAGCGGGACTGCAACATTGTGGCAGACAAATCGGACACTAAGTGACACTTTTGATACTTTTTTTGGGATCAGTGACACCAATATCGTGATCAGTGCTAAAATATATGCACTTTCACTGTACTAATGACACTGGCAGGGAAGGGCGATCAAAGGGTTAAATGTACCACTAGGGAGTGCTTGCTAACTGTGTGTGGGAGATGCTTTAACTATGCTTATATCCTGCTGAGCAGAAACACTTCCCTACTAACAGAACGCCTATTTGCCTTGTTTACATAGGCAGATCGGCATCCTGCCTCTGTCGGGAACAATCAGTGGGTCTTGTCAGATATTGGGTCCCCCGGGCTCGCTGATTTGACTCGCAGGGGGAGCAGGTTGCTGGCTGCATGCATGCGCACCGCAGACCCGGATGTGCAGAATCATGTACCTGTAGCAACAGGTTAATATGCTTATATTTTATGATAATATTTGGCCTTTCATGATTTTTTTATTCCCTCTATATTAACATGCTTAACAATTTTTAACTAAAATGTTTACATTTTAATTATATACCCTTTTTTAGACACACGGCTTGGTGTTTGTGCTTTTCTATGCAATGCGTGTAGATAATGACCAGTGAGATGAACCAGCAGTATGCCGTACAGAGGTTTTCTGAAAACATCACAGCATCCTATCTCAGTACTCCTCTCGAGCCCACAGCTCTGATGCAAGCAGTGTGCTCGCTCTAAGGGGAGAGTTATGCAACTATCAAAATGTCTTGATGAGTAAATGTCAGTCTAGAGGAGTGGGTATTCCCAGGGAGACAGCATTTCTATGCAGACCCCCCTAGGTAATGTGTGATGCTGAGCCTCCATGATTGACTGAAAGGAGCTGGCAAGGTAAAGTCAGGCTGGGGAGCAAAGAGCTAGATGGCGCTGGATGTTACCCAGCCAGGAAATGAGGCATGGCCTATATGAGTTGTTGCAGCTTTTATACAAAAAAGAACGGTTTCCTCTATGGGACTTTGAAAGGCAGAAACTCCTTGACAATAAAGTTATATTGAAAATATATTTATATTTTTATTAGAAAAGTTAAAATGAGAGTGTAACATTAATGAAAAAAAAATTGTATGCATACATATCACAGGTGTAATATCAAAAGAAACATGTGTATATACAAACAACCACTTGGCTCTGTCGAGATTTCCGATGCGTTTCAAGGTTAGTAGCGATAACGCTCTTCTTCAGGGACTAGTGGTTCAATAATTAGTTGTCTACTGTCCAAATCATTTGGTGGAGGGAGAATTATTGTGTGGGGTTGTTTTTCAGAGGTTTGGCTTGGCCCATTAGTTCCAGTGAAGGGACCTCTTAAGGCGTCAGCATACCAAGACATTTTGGACAATTTCATGCTCCCAACTTTGTGAGTCCAGTTTGGGGATGGCCCCTTCCTGTTCCAACATGATTGCACACCAGTGCACAATGCAAGGTCCATAAAGACATGGATGAGAGAGTTTAGGGTGGAGGAACTTGACTGGTCTGCACAAAGTCCTTACCTCAACCTGATAGAGCACCTTTTGGATGAATTCGAGCGGAGACTGCGAGCCAGGCATTCTCATCTACATCAGTGCCTGACCTCACAAATGCGCTTCTGGAAGAATGGTCGAACATTCCCATAGACACACACCTAAACCTTATGGACAGCCTTCCCAGAAAAGTTCAAGCTGTTATAGCTGCAAAGGGTGGGCCAACCTAATACTAATACTATATGTATGTGTATATATATATATATATATATATATATATATATATATATATATACATATAGTGCACTTTCAAGTGCACTTGCAGTGCAAAGTGGATTTGCCTTTCGTAAATAACCCCCACAGTGCAATCTTTGTCCACTAAGTTAATGAATTGTATTTACTAATTGATTTTGTTGTTTATTTATTTTATTTTTTTCCACAGGATTGTATTAATTTGACATAGCATTGTATATGTCCATTCAGCATATGAATTGTACATTTGGACTTTTACATATTATTATACACAGCTTTTTTTTTTTTTACTTATATGAATTTTACACTGTTGTTATTTGTAAGCTATTTACTTGCACTTTCGTATGTTGGACTCTGCTCTACCTGAGATCTGCGATCTTGGAATCAAGCGATTCTGCTGGTAAATCCAGAATTGCTCTACAACGGGGGAACGGGGCCTTACTTTCAAAATTGGAGGCTGCTCCAGCAGGGTTATGCTGATTCAGTGTAATTACAACGAAAACAGTAACAGGCATTTTAATGATTAGCAATTCTGCAAGTAGACTACAGGTATGTCAGTTGGAATGGAAGGTTTACATGTTTGACTATTACGTTTCTTTACATTTTTTTTTTAATTAGAAAGTGTGGAATAGTCAGATAAAATACATCAGTTTTCCTTAGAGATTAAATTATCACTTTCTTCTAGATGCTAAATTTGAGAGTATGCATTCAAAATGATATGTATATTTTGTTTTGTAAAGCAATGTCTCACCATGATTTTCTTACAAAAAGCCACCTGTTTGGTTTAAGGCTCTGATTTTTCTTCTTTTCTCAAGTATGCACCTGTCACTTTGTTGGGTTCAAAGAAAGTGAAAAAATTAAGCATTTACTGTACTTATGTCACAGCAGGTGGAATATCCTGTTTTATGTCTACTTTATTGCTTAGGAAGTCAGCCAATTTCACAAGACCAAAGAAATGTGGGTGTCAAGCTGTTACATTTAACTAGATGGCAACTTGAATGCAATTTACCTGGTATCTAGGCAGAAGGCAATATTAGAAAGTGAAAAAAAGAGAAAGAAAAAAACCTTTTACCTGCTACTAATAATTTCTAGTAAACTAATTCTACAATTGATTGTATTTTTACATATTTCCTTGACAATGTAATTCACCCTAGGGCACATCTACAGCTCCTTTTCATTATTTCTTATACCATATGCACAAATAGTAAGGGTGTGGTATATAATAAACATGCTGTTCTTGTAGTAAATTTAAATAAAATGCATGCTGCTCCTAAATACATAAAAGCTTCACAGCCTTCATACATAAACATGGCATAGGTTTGCTTTCTTACATTGGCAGGAAATTTGCTGTGCCAATCCATTTTTGCACAGAAAAAAATACACAAACCTCCAGGTGTGGATCACAGGTGTTCAATGCCACCCTAAACAGACTACTTTGTACCTCAACAACCAATCACTGGGTCTAAATGGTGTTACTTTTTTTTTTTTTTTTTTTTTTTTAACATAGGAATTTGTAAATACATAGTAGTTTACATATGGATTTTATGGGGCTTTAACAAAGTATCAAAGTTGTTGGCACCTCTGTCGGTGTAGAAGCAGCCCTCTTAAAGTGCCTTTTGTACTATGGTAGTCTTGGCTTGCTTTCTTTAACCAGATTTTTTTCTTTATTTTTTATTTTTTGCAATTTATGCACACATTATAAATACACATTTTTTGCATGAAAATTTCTTAACCCCCCAAATAGTATAGGTCCTCTAAATGCAGAGGCCCTTTGGTTGCTGAATTTATTTATATTACACTACATTTGCTCAACTGTTATAAAAGCTGTAATTTTAGCAAATGATATAATCAAAGTAATTTTTCTGTAATTAAATACAATATAATTACCTTTTTCTTGTACAATATAAAGTATGAGATTTTGTAAAGTGAATAGATACTAAAAATGTCAAGTGTTAAAAGCAATGTTTCTGTAGTGCACCTGTAAATGCTGACTAAGTACTGTATGTGAGTATAGATCCTACCTGAATCTGGTGGCACTCTTGAAATCCTGTGACACAGTGAAATGGACAGCTGCAAATAATATGCAAGTCTATTCAGCTGTGGCCTACAGCTAAAAATAGAAAAAATTGAGCCAAAAGTTCAATAATTAAAAGTGGTGTGCCAGCATTGGCATTAGAACATCAACACATGATAGTTCACGTTTCAATATTTAGCTAAGAAAACTATAATCTCAGTTGGAGAAATGTCCATTAGTGAGATCATAGATCCGAACCACTGAGCAGCAAAGAATTATTTTTCAAAGCAACAAGGTAGCACTAAATGTGCCATCTTTTTAAAATACTACATACTAAAATGAATACTAGATGTCAAGTCAATTTAAGAGATCCACCTTAAAAAGGAAAAAAAAAGATCTCTTCCCAGACAATTTACTATGTGAAGCAGACAGCATTGTAAATTAATTGTATATTTATCATCTGTACTGACAGTTTTTCCTTGACTATGCAATACAGTCTATTACATTAGAGAAGAACCGGTAGCTGAATATATGGTGGTACTGCGTTGCAACAAAGTAATGCAATTGTAGAAATCTAAGAGTCTCTGTAGCACAAACAACTAGCTTATATAGACAATGTGGCACGTACAATCTAGCAGTCAACTCTCTTTAGTGGAATCTGCTCCGGCTTCTCTGTTCCATCCTCTAGGCATTGCACAAAAAGGGATCTGACAAAGAGGAACCCAACAGGATGTCTTTTTGATGGGGAAGAAGAAACTATAGCACAGCCTGTAGCTCCTGGATGTGGGGGATCATAAGCAAAATGGGGAAAATGAAGGAAAAAGGGGGAGTGGCAAAAGGTCACTGGTTGGGTCTGGTGGATGGACAAAGATGCTGATTAACACGTGCCAAAAACAGGACCTGTTACAGAGGATTAATACCACATTTTCTCTGAGTACCCTAATACACGAATGGAGTAGAGAAAAGAGGACACACACACATCTTAATGTAGGCTGGGGGCCCCCAATGTAGACATTACAGCTACTCCCAAAGTTTACCAAAAGCTCCTGGAAGCCGCCCAGCCACAGGAGATGGCTTTCACTCCACGCTGGAGCCTGACAGTTCCAGCATCGTTGTCTAGGTGCTCCCTGACAATCTCTGCAGTTACCACCCACTTGCTTGCCAAACTCTACGTGGTTAAATTAAGCTTTGGGCGACCTTCTACGCCATTGATAAGCCTGTTCAACACCAGATGCATTGAGTGCATTACCTTTATGTTTGAATTGAATGGAACAGCCTACATTCAGATGTGTGTGCCCTCTTCTACTCTGGATGCCTCTTCAAAGTCTCTCTCAGCTGCCTTCTTCCAGAAGGATCAATCGCCCATCTCTTTCTTTCCATACTGGGTTGCAGAAAATCCCACTGATGTCACACACGCTACAGACTGGAACATATACAGTATCTCTCTTATGCATAGCCATCCCATAGTGGTTAGTGGTGAAAAGAAGTGGCTATACTATGTCTGAACTGTAAAATAAATAGTTCCAGCAATACAGGTAGCATCGTAAGTGTCTTTTAGATGGTAGATTTTAAACTGTCTACTAGAATTAATATGGAATGAAAGAGTAAGCACGCCCCAATAGAAATTAAGCATTCAAAATTAATTATGTTAGATTGAGTAATTTAAAGATACCATACATATATACAGTGTGTTTATATATATATATATATATATATATATATATATATATATATACACACACTGGGGTTGACTTACTAAAGGCAAATCCACTTCGCACTACAAGTGCACTGCAAGTGCACTTAGAAGTGCAGTTGCTGTAGATCTGAGGGGTAGAGCTGAAATGAGGAGAAGCTCTGCTGATTTTATCATCCAATCATGTGCAAGCTAAAATGCTGTGTTTTATTTAATAATAATTTAATTTAATAACCCCCACTGTATATATGTACAGTATCTTTGAATTACTCAAGCTAACATAATTGTCTGTGCCTCTGTGGGTCTAATGGGAGGGGTTTTATAATTATCAGTCAGCTGTGGCAGCTGCGGGGCACTAATGAGGAAAGCTTCTGGGCCTCCATCCCTTTAGACATGTTTCTATTGGAAATATCTCAGCAAAAATTATTTTTTTGTTGCAGGGGATGCCTTAAATCTGACTTGTATCTTAGGCAGACTTCTGTGAAAATTGGTCACAAGCAATCACTCAATCAGGAAATTATGTTTCTGGGGAGTGGTCAGTACTCATTCTGTGTACAGAACAACTCCAGGTAAAGCGGTGCTATTTTTAGCACCGCTTTACCTGTATTGTATTGCCCTGAATTGAGGTGGTTAAGTAATATGCCAAAATGTATCCCTGCATTCCATTTGAACACTCTTACCTGACCCTGAATGCAATGTAGAATAAGGCCTGATCCACACCTATGTATTTTTAGTGCTTTTTGCATTTTGCAGATTTGCACTACAAAACGTGTTTCATAGGAAACCATGTTACATGGACTAAAGTGCAAATCAGCAAAATGCAAAAAGCACTAAAAATGCATATGTGTGAATCAGGCCTAAGGCAGAAAGAGCTTACCCAGCATCCAGGTGTAGAGAAAGAGGGAATAGTAAGTCCAATGTTATGGGTTGACAGTCGCCACTTTTTTTTTAAGGATCACTTCCTGTTCTGTCTCCCATCAAATGGAGAAGAGGGACATTTTCCCCAAACTTGAGAGAGAAATTCTACCCTTTTGTGTTCTATATAAAAAAGTCATGGCTGATTTTGGGGCAGCTACCAGTCTGCTTTTTTTCTGATCATCACTAAAACACGAGCAGCGGTACTAATGTAGAATCCTGGGTAATGAAAGTCTGTGTAGGACTGCATGTGACCTCTACAGCTGGATGTTCTTCTGCTCTTCCCATCCTTCACTGAGTTTACAGCTGAATTCTGGTATAGCATATATTGTTTAATAATATCATGTGCATTCTTACTTGAGTATTAATGTGCTTTGTGTATTTCTTCCAGATTTGTGCAATATTGAAGCATAAAACTTTTCAATTTTTCAGGAACTTCCTATAATAATGACCAGACACTGCTACGCTCTCTTTTTGTGCAGGGTGACAGGTCTTGAATCTGCCCCCATCCTGTATGTACAGGCAGCCTGTAATGGGTGGACCTCTTGGGCAGTGGCATAGCTAGCACATCTGGCACCTGGGGCTGGACATTGTTTTGCACCACCTCCCCCCCAAGAAATATAGTGCCTTGCAAAAGTATTCACCCCCTTGGCATTTTTCGTGTTTTGTTGCCTCACAACCTGGAATTAACATGGATTGTTTGAGGATTTGCAGCCTTTAAGTTACAGAACATGCCCACAACTTTAAAGATTTTTTTTTTTTTATTGTGAAGCAAACAACAAATAGGACAAAATAACAGAAAAAGTCAATGTGCATAACTATTCACCCCCCTAAAGTCAATACTTTGTAGAGCCATCTTTTGCGGCTATCACAGCTCCAATTCACTTTGAATAAGTCTCTATGAGCTTGCCACATCTTGCCACTGGGATTTTTGCCCATTCCTCCTTGCAAAACTGCTCCAGCTCCTTCAAGTTGGATGGTTTGTGCTTGTGAACAGCAATCTTTAAGTCTGACCACAGTTTTTCTATTGGATTGAGGTCTGGCCTTTGACTAGGCCATTCAAACACATTGCCATGTTTCCCCTTAAATCACTCAAGTGTTGCTTTAGCAGTGTGTTTGGGGTCATTGTCCTGCTGGAAGAACCTCTGGCTTAGCCTCAAATCGCACACAGAGTGGTTTAGGTTTTGCTCAAGAATATCCCTGTATTTAGCACCATCCATCTTTCCCTCAACCCTGAGCAGTTTCCCAGTCCTGACTGATGAAAAACAACCCCACAGCATGATGCTGCCACCACCATGTTTCACTGTGGGGATGGTGTTCTTTGGGTGATGTAATGTGTTGGGTTTGCGGCAGACATAGCATTTTCTTTGATGGCCAAAAAGTTAAATTTTAGTCTCATCAGACCAGAGCAGCTTCCTCCATACATTTTTGGAGTCTCCCACATGCCTTTTCGCAAACTCAAAACCTGCCATTTTGTTCTTTGCTGAAAGTAATGGCTTTCTTCTGGCACTCAGCCATAAAGCCCAACTCTATGGAGCGTGCGGCTTATTGTCGTCCTATGTACAGATACTGCAGCCTCTGCTGTGGAACTCTGCAGCTCCTCCAGCGTTACCTTAGGTCTCTGTGCTGCCTCTCTAAGTAATGCCCTCCTTGTCCGGTCCGTGAGTTTTGGTGTGCGCCCGTCTGTTGGCAGGTTTGCTGTTGTGCCATGTTCTTTCCATTTGGTTATGATAGATTTGATGGTGCTTCTAGGGGTCATCAAAGATTTGGATTTTTTTTTATAACCTAACCCTGACTTGTACTTCTCAACAACCTTATTTGTTTTGAGAGTTCCTTGGGCTTCATGGCAGTGTTTGGTTAGTGGTGCCTCTTGCTTAGGTGTTGCAGCCTCTGGGGCCTTTCAAAAAGATCATGTGACACTTAGATTGCACACAGGTGGACATCATTTCACTAATTATGTGACTTCTGAAGGTAATTGGTTGCACCAGAGCTTTTATAGCTCCATAACAAAGGGGGTGAATACATACGCACATGGCAATTATCAGTTTTTATTTCTGAAAAATAGTTTTATGTATATATTTTTCTCATTTTAATTCACCAACTTAGACTATTGTGTTCTGATCCATCACATATAATTCAGATTTAAAAAAAAAAAAAACATTGAACTAAAGGCTGTAATGTAACAAAATATGTAAAGAGCCAGGGGGGGGGGGTTGAATACTTTTGCAAGGCACTGTACACTACATTGCATATATTAATGATTGGTACCTACACTGCTAGTAATGTTTCAAATGGTTCAAACAAATGGTGGGGGGCCTGAGCTTTTATGGGCTGTGTCGAATGAGTGTACAGTATTTCACAAAAGTGAGTACACCCCTCACATTTTTGTAAATATTTTATTATATCTTTTCATGTGACAACACTGAAGAAATTACACTTTGCTACAATGTAAAGTAGTGAGTATACAGCTTGAATAACAGTGTCAATTTGCTGTCCCCTCAAAAAAACTCAACACACAGCAATTAATGTCTAAACCGCTGGTAACAAAAGTGAGTAAACCCCTAAGTGAAAATGTCCAAATTGGGCTCAAAGTGTCAATATTTTGTGTGGCCACCATTATTTTCCAGCACTGCCTTAACCCTCTTGGGCATGGAGTTCACCAGAGCTTCTCAGGTTGCCTCTTCCACTCCTCCATGATGACATCACAGAGCTGGTGGATGTTAGAGACCTTGCGCTATTCCACCTTCTATTTGAGGATGCTCCACAGATGCTCAATAGGGTTTAGGTCTGGAGACATGCTTGGCCAGTCTATCCCCTTTACCCTCAGCTTCTTTAGCAAGGCAGTGGTCGTCTTGGAGGTGTGTTTGGGGTCGTTATCATGTCGGAACACTGTCCTGCAGCTCAGTTTACGTTGGCATTCTTGGTTCCCTCAATGAACACCCTAGTGCCGGCAGCACTCATGCAGTCCCAGACCATGACACTCCCACCACCATACTTGACTGTAGGCAAGACACACTTGTCTTTGTACTCCTCACCTGGTTGCCGCCACACACGCTTGACATCATCTAAACCAAATATGTTTTTCTTGGACTCATCAGACCATAGGACATGGTTCCAGTAATCCATGTTCTTAGTCTGCTTGTCTTCAGCAAACTGTTTGCAGGTTTTCTTGTGCATCATCTTTAGAAGAGGTTTCCTTTTGTGACGACAGCCATGCAGACCAATTTGATGCAGTGTGTGGTGTATGGTCTGAGCACTGAGAGGCTGTCCCCCCACTCTTCAACCTCTGCAGCAATGCTGGAAGCACTCATATGTCTATTTCCCAAAGACAACCCCTGAATATGATGCTGATCGCGTGCACTCATCTTCTTTGGTTGACCATGGCGAGGCCTTTTCTGAATGGAATCTGTCCTGTTAAACCGCTGTATGGTCTTGGCCACCATGCTGCAGCTCAGTTTCAGGGTCTTGGCAATCTTCTTATAGCCTAGACCATCTTTATGTAGAGCAACAATTGTTTTTTTCATATTCTCAGAGAGTTATTTGCCATGAGGTGCCATGTTGAACTTACAGGGACCAGTAAGAGAGTGAGAGCGATAACACCAAATTTAACACACCTGCTCCCAATTCAAACCTGAGACGTTGTAATTTTAACGAGTCACATGACACCGGGGAGGGAAAATGGCTAATTGGGCCCAATTTGGACATTTTCACTTAAGGGTGTACTCACTTTTGTTGCCATCGGTTTAGACATTAATGGCTGTGTGTTGAGTTATTTTGAAGGGACAGCAAATTTACACTGTTATACAAACTGTACATTCACTACTTTAAATTCTAGCAAAGTGTAATTTCTTTAGTGTTGTCACATGAAAAGATATACTAAAAAAGTTACAAAAATGTGAGGGGTGTACTTACTTTTGCAAGATACTGTACATATGTATATAATAAGCTAAGGAGCCACTACTGCTAGGCAGGTTTTAAATTGAGAGGCGAGTAACAAGATTGCTAAAGAAAGTGGTTGGTGTTGTGAAGTGTGGATACCAGTAGCCAGTCCTTTGCGATGGAAGGGATGATGATCTGAAAATCCTTGTGACATAAAGTTCTGTTTCACCAATCGGTCATTGCTTGAGGTCCACAGGTGGTGTTTTTATTTTTTTTCACTTTTAATTCACTGGATGTCCTTCTGACAAAAATAACATCTATCACTTTGTGGATTAAGCACTTTTTATATCTGGACTCACAAGTTCTTTATATTTTACAAGTTCAATATATATATACATTTTTGGGGGTTTTGTGATTGGTTTGCAATTACATACATTTTTCATTTTTTTTTTTTCACAAAGGTTTTTATTGATCGAACAAGAAAGAGCAAAATACAACAGTACATATTACAGTATTAAAAGTTGCTTATACATTTTTCTATTTGTGTTTCACATATTTGAATGCATTTATAGATTATTTTAATTAGCACACCATTTTATTTAGTATTAATTTATGCAGTGTTGGAGTGCACCAATCAATGGTTGCAGCTGTTCTTTCTTTTCTTTTTTCACCTATTGTTTATTGGTAGCACATTTATTTTAGTTTACACATAACAGTGCACAAGTACATCCATACCCATTTCCAGAATGGTGCCTTTAGGTTGCCTTGAGTATAAGAAATGAGAGAGGGTCTTGAGTGCTTCTGTCTTTTGTGTAAACAGACTCTTAAAGTGAAGTGCAATTGAAATCTCATAAAATATATATATATATATATATATATATATATATATATATATATATATATATATACATATATATATATATATATATATATATATATATATATATATATATATATATATATATATATATATATATATATATATATATATATATATATATATATATATATATATATATATGTAGTATACATATATACATATATTCACAGAAGGGATTTTGCTTCAAGAGACTGATTGTTGTTTTTCTAAACATGTACGGAATGTATTAAATATGTTATTCTTTCTTTTTTCCCCACTTTACATTTTTTTTTTATTTGAGATAGGCAAATATGTGTAGGCTGCTAGTGCTGAATATATGCCATTAATAAAGTCAGGGTATGGATTTGTTTACGCAGTATATGATTTCATCTTCCAAAGCAACCAAGACTACTGCCTAAAATAGAAACCACAATGATGAAAATGATAGATTTCACCAAAATCGCAATCTAAAAAATCTAGCAGAGCAAAGAGAAAATGAACATTTAAAGCTGAACTCTGGACACATATCAAATACAGCACCAAGCCGCATATCCCCCCCCATAAAAAAAATGGGCAGGAAGAATGTATAACTTACATTTTTTACGCAGAGAGGTCATTGCCAGCACACACCTTGTCCTTGTATTAAATTAATTCAGCGGTCCAATTTCTATACAAGATATATACCACTCCAGTCCTAATCCCAGAGCACTGTTTGACAATCTGAAGAGAGGCGAAACATCTAATCTTTTTAGAGACACAACTATTCTTTCATTGCTTTGCAGTCTGTAATTGGAATGTGCTAACCTTATCTAATGGCTGCTCAGCTCCGTGCACTACAGCTTCTTTTGTGTGTTTGGCTTGTTCACATCAGCCTCAATAGACTTCACCCACCCATGTGTTTATATTTTTACAGTGGAGACCGGAGCTCTCATTTGGAGCAAGGGAAGTGACATGATGAGATGTTTGTTGGTGGATCAGCAGGTGTCGGACATCATGTATGATGAATACATCACCTGCATCACTGAATGATTGATGATGAATGTACATTATGGGCATTTTTCTTTCTTTATTAAAAGACTTGTCAAAAAATGTGTCTGTCTTTATTTACATTATTTTACAGCCACCACCGAGACAGGATAGAGATGAGACATATCGTGGGGTGATTAAGGATTAAAAAAGTATAGGAGAATGTATTATGAACGTTTTTTATTGCTGATACGATGCAATGCAGGGACGAAAGGAGCAGCTCGCCAATTGTAATGTGTTTTGATACAGAAAAAAATAATAAAGAAATTATAAAAAAAAAGTGTAGGGGTAATATGTAATAGGGTTTTTATGTACCCCTTAATCATTCACATAAGGGGTGGTGGTATCTATGGGCCACTTTAATATTAAGGTTTCTTTTTACCAGATTCACCTGCAGACCCCTACAGACATGCCTATGCCATTTTTTTGTTGTTGCATTGAATCCCCCTTGACATCCAGGCCAGGCCATAATCAAGGGTAGGATCTGGTTTGCAATTTTAAGGAGAAAGCTATTCACAACAGTTAAAACTGTTGCTTATAACAGTGGCCATCACTGTTATAAGCAATAACAGCGCATTAAAAAAAAATCCCTGATCGCCCCCCAAGAGTAGTACAATGTCACTATGACACTGACACTACTCTGGTGACAGTATGTAAACAAATAGATAATTATTTATTACACTTTTTTACATACTGTCATCAGTCATCACCAGCACACCAGTCATGTGATGATGCTGTACTGCAATGTTGACAGTATGTAAACAAAATGTGAAAACATGTATTAAATTTGTTAATTTTCCCAAAAATTGTGACAAAAAATGTGACAACTTCAAAAAACTCACCATGCCGCTTACTAAATACCTTAGACTGTCTACTTTTCAAACAGTGTCCTTTGGGGGTATTTCTACTTTCCTGGCCTTTTAGGGCCTCAAGAAATTAGATAGGCCATCAGTACATAAGATTGAACAATTTTCAAATATACAGTATATACCATTGTTTTTAGACTCTATGGGGTTATTTACTAAAGGAAAATCAACTTTGCACTGCAAGTGCACTTGGAAATAAAGTCGCTGTAGATTCGAGGGGGACATGCAAGGGAAATAAAAAACAGCATTTTAATTTGCACATGATTGGATGATAAAATCAGCAGAGTTTCCACTCATTTCAGATCTACCCCTTAGATTTAGAGCGACTGCACTTCCAACTGCACTTGCAGTGCAAAGTGGATTTGCCTTTCGTAAATAACCCCCTATAACTTTCACACGGATTAAATAATACACACTGTAATGGAAATTTGTAAGTTCTGTATATAATTGTATTCTATTTTGTATGTATTGCACACTGCCCTCACTGTGCACACGGCACTAATAATGTTTTCAGTACATGTTTACATTCTTTTGAGTCCTGATTAGAATAAGCCTGCCTATGATACGCCCCTTGTTACCATAAATGAACAATTGTAATATTAATGTGATACCTACGTAATCATGTGTATAAAACCCTGAATTGCGTCATAATAAAGGAGAACGGTTATTTGGAAAGATGCTGAGCGTATCTTTTGTGTCTGTTCCCTACTGCAGTAGTTATTATTAATTTGGAACCACTAATCAATATGAGGATAGGAGTTGCCTATCTATAAATTTCCAGGACAGGTGGCGAGCTTTTCCCAGGAGGGGTTAAAAGGTGACCCTGAGTATCCGAAACGAGGAGCTTGAGACGATCCGGGAATTTCTGATAATCAGCCGGCTGAGGTAAGCCTTTTGCTTACATTTGAGTTATCAGACTTCCATGATCGGTAAGGCATTTTCGGGACAAAGGGTACCTATCTTACTCCCCTTAATCGAACTGTATTGATTGGTGGTTATATGTTGTCACTGTCTACTGTCCATCGGAGTGTTATAGATAAGAAAGGGAAGAATAGTGCTGTTCATGGGTATATGAAGTACATCTGCTAGAAAAAGTAGTTTAGAGGCAAGAGGGTATAGGCACACGTAGAGAAGACTGGCCAGTCATTATGGGCATTAAATTAAGTAAGAGAATGAAGGGTAAGAGACCCTCAAAAATGCCCAGCGCAAGAGGAGCGCTATATATGAACCGAAGGTGCGGTTCCGCCTATACTGAGCCCCTAGATTAATGGTTAAAGTGGACATGGATCCACAATGGGTAACTGGGTTACCACCGAAGTCCACAGGGACTAAGAATCATGCAGAGTACACAGCTAGAGAAACAGCTATCTATGTGAGCAGGATGAATCAAGGGTGACAATTAACACTAGACAGAAAGGGACATTTTGATGTTAAGTTGTGGGATGAATTTGGGGTCATGCACTACAACTAGTAAAGTCAAGAAATAGAGACATGAGAGTTAAAACAGAATATTTTATATGTTGTCAGAGAGAGAAGATGGGATGAGCACTATGGCTGCCCGTCTGATCATAGAAGGTACAGTATGTGAAGTATGGTATTACAATACATTGGATGCAAAGGATATCAGAACAAAATAAGGAAAGCAGAAATTTATCAAGGAAGTATTTAAAAGAGTTAAAAGAATGTGAGAGAATGATATGCATGTGTTGTGTACAAATGGGAAAAATGTAAGCGATTTTAGAGAGATATTTGTGTATGTGTATGAATGCTGGAACCTTTAGTTCTATAGCTTGTGTGTGTCATGTACGCAGATGTGACCCCCTCCTTTGTGCTCTTCTGAAAGAATGTAGCTGGGATGAGAGGCCAGTGATAAGCTGGAAGGACACCATGCCAATTTCAGTTTTTTAGACAAAACATTTATAACTTTATGTGCCGGCCTGCCGGGTTAACGAATCTAATGATAAACAATGTGATCACAATTATTTTTGAATCTGTTTTCCAAACATGGTAAAATGAAGGTTACATTTAACCATGTATTACCCAAATTGAATATCCTTTGATAGTGGAAACAGTGCATTTAATAGGGAATTAAGTAAAATTAAGTAATATGTCCCCCTTTAAGGAACGTTATCTGTGGATATATATATTAGGGTGTGATATTGAAATTATCATTTGAGTATTAATTTCTAATATGAGTTTAACAATTTTATTAATAATATAGATATATTGGTTTAGACAACCTTTGATTAGAAATAAAATCCAGGTTAATGGGGAATTTATAAAAAATGGGATTAGTTTAGTTTAAGATAAAAATTTTTGTAATTTTACATTTATTGAGTGGAAAGAAAAAAGATTAAGATGAGGTTGTTAATTGGAATACAGCTACCATAATGTAGAAAACAAGCCAAGATGTATGGGATACATAAGAAGTTTTTCTACAAAATTAAATCTTAAAGTCTGATAATAAATTGATGTGCGGTCCATGATGTGAGAGTAATAATAAATAAAATGTAAATATGACAGACCCATCACATCAAGTCCACACACCCTGTTAGGATAGATCCCACCTGCAGCCAGTTGTTTTATAGTTTTTGATGTGGCTGAGCGCTTTGTTTGTTTTTATTTATTTTTATTTTTGAATCCAAAGCAGAATGTGTGGATTGTGAAATGATGTGCCCCTTTTCCTTGTAAGTGCCGTGGGTATAAGCAGAATAATATTTTGGATTTATGGACATCTCTGCATGACCGCAGGGTATTGTTATCATTTATTATAATATTGCCAGGAAAAAGTTGTCTTTTTGAAACATGAAACTGGAGTTCTTACACAAACAGCGTGATAGAAAACAAGCCATTGTAATATAGTTATGCAAGCTGGACCCGGTAATGAAGGGTTCACCCCGATATATCAGAGCTGTACCTTTATGCAAAGGTGCTATTAGACAAAGTTAGACATTATTTTGGTCAAATATTAAATTTTTAATGGTCCGACATTTTGGGCAGCAAATATACAGCTAACTAAATGTTTGTCTAATGAAAGGTTTAAAATATGAGTTTGTTTATGTACAAATCTAACAATGAAAAATGTGTACATTTTAATCCAGCCACCTTATTGCCCCTATTGGAGGAGGCTGTAGATGGGGGAGACCACATGTGTTAAATTGATGACGTAGGAATCAGCTGCTGTGAGCCCAGTGCAGGACACACTCCCTGAAGACCCAGATATTTATTTTTTTGTAGAGTTATTACCAGTTTTATACTGAGTATGCAGTTTATCACCCAGAAGGATACTCTGTATATAGAGTCATTGGATCCTTTTCCCCCAGCTCAAGAAGCAGAGCTCCATGTTTTAGCAAAGCCTGTGAGCTATAAAAAGAGTATATATTTATATAGATAGTAGAGAATTAGAGAGCTTTTGGTTCCATTTGAAGGGCCAGAAGTTTGTTTTTACTTCGGCAGGTAAACCAATCAAGCATGCTAAGTTAATTTGATCGGCTGTTTTCAGCCTTCCCGGTTCTTGCTGAGGTAGCCATACTAACATTAAAACTCACACATGGAAGCAGACTGACTAAGGATGCTGTAATTACAGCCCCGGACATTTGCTGGGTCTGTGCAACTCACAGATTCCACCCCAGTTCTGGCCCAGTATAGCTGGGATTAATAAATCAACTTTAAGGACCCCAGAACGAGAAGAACAAGTGGTCCACAGTGGGCTACTTCTTATGAAACAGGACATTGGAAAAGGTGATCATTTATGTCTGACAGCCACTCTTTTCCCTCCAGCTTGACACATGGACCGTGTCATCAGTCACAAGCAGTTATGGCTGCCTTAGTAAATGAGCGTGGGATAGAGCCAGGGTTCACCACAGTTGTTTTTATAACATACCACTTCTTGTTTTACCTGTTACCAAAGGTGTTACCAAAAGCTGAACATCCCTTCCAGAGATTACAAAAAGATATATCCAGATGCCCAAGTTAGGATCTTATGAGTATGTATTTTGTCTGTATGGACATGTTTTTTTTGGATGTCCAGTGGCCAATGCTACTGCAAAGGGCACAGTAAAAAGTGTTATCAGAAGTAGTTTGTAAGCACAGAGAGTAACAGAGGAAATCATTTTTATAGGAGAGTCCTTACTAGAAGTTTTGAGGTTTTATTTTTACACTCCCTACTGTCTACAATGTAGCGGACAAAGTAGAGTAAGAAACTTTTGCCTGAGTGTTTTCTTATAATTTATCAAGCCCCTAAGGGGATGTTGGACTCTCTCCCTATGAGATTTGGTTGGGGAGTGTGTTATTCACTTGCTTATATTTTGTCTCAGCAGCTGAAGTCCTCCATTCGGATCTCACAGAGAATGTTGCTGATCTTTTAAGGTTTTTGACAAACTCATTTATGTGTTTTCTCCCCAATTCCAGATCCTAAAAGTTTGGAAGGATCTAAAACTAAAGCCAGGTGACTTGTGGATTGTTAAGAGACATTTATATATAAGGAAATGTTTGGAGACTCAATACAGCATCTATTTCATGTACAGTTTTGCAAAACTTGAAGGAAAAGTCACCTGGATCCACACCAGACACTGCAAAAATGACTAAATTAAAGAAATCTTTGTGTTTGATTTGTTTCCCTCTTGCAATAACAGTCTAGGGTACTTGATTGATTCAATTACTTTAATTGTAAGGGATATATATTTGAAAAGTAGTTTAGCCATGTTGAAGTCATATTTGTCTTTTGTACCTCTTCCATTTTTTGTAGAATTGTCTGTGTTTACATATTGCTGATAAGTCAGCATACCAACATTAAGCTAGAAGACCATTCTGGCCACAGGAGTGTACAGCCAGTACTCTGTAAATATGTCTTATCAATCATTTGTTTTTCACAATGAAAAGTCATTTTGTAATGAAAAAAGCTGCTCAGCTATTATTTTCTCCACAATGGAGTTTTTGCCTCTTTGGCCAGGACTACCTCCACCTAAGCGTGTGAAGGTTCCAGGTTAAAGGTGATAGCAGGTATGGTTAGTGATCAAAATATTGATCAAAAGAGGGGAGACTGTAATGGAAATTTGTAAGTTCTGTATATAATTGTATTCTATTTTGTATGTATTGCACACTGCCCTCACGGCACTAATAATGTTTTCAGTACATGTTTACATTCTTTTGAGTCCTGATTAGAATAAGCCTGCCTATGATACGCCCCTTGTTACCATAAATGAACAATTGTAATATTAATGTGATACCTACGTAATCATGTGTATAAAACCCCTGAATTGCGTCATAATAAAGGAGAACGGTTATTTGGACAGATGCTGAGCGTATCTTTTGTGTCTGTTCCCTACTGCAGTAGTTATTTTAATTTGGAACCACTAATCAATATGAGTTGCCTATCTATAAATTTCCAGGACAACACTGAGTTGGGTTATTTTTACCAGAAGAAAGACTACATTTTGGCCTAAATTTACAGAGAAAGATTATTTATTTGCAAACGTGTTTTATTTTTAACATTTTCTGTCTTTTTTAATTTATATAGCAAAAGCTAAAAAAAACTGTTTTGATTAAATACCACCAACAGATAGCTCTGTGAAAAAATGATAGAAATGTAATTTGGGTGCAGTGTTGCATGACCGAGTAATTGCTAGCACAGAGCTGAATAGCAAAACATGACCTGGTCATGAAGGGGTAAAACCTTCCAAAGTTGTTTAAGAATTACTTTATTCATTATTAAAATCACTGCCCCCCAACAAACTGATTGTTTTTTTTTACTTTGGTACATATTCCTACAGGACAGTGCTCAAACCCCATGCCATTTGTTTTGCAATGCTGTTCCTATTTTTTTTTTAAAGAAATGGTCATTATTTTTCTTTTTATATATATTATTATTTATATCTCATTGACTTCCATGGGTCCAGATTCAGCATCTGAACTTTAGCAACTGAACCCTCACGCCAGGGTACTCGGTGTAATCCTAGACTCGGACTTGTCATTTCAGCCCAATCGTCCAGTCCTTGTCAAAAGTTTGTAGACTTCACCTCCGTAACATCTCTAAAATTCGCCCCCCCTTTTTTTTTTTTTTTTCTCAATGAAAGGTTTTTATTGGTATTTTCAACAGTATACAAGGTAACAACGATACAGAAAATCATATAGAAAATCAAAAAGTAAAATAATAGTAAGGAACTAGGAGAAGCACATGACCACATTGACGATTCTCTCATCCAAAATTCGCCCCTTTTTAACAAATGAAACCACCAACCTCCTCATTCACTCCCTTATTATCTCTCGCCTTGACTATTGAAACTCCCTTCTCATTGGCCTGCCTCTCCATAGGCTATCTCGTCTTCAGTCTATCATGAATGCTGCTGCCAGACTTATCCACCTTACCAACCGTTCAATGTCTGCAACCCTCTCCTCCAATCCCTACACTGGCTCCCAATCACCCAGCGAATTAAATTCAAAATACTAACCACAACTTACAAAGCCATTCACAACTCTGCCCCGAGCTACATCACCAATCTTGTCTCCAAACATATCCCAAACCGTCCTCTCCGCTCTTCTCAAGACCTCCTACTGTCAAGCTCTCTCGTCTCCTCCTCCCATGCTCGTCTCCAGGATTTCTCCCGAGCCTCTACCATCCTCTGGAACACACTACCCCAACCTGTCTGGCTATCCCCTACTCTAGTTACCTTCAGGCGATCCCTGAAAACTCATCTCTTCGGGGAAGCCTATCATGTCTCCAACTAATCTTCTACCACTTCCATCAGCTCATTCCCCACAGGTACAACCTTTTGTACCGCCTCCCCCCCCCCCCTATTAAATTGTAAGCTCTACTGAGCAGGGCCCTCTTAATCCTCTTGTATTTTATTGTACTATAACTGTATTGTCTCCCTTTTATATTGTAAAGTGCTGTGTAAACTGTTGGCGCTATATAAATCCTGTAATAATAATACAGTAAACCCCCCTCCATCGCTGGGGTTATGTTCCGGACCCACCCGCGAAAAGTGAAAAACCGCGAAATAGAAAGACCCTATTTAAATACACCTAGGCATGTTTTGTTAATTTTTTAATAGCATTTAAAGGTCTTTAAACACACTTTTATGCAATAGAAACACATTAAAGATAGAGAGAGAGATCAAGAGGATTTTTAAAACACAAAAATATTGTCTTAACAGTACAGTATACTGTACAGTACAGTAAAAAATAGAGTACATAACTGCGAAAATGGCGAAATATTACCACAATATCAGAATAACAGGTCCTTATTAAAATACCGCGATATACCGGGACCGCAATAACTGAACCGCAATATAGCGGGGGTTTACTGTAGTGTGTTCTGCAAACCTGCCCTGAACTTAACCTATTTATGCTCAGTTCATCCCTACTTCTTAACAGAAAGCTAGGTACCTGGAACCCTGCAAAAAGCATTGTTTCAGAAGTTACTGGAAGTGATAAAGGCTAAAAAGAAAAAAGGCTAAAAAAAAAAAAAATGGGTAAGATTCTGCCTTTGTAAAGCTATTTGCTGCACGTATCCATATACTCCTGTATTTTCCTGGAGATTAGTTTAAAATATATTTTTTTATGCTGTCAGCCAGACATGTGCAAGACATTGCTCTAACCACCACCAAAGTGACTTTTTGCCTCTTTAGAAATTAATTAGACACACATTTAGACACTACACTAATAATGTTTATCAAATTATCTGCAGTGTTCAGTGAGTGGAATACTGTTAATTAAATTCCCTGCTCTTTCAGAGCCAAGCTTACAGGGTCTTATGAATTTAGAAGACTGCAACAAAACAAAAGCCATACTACAATATAATGTTCAGATTGTATCATACATTCAAAGCTTTGTTTGCGGTGTTGTTCAGAGACTTTGGAGGTTTGAAATTAAATTAACCATCAAAATATTTAAAATTAATGGGGGTGGGTGATTACATACACTATATTACCAAAGGTATTGGGATGCCTGCCTTTACACGCACGTGAACTTTAATGGCATCCAAGTCTTAGTCTGTCGGTTCAATATTGAGTTGGCCCACCTTTTGCAGCTATAACAGCTCCAACTCTTCTGGGAAGGCTGTCCTCAAGATTTAGGAGTGTCTATGGGAATGTTTGACCATTCTTCTAGAAGCGCATTCGTGAGGTCAGGCACTGATGTTGGACAAGAAGGCCTGGCTCACGGTCTCTGCTCTAATTCATCCCAAAGGTGTTCTATCGGGTTGAGGTCAGGACTATACAGGCCAGTCAAGTTCCTCTACCCCAAACCCACTCATCCATGTTGGACCTTATATCTTATCTTTATGGACCTTGCTTTGTGCACTGGTGCGCAATCATGTTAGAACAGGAAGGGGGCATCCCCAAACTGTTGCCACAAAGTTGGGAGCATGAAATTGTCCAAAATGTCTTGTTATACTGACGCCTTAAGAGTTCCCTTCACTGGAACTAAGGGACCAAGCCCAACCCCACACAGATTTTTCGAACCTGTCCATTTACTATTTCCCTGAATGAGTCTCACAAAGTGTCATATGCAGGTGTTCGAAGGTGCCCCATAGACTTTCCAGTCTGTGGAAAAACTGCTAAATTTGGAGTTATTCAGGCCAAATTTTGAAAGAAAGGGCACTGAGCTAATATTTAAAACATGGTGATGGTACACTAGATATAGCCCATTCATAATGCACAGAGCACCTAATGCACAGGTCACATGCAGAGGGAGGAGGAAGTGAAGTGGTTAATGCTCAGGTCACCTACAGTATGCGGACAAAGAGGAGGAATGGGTAATGTATAGGATAAGGGAGGTACTACAGAGACAGCATGGGGATGCAATTTATGAAGGGGGGTAAAGGATTGAAAAAGACTGTGCAATACAAATTGATAACACCCACCTCCATACATATATACATAGATCCTTTAATTCATGAAATTCTCCTTCACTTCAAAGTAAACCCTAGTAGTGTTTACATTTGTGATCACTGTCATTGGCCACCACAGCACTCACAAGGTACAAAGCCACTTTGATTGGCTCTTTGCATTTTACTTGAGATCTGTGCTGTCTAATGACAGTGAAACTGCAGGCATTGTACAGGTATTTTCTACATGCATACAAGTAGTACACAAAACACAATTTTAAAGGGTGCTACAGAAATACTAGACCAACAACCTACTGGTAGTAAAGAGCAGTGATGTAAGTAACTGAGTTAAAATAAACTGATTTACCTAACGCAGTTACTTTAGAGGGTAACGAGTAATCTAACTGATTACTTTTCCCCTCATGGTAACTCAGTTCCCATTACTTTGGCTTAGTTACCCCAATTACATCTACCGCCACTAGATGGCAGTAGTGTAATTCCGGTGTCCTGCTGAAAAAGTTCCCCTGCCGGATAAGGACCCCCTGTACTGCGCAGGCGCAGGGCTTGCGCAGTACGAAGGACTACGGAGCTTCCGAAAATTGCCGAACCTAAACAGCTCTGAGTGAACTCTACACCGCGCAGGTGCAGTTAACATGTAATTGTACGAGGCGATGCCGCACGCTCCTGATGCTCGTGCTACTCTGCAAGGGTCGTCTATCGTGTAAGTAAGGGGCGGGTCTAGTATTACTGTAACCAAGGGGCGCATTTACTATTATTGTTATATATCGAGCTCTGCCCATTAATTTAACATTCGCCCTCTTCTGTAGCCATCCGCCCCTTACACGATATAATAATAATAGACCCCCCCTTCCCTTGCTTACACGCTATAACAGATCTGCCCCTTGGTTAGAGTAATAATAGAGCAGCCCCTTGGTTACACGATATATAACAATAATAATAAATGCGCCCCTTGCTTACAGTAATACTAGACCCGCCCCTTAGTTACACGTATAGAATATTTAAAAAAAAATTCAGTTACTTTGCTGCCTAACTAATTACTTTTCCAATGTAGTAACTGAGTTACTAACGCAATTACTTTTTGGGAGAAGTAATTTGTAACAACTAATTACTTTTTTAAAGTAAGATGACCAACACTGGTAAAGAGGACAGAAAATGCGACCCAAAGGGATGCCTGGGAATTTGGCAACCAAATAAGATTTCCACTGTTCCATTTTCATGCTTTCCAGAAAAAACAAAACAAAAAAAAAAAAAAACATGGCAGCAAGTGATGGAATAACGTTGCTTCCAGATCATAGAGATGACACACATGTATAACTCATTATCTTTGGAGCTTTGCAGCTGCTAGCAGAGCCCTACCTAGTGGACTACTTCATGTATTCTTTACCTGTGCATTACAACTACTCTTGGTTAGAGATTGAGTGCTCCAATAGTTTTTATTTGATCCTCCACTGGCCAGTGGTTTATATAGGGACCAACTACAGTAGCTAGGACATACTGTTCATTGTATCCCCTCACATAGACTTATTCTTTATTTAATTGTTGTCAGTTGGGACATTCCATTTTCTGCATCTCAGTGTGCTTGGCAAGTCCTTTAACAGTTGATAAGATTGAACACAAGTCATAGACTCCATCTTAATGTTGTTTGTTCCAGTATTTGATAATGGGTTAATCCTGTCATTGTTGAATCTATTCAACCAGGACTTCTCTTTAAGGTCTCATTCACATCTGTGCATTGAACGCAAAAATGCACATTTCCACACACTTTCCCATAATGCACAAAATATGCTTGCGGTGCCATTAATTGTAATGACACCCCAAACACAGCGGGAATTGTGCGCTTTGTCACGAAATAATGCGTGGTTAAAAAAAAACAACCCACAAAGCTCAGAGGCGCTTGTTACATTGCATACAGGGCAGCCCATTCAAGTGAAAGGGTCGGACTATGCTGTCCCGCACAAAAGGGAAAAAAAATGTGCATTAGCATGACACACAGGTGTGAATGGGGCCTTAGAGCTTCCTCCAGCTTCAGTAAAGCCTTTTTTTTATCACTACTGAGTTGTCAGGTGGGCCACCACTGGGCAAAATGAACCCAACATTCCAGCAGATGCTTATTGTAAGTGCTGCACTAGACACAGTGTTAATTACACACTTGGGACCAATTTGTAATTTTCATATGATCCCTTGATCTCTTTAGTTCTATCATTATGTTCAAAAACTATAAATGTCACTCGCATTGATTATTTACCTGTCTGTTAAATTATGCATCAAACAGCAGCAGAAATAAAATGCCTAAACATGGCAGCAAGTGATGGAATAACGTTGCTTCCAGATGCCCCTCTAGAATCTGCCAAAAACCAAGAGAAAAATCACATAATTACGTAATATAACTGGACTTACATGTAGTAGTTTGGGAGAATTGAATGTTTTACGTTTTTTTTATTGAGATATATTGGTGGTGGAAACAAAAACCTTTCCCTGCTGACAGCAAAATATAACCAAACATGTCAGCTTTAAAAATGTTAAAAAAAAAAGTGTGGGGCCCCCACCCCCCAATCCATACCAGGCCCTTTGGGTCTGATATGAATCTTGAGGGGAACACAATGCCAAAATTAAAGAAAAAAATACGTGAGGTTCCCCCTTAAAAATCTGTCATTAGTTTTTTTTTTAAAAACAGCGTGGAGGTCCCCTCCAAATTCATACCAGGCCCTAATGGCCTGGTATAGGCTTTAAGGGTAACCCCACACCAATTTCTTTTTTAAGAAATGGTCTGGGGTCCCCCCCAAAATCCATACCAGACCCCTATCAAAGCATGCAGCCCAGCAGGCCAGAAGGGGGAATGACGAACGAGCGCCCCCCCCCCCCTTCCTGAACCATACCTGGCCAAATGCCCTCAACTTGGGGAGGTGCTTTTGGGGAAAGCACCTTGTTCCCATATTGATGAGGACAAGGGCATCTTCCCCACAACCCTGGCTGGTGGTTGTGGGAGTCTGAGGGCAGGGGCTAATTGGAATCTTGAAATCCCCTTTAATAAGGGGGCCCCAAAATCCCAGCCCCTCCCCATGTGAATGAGTATGGGGTAGATAGTACCCATACTTATTCACCAGAAAAAAGTCCCCCAAGATAGATCCAACGTCAATCACGAGGAACGCAGCAAGGAAACAGAATCCCACTACTCGCCAAATATGTCTGCTCCCAGAAGATCAGATATTGCACTCCAGAATAAAGACTAATGTATACATTTATTATTTTCACTGGTGTAAAAGGCAAGACCACCCAAGCCTCCACCCACCAATCGAAGATTAAGCCCATTGTTGAATGAAACACATTAGAGGGTAGAGGTTTGGGTGATATTGCCTTTTACAACAGATGGATTAAAAAAACGTGTAATTTGCTTTTATTCTAGAGTGCAACACCCCCCTTTATTCTACAATGTTTGCCTAGTTTGAAATTGATCATACAGTGAAATCCAGAATCCTGTAGGACTTGGCACCCTTATTTTTAAGAAAATCAAAAACTCAAGAGAGGATTGGATAATATTACATGTAAATTAGAATCCGCATTCCATACCTAGGATATATTTCATAGCTCAACTCCAGCTTTTTTTGTTAAAGTGTTTGTTACTAAACCCAGGACCCTGCATTCACTATATTTGGTCTCCCACAGTACAATGAAAATGGAAATGCAATATTTTAGTAAATATAAACTGCTAAATACCTTTTTCATCAGCAGTTAGAGCAGTTTTGTGACTTCTATCAGTGTCTGGTTAAAGCTTGTAAGAGGAGTTTTCATTCTGCTCTGACTGTCCTATAAGGCTGCAGGACCCTCTATCTGGACAATGCTGACTGACCCTGTGCTGATCACATGCACTCTCTCAGAAAAGATACACACCAAACTGAGCATGCACAGCTTGTCCCCTAGCCTCTGTTCTATCAAGAGATGGTTTGGGAACTGTGGAAGAAGGGGAGGAAGAGAGAAGACAGAATCAAACAGCTTTTTTACACAATGCAGAGGATTAACCCAATAGGTTCTACAGTGAGTATATCAAGCATGCTTTACTGCATATACAGACTGATTTCACTGTTGTGGGTTTTGTAACACTTTAAATAATTAATATATGTTTTTCCTTTTAAACGTTAAATGCACTACCTTCTCCATGACCAAGCACTGAACTACACATTCTCTTCGACTTCAGAGTTGACCAATGCTCAGCCTCATCGAACAGCTTCCTGTGAGCCCAGGCTGTGATGGACAGAGTCTCTGACCTCAACATGGTTTCATAGCTTGAGCTCAAAGAACTGGTACACTGAATGGCAGTAGCATGTAACCTTTTGATGCATAAGCCCCCTTTTTTTTTACAGCTTTAAAAATCACCCACACTTCAATGGAGGTGAGAAAGTACAGCACTTGTTAAGTGACCACATAGATGACGTTCTGTATTAGGGGATGCATGCTTTAGTTTATTCAAATTGAAATGAGAAGTGAGATACAGGGAGGGGAGCAGTGGCAGCCAGTAAAAAAATGGGCACTTTTCTCCTGCCAGTAAATGCCGGTGAAAGAAAAAGTTTACCAGTAAAAAATATGATTATGACGCTTGGCCGAAACCATCCAAGTGCCTGCTAAAGTGTGTTCGGACTGTGCCGGCAGTGTGTCACGTGAAGTCATGATGCAAGGGAACGGAGCAGCCGGAGCCTCATGTTAAGGTCTGTGGAACAGGAGGAAGGCAAGCCGGGAGTAGACTGAAGGGACCACCTGGCATGGAGAGAGAGGGTCACTGTGACTCTGCATGCCAGGAGGGGACGTGTCATGTTGGTGAGGGGCCATCTTCATCTGTGCTGCTGCACACTGCTGTCAGATATGTTTTTGCCTTAATATCTACCTTAAATCACTTTGCTAATTGCATATTGTGCTTGTTTGTAGCCTAAATACAGAAATTTGCACTTAAAACTGTAATTTTGTAACTTTTAGATATGCCAGTAAAAACTTGACAATGCCAGTAAATTTTGGGTGTCGTGTCAGTAAATTTTAATCTGGTAGGTTGACGACACTGGAGGGGAGTAGAACAAATGTTAGGTTTTTATTTTTAAAAAGTTAGTTTTTTTATTAAAAGCTTGTGTTGGGATTTTGTGATTCTCAAAAAGGGCAAGCTGAAATTAAAGATGCACCCTTTTATTTATTTGATTTTATATGCAGTCATAATTCCTTTTATTGTAGAAAAATGCTAATTAATATAAACATATTTGGTAAGAGAGGCCAGGTCCTTGTTATTCCCTTTGTTGTAATTTATTTTGCCTTTCCTGCCCCAGCAGGAACTGTATTATTTATTTGTTTGTCTCTGTATGAAAATGTCTGTCTTTCCATATTTCTATTTGTGCCTCAGATCAAAATCATTTATCCAAACAAGGGCACCCCTGATTAATTCAGAACATCAAGAAAATACACAGGGAATTGTGCCTGACAAATAAGTTAATGTCACAACCAAAGGAGATAAAAATGAAATGTGTGTGACTGAACATGTGCCTTATTAGAGAAGCAAACTAATGAATGCATGAGATACCAAGAAATGTCATAATGTTTATTTTATATTCCTTTGCAGAATCTCCTGAGATTGGTTCCTAATATAATGACAGAATTTGAAGCATTATTCATATGCTTATTTACTTTACAGCATTTGTAAAGTCATTTTTTATCTTTTAAAACATCAAACATGTTATACGTACAATGTTAATGCTCAGAGCAGCTCCGATCCTCCTCTTCTTGGGTTCCCCACAAGCGCTCCTGGCTTCTCCTCTTCTCAGTGTGCCTTTGTAGTAGACATGTGCATTTGTTTTCATCTAAATGCATTTTAGGCCGAATTTCGGGTATTTTCGTTATCGTATTAACAAACGATAACAAACGATAACGAACGTGCAGAATCCGAGAAACCGAAAGATCCGACATAAACAAATGCTTTATTTTCGCTTTCGTTGTGATAACAGTTCGATATAGATAGACGAGAGAGAGCAGCGCCGCTCTAAGAGTAGTGGGTCTGATTACAGTGGGAACTGTATGTGAAAATAAAAAGAAAGTATGTACTCACACTATGTTTAAAAATAACAAGCACGTAGCGGTATCTTTATTTTGTCTGAAGTCCTCGGCCGTCCTCCGGTGTCATGGCTATGGTGGGGAAACGCACCCCGGTACCTTGCGTCTCGTGGTTCCGAGGTGAGTGCGTCCCAGGATAGGCACGTCAGCACGTCAGCACGTAAAGTTTACACCGCCTGATGAAGGAGCATGCATGCTCCGAACGCGAGCGCTCCCAACCACGCCTACCAACGTCATCAATCCTGCTGACGTGCCTATCCTGGGACGCACTCACCTCGGAACCACGAGACGCAAGGTACCGGGGTGCGTTTCCCCACCATAGCCATGACACTGGAGGACGGCCGAGGACTTCAGACAAAATAAAGATACCGCTATGTGCCTGATATTTTTAAACAAAGTGTGAGTAGATACTTTCTTTTTATTTTCACATACAGTTCCCACTGTAATCAGACCCACTACTTTTAGAGCGGCGCTGCTCTCTCTCTTTTCTCCTCTACACCAGAGTCTCTTCTGCTCTATGGAGTCGGCTGCCGCATCTTACAAGCATACACTGTTACCCCTGGACTGAGAAAAAAACTGTCCCAAAAAAACACACCACAGTGTTTCTTCAGCCCCCACTCTCTCTCGCCCACCCTCAGTGTCACCCCATCTGTGACCCCCCATACTCGCTTATCACTAGCTGTCGTCTTATCAATAGTGATCTGTGTCCATCGACCTGTGGTCGAATGTGCCTAACCTTATATTAGTCCAAGATTATTCGACATAGAGAGAAAAGATTTGAAATAGAGAGAAAAGATTCAACATTATAGAGAAAATAGCAAAAAAAGGTTGACTGTGCCTAACCTAACTCTATTAGTCCAAGATTATTCAACATAGAGAAAAAAGATTTGACATGAAGATTCGACGAAGCAGTCACGCGAGCGGACATTTTTGGTCAAATGCTCCGCCCATAGGCTATAGAAGAATTCCAATGTTGGTTGACTAGTAATAATTATATTTATTAATTATTATTGCTAGTGTCATACAACATTCGAATTCTACTATAGCTTGTAGGCGGAACATTCACCGGAAATGTACGATTGCGGCGTTGTACAGTTTAGCTGCTCCGTCGAATCTTCTTAGAACATTCGACAGACACCATAAGCCTTCAATGACAGATTCAACCTTAATTATTTCGGATTTTCAGAAGAATGCCTTTTTTAACAAAACAAAATAAATAAAAACAAATTTTCGGGAGTAACTAAATAAATTTATTTTTCGTACAAAAACGAAATTCCGAAACAAAATATTTCAGTGTGCACATGTCTACTTTGTAGGAAGCCGTTTCCTAATGTGGCACACCTGCGGGTTCAATATGGAGCCACGCGGCCTGCATCTATAGACAGAGACAGCGAGGCTCAGCCCTGGCCACTCCTTCCTTGTCACAGGATTTTGCTGACAGCAAAGTCTGTGAGAGTGGGAAGAAGAGGAGAGAGTGACTGCAGGTGGTCACAGTGCTGGATCGAGTTTGGGCTAAAGTAAGTTTAAGGGGGGTGAGGGGTTGATCCACATATTAAAATATTGTTTACCTTAATGCAGGGAATTTACAACCAATTTAACAGCAATGATAGATAGTAAGCCACTCGAACTGATGGAAGTAGAGAAATCAAGAGTTTCCACTTTACCAAAAATTCCACTAAATCAGGATAATTTTATATCAATATTTCACTACTTGAAGGATTTCATTATATTCAATGAGGAAAGTGAAATTATAGTTTTTTTTTTAAATGGTTTCTAAGGGTGCTATATGATTTAAATAGCTTTGAGAGTTAAAGTGGTTCAAAAGGCAGAAGGTTTTTAGCTTAATGCATTAAATGCATTAAGATAAAAAACTTTCTGTGTGCAGCAGCCCCCTCTTCAGCACCCCCTAATACTTACCTGAGCCCCATCTTGATCCTGCAATGTTGCACTAAAGCATCGCTTGTCTGGGACTCTCCCTCCTCATTGGCTGAGACAGCAGTGGGTACCATTGTCTTCAGCTGCTGTCAATCAAAGACAGTGAGCCTATGAAGAGAGAGAGGGGGCAGGGCTGAGCCACGGCTCTGTGTCTGAATGGACACACAGAGCAGCGGCTCGGCTCTGGTGCCCCCATAGCAAACTGCTTGCTGTGGGGGCACTCAGCAGGAGGGAGGGGCCAGGTGCGCCAGTCAGGGACCCGAGAAGAAGAGGATCCAGGCTGCTCTGTGCAAAACCACTGCACAGAGCAGGTAAATATAACATATTTGTTATTTAAAAAAAAATAAACAAGACTTTAACCACTTGCCTATAAGGCACTTGCACCCCCTTCCTGACCAAGCCATTTTCAGCTTTAGCGCTGTCGCACTTTGAATGACAATTTCGGAGTCGTGCTACACTGTACCCAAACTAAATTTTTATAATTTTCTTCACACAAATAGAGCTTTCTTTTGGTGGTATTTAATCAATGCTGGGTTTTTTATTTTTTACAAAAATTTGGAAAAAATATGTTTTTTTACTTTTTTTGTCAGTAAATTTTGTAACTAAGTAATTTTTCGCCTTCACTGATGTGCGCTGACGATGTGGCACTGATGGGCACTAATAGGCTGAACTGGTGGGCATTGATAAGGTGGCACTTATGGGCACTGATTAGGTGGCACTGATGAGGAGGCACTGATATGCCAGACTTTTGGGCACTAATAGGTGGCACTGATATGTGGAACTGATGGGCACTATTAGATGGCACTAATGGACAATAATAGGCGCACTGGTGGGCACGTATAGCTGGTACTGATGGCCACAGATGGGTGGCACTGATGGGCAACACTGATGGGCATTGATTGAACTTGTATTGCATACACACGGCAGGACTTTTTCATCCAACTTTCACCAAATCACGTGGTTTTTCTGCTCTTTACCGTCACCCTACACGTGGCCGGATGTTGCCTTAAAACAGCTAATTTGCATGTTTGTTGTCAAAAAGTCTGATCATGTGTATGGGCCTTTATGTGCCATCTATGTCTTTATGGACCTTGCTTTTTGCACTGCTCCAAATAATTTGGTGGAGGGGGGATTATGGTGTGTTTTTTTTTTTACTTTTCAGGTGTTGGGCTTTGCCTCTTAGTTCCAGTGAAGGAAACTCTTAAGGCATCATCATACAAAGACATTTTGGACAATTTCATGGTCCCAACTTTGTGGGACAGTTTGGGGGATGGACCCTTCCTGTTTTAACATGACTGTGCACCAGTGCACAAACAAGGTCCATAAATACATGGATGAGTTTGGGGTGGAGGAACTTGACTGGCCTGCACAGAGTCTTGACCTTAACCCGATAGAACACCTTTAGGATGAATTAGCATGGAGAGTGTGAGCAAAGCCTTCTCGTCCACTTCAGTGCCTGACCTTATAAATGCGCTTCTGAAAGAATGGTCAAACATTCCCATAGACACACTCCTAAACCTTGTGGACAGCCTTTCCAGAAGAGTTTAAGCTGGTATAGCTGCAAGGGGTGGGCCAACTCAATATTGAACCCTACGAACTAATGCCCCGTACACACGGTCGGAAATTCCGACCACAAAATCCTTCAGAATTTTTTCGACGGATTTTGTCCGACACTGGTGTTGCATACACACGGTCAGACAAAGTTGTCGGAAAATCCGATCCTTCTGAACGTGGTGACGTTCGCTGCGTACGACGGGACTACGTAGAGGCTAGTAGCCAATAGCTTTGGTCTTGTAATGTGATCTAAGCATGCGTGGCACTTTGTCCGTCGGAATTTGCTACACACGATCGGAAAAAGTCCGATAGGACTTTGTTGTCGGAAAATTTGAGAGCAGGATCTCAAATTTTTTCTGTCGGAAACTCCGACGGAAAGAGACAGATGGAGCCCACACACGGTCGGAATTTCCGACAACATGGTCCGATCGGACATTTTCCGTCGGAAAATCCGACCGTGTGTACGGGGCATTAGACTGGGAAGTTCATGTGCATGTAAAGACAGACGTCCCAGCATTTCTGAACATTCAAGAAAATAACGCTTCTTGCTAAATCTTGATCTTTAAAGGGGTTGTAAAGGTTCATGTTTTTTCACCTTAATACATCCTATACATTAAGGTGAAAAAACACCTGTCCGTGACCTGCCCCCAGTACCCCCGTTTTACTTACCTGAACCCTCGAACTTGTCCCATGGGAATGCGCTCTCTCTCTATGCAGGGGGTTCTCAGGCTCTTGAGTGGATTGAATGATAGCAGCGTAGCCATTGGCTCTCGCTGCTGTCAATCAAATCCAATGGCGCGGGCGCCGGCGGGTGGGGCAGAGTCCTGCATTCTGCCTCTATGGACGCTGAATGCTGGACTCGGGAGCCCGCCCGCAAGGTACCCCCCAGGAGAGTGCTTCTCCCAGGGGGTTATCTGATGTGGGGAGGAGCCAAGAGAGCTGCCGAGGGACCCCAATAGACCAGACAAAACAAGCTGCACAGCGGAGGTAAGTATGATATGTTTGCTATTTTTTATTTTTAAAACCTGAACATGTCACTTTAACCACTTGCCGACCAGCCGCCGCAGTTGTACTGCTGCAGAATGGCACGGCTGGGCGAAATTACGTTATGTATCGTAGCTTTGCCCTGTGGCCACTAGGGGGCGCCCACGCCCCCCCCGCTCCTTGATGCAAGTGCCCTGCGGTCACGATCACCGCCTGGCTCCCGTGATCGCCACTGACACGCGGAGAATGGGTTCTCTGAGGGGAAAACAGACAGATCGTCTGTTCATACAGAGTATGAACAGCGATCTGTCATCTCCCCTGCACAGTCCCCTCCCCCTTCCGTTAGAACACGTACTAGGGAACACATTAACCCCTTGATCACCCCCTAGTGTTAACCCCTTCACTGCCAGTGACTTTTTTACAGTTATCAATGCATTTTTATAGCATTGATCACTGTAATAATGCCAATGGTCCCAAAAATGTGTCAAAATTGTACAACGTGTCTGCCATAATGTCGCAGTCCCGATAAAAATCGCAGATCGCCGCCATTACTAGTAAAAAAAGAAAAGAATAATAAAAATGACATAAAACTATCCCCTATTTTGTATATGCTATAATTTTTGCACAAACCAATTAATATACACTTATTGCGATTTTTTTACCAAAAATATGTAGAAGAATACATATTTTTATATATTTTTGGGGGATATTTATTATAGCAAAAAGTAAAAAAAAATGTGTTTTTTTCAAAATTGTTGCTCTATTTTGTTTATAGCGCAAAAAAAATAAAAACTGCAGAGGTGATCAAATACCACCAAAAAAAAGCTCTATTTGTGGGGGAAAATAGTACGTCAATTTTGTTTGGGTGCAACGTCGCACAACCGCGCAATTGTCAGTTAAAACGACGCAGTGCGGAATCGCAAAAAGTGCTCTGGTCAGGAAGGGGGTAAAATCTTCCGTGGCTGAACCGGTTACGTTTTGTTTGATCATTTCCATCTAAAAGGCTACATAAATAATAAACATAACTCTTTGCAAATTCACCTACATGCCCCAGAAGTTTACATGGCCCACTGCAGTGCTTCATGAATAGTGTATAATACATTGTCATTTTTGATGGGTGTTGGGTGACTGGTTTGTACTGCACACATATAATGTCCCCAACAAGACAATATTAGTGAATCTCTGTTTTCTGCAGGCTAGGCTTTTCCCTGGAGTGCTTGCTTTTAGGAAGATGTTATTTTGTTTCTGTTCTGTGCTCCTATGTGCTAGAAACCTTAAAATACTTCATAAGGCTGTGAAGTGCCGTGCAGAGAATAAGCAGAACTTCTGCTGCTCTCTTGCAGACACAGACTGCTACATCTAATTAGGGAGACTTGAATCCACTGAGATAGAGCCACGGGCACAAGAGGAGTACTCAGACTGTTGGCTTATTCTTTTCTTTTTATAGTGCTCTTCTGCTGATGGACCACCTAAGTTCCCTGCTCTCTCTGTGTGAAGTTACGAAAACTGCTTTGTCAGTTATTTCTGTAGAAGAAGTCTGTTTATACACTTTTAGAAAAAAAATGTTAATGCTTAACTTCCTCTAAAAAAATATAATACATTTACTGAATGGTAATATTAGCAAAAATGGAAAATCCCTTTGGCTGATAACTCCTAGACATGTGCAATTAATTTTGTTTTTTTTCGTTTTTCGTTTTTTTTCGTTATTTTCGTTCATTCGTATCGTAAGAATGAACAAACGATTCGCTAAAAATTTTAACGAATCGTTCGAATTGAACGAATCCGAAAACAACGAAAATCCGAAAAAAACTAATTAGAAACAACGAATGTACGAAAGAAGAAAATCCGAAAAACGAAAACAGGAACAACGAAAATGAAAATGAACGAAAAAATTCGTACATTCGTAACTTTTTTTTTTTTGTTGAATTGGTAATTTTCCATGTCCCTTACAATGGCGCTGCTTAACGTGCCTCGAATGGATTGAACGAAAAAATTCGTACATTCGTAACTTTTTTTTTTTTTCCGATTCGTAATTTTCCGTGTCTCTTACAATGGCGCTACTTAACGTGCTTCGAATGGATTGAACGAAAAAATTCGTACATTCGTAACTTTTTTTTTTTTTTTCGATTCATAATTTTCCGTGTCTCTTACAATGGCGCTGCTTAACGTGCTTCGAATGGATTGAACGAAAAAATTTGTACATTCGTAACTTTTTTTTTCGATTCGTAATTTTCCGTGTCTCTTAAAATGTAATAATAGCATACACATTACATAAAATTATGAATTATGCTCCGATTACGAATCTACGAATGTTACGAATGTTACGAATGTACGAACTTCCGAATTTTGAAGAAACGAATAAACGAAAATTAAACTAACGGAAAAACGAATCAACGAAAAAATAACTCTTACGAAAATACGAATCGTTACGAATACGAACACCGACGACTTACGAATTTACGAATCATTACGAATACGAACACCGGCGACTTACGAATTTACAAATCGTTGCGAATGAACGGAAACTAAAAAAACGAAACGAAAATAAACGAAATTTTTTTGTTGTGCACATGTCTAATAACTACATAGAGTGCATACTCTAATAACTTTTATTTCTAATGAGATTGTATTCTTCAAAATAATTTTGTAGGTAATACAAAAAAATAACATGTTGAACAAGACACAGCAGTACAATATGCTACATACAGTTTAAAGTCAAGTAATATCCAGCCATTTACAATGGATATTGGTTCAGCTTATTAGTTACACATATTACATTAATGAGTAACAAATAATATAACCCAGTTGAACATGATAAGCAAGACCATGAATTCAGGCCTCCAACCAAAGGAACCAGATTTAGTCAGGTTTGTGCAGTACGTCAATTTGGAGGAAATGGAATACTGTATGTTTCTCAAATAGAATAATTCTATCAAATTCTTGTAGCCATTTCTCTACAGAAAGAGGAGCTGAAGAGACCAATTTTATGACTAACATCTTGCAACCAACAATCAGTGATCTAGAAACCACAAATGATGTGTATTTATCTAGGGTGGAGGATTCATAGGGGAGGAGGAGTCATAGCGTCCCAAAATACAGGTAAGATGATCAATGTTCAGATTTGTGCCCAGGATGTTGTTAAAAGCTAAGTTCACCTTTATGTAGCGCCCTGCTCCTTATGGGCAGATGCTATTAATAGAAATTTTAGAATAGAAGTTTTTTTTGAGCTGTAGTTTAGCTCAGACTGATTATGTTGAAATTCTGGTTCTGTTCCAGTTCAGCTGGTTGTGTGGTTTTCCCCTTGGCCGAGGGGTGGCGCCCTTATAGTCTGGCCAAGGTTGGAAATTACAACGAGCTGGGTGTATTGAGTGCCTCTTTGCCTGGAAACAGTCAGTGGGTGTGGTCTACCCACTGTGCATTCTGGGAGAGGGTACTTAAGGGACAGACCCCGTGAGAGGGTGTGTTCCAACCTGATGGCCCTCCTGGCCTAAGGTGCGCTGCTGCCTTCTAAATTGTCTCTGGGGCCTACCGATCCAGGGGTGGTCCTGTGCGGTCTTGCCTGCGGGAAGAAGCCTAGCGACTGGAAGATCCAGGGGAGGACTTTTCAGAGAGAGGACCGAGCAACAAGGCCGGTGCCTCTAGAAGAGCCTGGAGTCTCAGTTGGAGGACTCATCCTGGGTCATCTACCGCACAGTACCGTCAGTTCGGCTGAAAGAAACTGGTACTGTGTGATTGTTCTTTGACATTGCAAAAAGTTGCTGGTTACTCAATCCTGTGGCAGACGATTGTGTAACGGTTCTACTAATCATTCAAGTATATGGCAGAGACTATGACGAGCATCGCATCGGCTGCTAGGTCAGTGAGAGAGGCCTATCCGGTGGTTGCTGGATCCAGTTGTGGAGCTGTTCTCTGGATCAAGAAGTATCCCTGACCCGCAATTGAATTCCCCAAAACCCTCCATCCCTCTATTGGATGTCTTTTTGTGAATGAAGCATTGGAAAAAAGACTAAGTGTCGGAGCTGAAGTTTATGAGAAGAATCTTTAATAGGACCTCTATGACGGACACAGTGGAATGGTGAGGAAACGGTAAGCCCAATCAAATACCAGCAGCTCCTTCGGGGGGGTAAGTGCTACATTTATAATAATAATAATAAAAATAATAATAATGAGCCATAGCACACGAAAATATAGAAAAATTCAACACTTTATGGAGAGTATGGGTGGTCTATAAATATTCTGAAGATTATAAGACCCTTACAAATACCTGAATGATGAGTGAAAGCCTAGCAATCTCATGGTAGTCCTGAAACTTCTTTGCTATTCCTTTTCTACGTTTCATTTCTATTTCTACATTTCCTCTACCAAACCTACATGGTTACTTTAATCATTCTTATGACAGGCTTAACAGTGTCTAGTTACAGTATACTTTTTTGTTCTTTTCTGTTCTCTTTATGAGCGAAATACAGAACAAGGGAAATCGAACATGTTTGAGTGACCCAACCAGGATATTGTTTTACACATAAGATATGTATAATGCACAAACTTAAATGTTGGATGGTAGACTTGAAACATGTTCAATTACTATGTTTGTATTGTGTTGGGCATTATATTGTTGTAATATGACCACTGTTTTTCAATAAAACTTTATTGTGGAAAAAAAAAATAATAGTAATAATAAACACATCTTTTTGCATGTAAAAAAATGTACATTTATTACTCTTTTTTACTATGAGCCTGCAAAGCATTGCACCCGCAATCAGCAGATTGCAGGTGCCATGCAGGGCTCTTGCAGACAGTCTGTGCAAGCTGTCTGCTCATACCTCATATGGGCATGCAGTTGCACAATGACAGGAAGACTCAAATAACTATCTAGAGTGCTCATCAGCGCCCTGGTAGTTCTTTGAGAACTACAAGCCCACAGGCGCAAAAGCTGTTGATACTTTTAGCTTTCACATTCACAGAAGATCCTCCGCCTGCTGTCAAAAAAGTGTATCGGGGGGGGGGGGGCAGTTCTACAGTAACATGTTACATGTTACACCCTGAATATGTAACATGTTAAGAAAGGTGAACATATCTGTGTTGTAATAACCCTGCCAATGGATGTGTATCAAGTTTGTTTGTTTCAGCAGGGTTTGGATGAAGGAAAACCATATGTAGAGGGGTGCAGTACATTCTATGAAGAATAAAGAGCTGCAACAAATTGTGAAAAGGAGATAAGTAAGGAGATAATTAAATGGATAAATTGAAGTATGCCATCCTAGGTATCATCTAGAATTGGGTCAAGATCCAACTCGTATTTTCGTTTACAGGGAATTCAAAATGTAAGTAGAAATGTAACCAGTAGCTGAACATAAGCTACTGAGATAAGACCTTTAGAATGATCAACTTGAACGATTGTGTCAAACGAAAGGAGTGTTGGATGTGGATATGTTAAGTGATTTATATTGGATCTGAAATGTATATCAGAGCTGAAGGTATAGGTAGAAATCTTCCTAGTCTAAATTGAAGTAATTGCTGAAAAGATTAAAAAAGTGGTTTGCAAGTAGGTGAGATATCGTAAGTATACCTAATAGTTCAAGGCTCAAAATTTTAATTCCTGAGCTACTAGCCAGGCCTTAAGGGTTACTCACCACCAGTTGCCCTGCCCCTAATTCTGCCCCTAAACATGCCCTCATAAATTATCTTATGAAATTACACTTAAATATGTTATTCAGAATTAAGTTACAAAAATAAATATTAACAACAACTTTATCAGTGCCCATCAGCGCAGCCTCACCTTTGCCCAACAATGCAGCCACACCTGTGCCCAACAATGCAGCCTCACCTGTGCCCAACAATGCAGCCTCACCTGTGCCCAACAATGCAGCCTCACCTGTGCCAACAATGCAGCCTCACCTGTGCCCAATGATGCCGCTTCACCTGTGTTCATTAATGCCACTTTACCTGTGCAAACAATGCAGCCTCACCTGTGCCAACAATGCAACCTCATCTGTGTCCATCAATGCCGATTCACCTGTGCAGGGGAAGAGAGAGGAGAGGAAGAGGATTGCCAATCATCACAGAGTGGGGAACATCACTGTAACAGCTTTCATTTAAATTGCAGAGTGTTCCCTGCGCTTGCCGTCACATACAGCCCTGCCTCCTGGCGGCCAGGGTACTTTGATAGAATGAACGCCGGTCCAATGCCAGGACCTGTGATGTATATCAAAGTATATTGACCAGGAGGCAGGACTGTATGTGACAGCGAGCAAGAAGAACACTTGGAAATTCAAATGAAAGCTTTTACAGCCTGCAATGTTGGGCTGGGAATCAGAAGTTGCTCAGGAGTTCCCGGTGGAGGACTGGCAAGACATGGTGGACAACATGCACAAATGCACGCGCTCTATATCTGTTAAAGAAACGGTCCTCAAAGTTCACACTAGGTGGTATTACACCCCTGACCGTCTGCATGGGATGTTTCCTTTGGTTCCTGACACATGCGTTAGAGGATGTCGGGCCAGGGGCACCCTGCTGCACACTTTCTGGGAATGTAAATCATTGGCACACATTTGGACGAAGGCCGCAGACTTGATCCCTAAGATCACCGATGTCTCAGTTACCCTCAACTACCAGATGTGCATTCTTTTCGCTGATATTCCAGGTACCATTCCTCCACAACAGAAATTGATACATACCCTCTTTAGCGCCATCCAATGGGCGATTTCATTGAACTGGAAAGGCTCTTCTGTGCCATGGTCACAGGTGCTTCTCAGTATGGAATCCATTAGACTGATGGAAAGAATCCATCACACTCTCATGGACACCATGTACATATTCGATGGAAAATGAAGCACTTGGTCAGCCCACCAACTCAGCTTGGTGACACATAACCCCTAACCTTATCAGCTCAATACCCATATGGGCTCACTACGGCTACTGACATCTCCCCAGGGGAGAGGGCTACATCTCCCATCGCAAGCCTGTGCTTTTATATTTCAACTTAATTAAAGGCTGGACAAAGTACACTGCACAAATATCAAGATATGTTCTTTATCTTTACTTGTTATTCTTTTCTTTTGGTTCGTGTTGTTTTCAAAGTCAAAACCAAACGGTCTGTCTTTGGACCAGGATGTTACATTGACCTATTGGACGCACTGTGGTTTTAGTCGTCCAATGCTTACTATTTAGAGTTGTACGAATATTTGCTGCCATACTTGGTAATTGTACCCAAACTGTTAAGCTATGTTTTGCTGGTTGTTCTCAAATCACCTGTACACTCTGTATTTTCACTGTTCAAAAAATAATAAAAACGTTTGTAAACAGAAAGCTGTTACAGAGATATTCCCTGCTCTCTGATGATCCAGCTGACTCTCTCTTCCACTGGGCGATCGCTGGGAGAACGGCTTTCATTCAACCCCACCTGACGGCAGTGCCCCCCCCCCCCCCCGTCTGAGGCAATCCCATGCTTACTAGCCTTCGTTTTTCACTCGCAAAATGTGGGTAGTCGAGTGGAAATTTTGAGGGATGTAATAGGTAATGTGGTGTGGGCTGAGGATGAATCCACTGCTGCAAGAGGTGTTCTTATTGGCATAATCCCATATATATAGGATATAGGATCGATAAAAGGGAAATAATACTCCATATATGCAGTCTCTGCATATATGGTCTTTGCATATGCCTCAAAGAACATGAAATGCACGATTATAAAAAGAAGAATTTTTTATTTAGTACATGACTCATGTTTTAACTATGTACTAAATAAAAAAAATCTTCTTTTTATAATCGTGGCATTTCATGTTCTTTGAGGCATATGCAAAGTCCTGCACTACATGTATGTAGTATTCTTTCCCTTTTTTCGATCGTAAGTATACCAGCTTTTTGAGAGATCCCTAGCAAGCCCTATGCTTCTATTCAGACCTTCCCCATCTGAAGAAAGGCGGTCAAGTGTTTTGATCATTTGAGGGTATCTAGAGCAAGTAAAGAACTAATTTCCTGAAAATATAATGAACTTATCATATACTATATGAGACGATATGTAGGGTAAGTTTTCTGGAGCCAGCTATATGTTGGAGTTTTGCAGCAATAAAAAAGGGCCACCTGTTTGGGGTCGAAAAGGGATCTTTTGAGTATTGGAGGATCTCCATTCTAATGGTTTCTTTTTCCTCACAAGATCCCAGTAAATTATATTGAATTAGTTAAAATATTTAATCTAGCATTAGGGATGAGCTGACAGTTTGATTGTGTGGTGTTAGGATGAATATCCAAATGTTTTGCCTGTTCAGACTATTGTTCATCGGGAGCTAATAATCACAAATCACAAAAAATATATTTTTACTTCTATAAATAACAGGATCCCTCTTTCACTAGTGATAGTCATCACTATCCGGGTCCTTCTCTTACATAGCTGATGATGCCTCTGGGACCATCAGGTTAAGTTGTCTGCGCCAGGTTGTCAAGTTTTTTTTTTTTTTTTGGTGCGTCGGCAGGCATTGGGCATTATAACTTTTCATGTGTTTACAATGAGGGATTTCTATTTTTAATATAATCCTTGTCAAATTTTTTGATGTCTTTATTTCTAGGTGACATTTTTTTTTTCTATTATGTGAGTAAGTCGAGGTGATTTGTACCTCCTACTCATTCACATGGAGGGGGTGGTATCTGGAGGCCCCCATTATTATTAAATGGGGGCTTCCAGATTCAGATCAACCTCCCACCTGCAGATCCCTACAACCACTTTCCAGGTTTGTGGAGAAGAAGCTCTTGTCTTCATCAACATGACTCACCATGTTGAGGGCATGTGGCCTGCTATGGTTATCCACTTAAAGACCGCCTACCGCATATATATATATATATATATATATATATATATATACTGCGGCAGGGGGGTCTCTATTGCGCAGGAAACAACGTACCTGTACATTGTTTCATGCAATAGATAGTGTGGACGCTATTGTGTGCATGGAGGAGGAACCGATGCACGTGCCGGGTGGACCCAATGCTGGCCGGACACCCATTTTTGTTCTACACTGCTGGACACCCATTTTTGTTCTGCACTGCTGTTGGACATTATTGCATATCTTTTTCACATTATTATTTAGTGTTAGAGGTTTACTTTTGGTCAATCACAATTGTTCACAGATGGACTTTTGAGTTTTTTTTTTATTATTATTGTTATTTTTACGTATTATTTCCCACATGTCACAATATTTGTGTACACTGATTAGCGCTCCATTTTTCTCCATTTTATTCCATAAAGAAAACTCACGCAGCAAATCCTTTATTCATCATTGCAAATTGTAGAGTACGGTAATTCATAAACTGAGAATTCCTCCTGTAAACAACTGATGTAGCAAAGTATGAGAGTACACTTTGTGAATGTATGCTTAGTACTGCATATCCTCTTGACAAGCTCCATTTTTATTTTATTTGTTTATCAGCTACGTATGGCATTCTGCAGATGCTCTAGATTTTTGCTCTAGATCACCACCTCAGTTTTTTGTTGGATGACATGTGAATGTCACTCTAGTAATAGAGAGCTCTTTTAATTAGTTGCTTAAAAACAGGGCACAGATAAAAGCTCTGACATTGCCAATCAATATGAAACCTAAGGGGTGAATAAACAGCCAGTTCACAAGACAGAATATAAAAGTGCTGGTTGAGTTAATTAAGAGATGGGACTCTCTGATATTGTAAATCTCTCCATCAGTATCTCATAGTTTAGCTACAACATGAATGTACAGAACACCAGACTATGCTGATCTCTACACCCGTGGCCTAGATGATTTGGAGATTTGTTTCACCCTACTCAACTAACTTGCTGCAGCAAATGTCTTTTTTGAAATTGAGTCACAATGTTGTAAAATACGTTGTTTTTGGTTGTTTTTTTGTGTATGCGCATCTTCAATCTTGTTTCTTTCTTTGCCTTTTTAAAATGTTACATTTTTAACAAACATGCATACTGCCTCTCTTTCTCTGTCCCTCCTTTAACCACTTCCAGCCCAAGGCCATCATATGACGTCCTTGACTTTCAGTGGGAATATCTGAATGATGCCTGCAGCTAGAGCCGGCGATTCCGTGCATCATAAGAACGATCATATCGGCAGTTCCACCGCTTGATCGTTCTTACAGGCGATGGGAGGTGACAATCCCTCCCATCCGGAGAAGCACCTATCCGGTGCTTCTCCGGGCTCTCCTGTGCCATCGGGACCGGAGAAAGAATCGGTCGCTGTTGGATGACGGCCATAGAGATTTCCGGTGTCATCTCTATGACTGTCGGATGCCCAGACGCGACGTTATGACATCACGTCTGGGCCACCATTGTAAACAAAGCCACGATCGTGGCTGGTAAGCATGAGATTGTGATTTTTTTTTATCTCATGCTTTCCAGCCTGGAGGAGAGATATGGGGTCTTTTTGACCCTGCAACTCTCCATTAAGGGGACCGATCACGCATTATTCCTATTACAAGGGATATTTACATTCCTTGTAATAGGAATAAAAGTGATAAAAAAAAAATGTAAAGGAGAAAGTGAAAAAATAAAAAAATAAAGTAAAATAAACAATAAAAAAAAAATGCCCCTGTCCCCAATAGCTTGCGCTCAGAAGCGAACGCACACATAAGTCTCGCCCTCATATGTAAAAGCCGTTCAAACCACACATGTGAGGTATCAACATGTGCGTTAGAGCACGAGCAACAATTCTAGCACTAGACCTCCTCTGTAACTCTAAACTGGTAAACTGTAAAAAATTGAAAATGGTCACCTATGGAGATTTTTAAGTACCGAAGTTTGGTGCCATTCCATGAGTGTGCGCAATTTTAAAATGTTACATGTTGGGTATCTATTTACTAGGTGTAACATCATCTTTCACATTATACAAAGCAATTGGGCTAACCATACTGTGTTGTTATCTTTTAATTCATAAAACTGTTTTTTTTTCCAACTGACTCAGAAGGTCAGAAGTTTTTTTTTTACCTTCATAAAAAACCTTCAGCCATTAGAACCACTTTAATTAGTTATGGTTAAATTCCTCACCTGCAGATTATTTTTTTAATATATAAGTATATATATATATATATATATATATATATATATATATATATATATATATATATTTAATTTGAACACATGCAACTGCATATAGATGGCTAATGCAGAGTTTGTTAAGAAAAGGCTGCATTTGCCCTCATTTGTTTGTAATTTATATACAACATGCCACATCCAAAGACTAAAAAGTAACCATCACCAATACTGTTCTTCCAAGTGTTGAAAAATCTTTGATCCAAAGTGACCACCTCCACTAGTACTTATTTAATTTTGAAATTCATTTTGGTTAAAAATATTTTCACGTGTTGTTTGGAGGTCTTTATATGATCACTATATTTTTTTTTTTTTTTTTTTATTTTCAATAGATTTTTATTGAGTTCATCAAAATCAACAAAGAAACACAGGAACAGGTAAAATATACATTTTTATTTGAGTTACAGTGGAGGTCTTTATATGATCACACTAATACTAGAAAAAAGAAGGGGATCGGGGCCAGACCCAAGTCGTAGTAGATCAACAAACATTTGCACAGTGTGTTGAAAAAATTGTGAAGATGGTCGTCTCAGGATCAGACTGGGAGAACCAATAGGCTTCAGAGACCGCTCCTGTAGCGTAAACAATGAGTGTGTCGGTGACCGTGTCTTCGTGTAAAGGACATATATGCACCATGTTTGGCGGCAGTGACCAGAGATCCCAATTATCCGCTGCGAACCAACCATGGGAGATCGTATGCATAGATGACAGCGGATAAAAATGAAAAGTCAAAAAAGATGCAAATAAAAAGAAAAACGTCAGACAAAAAAAAAAAATTCCGTGTGTTTGGTAGTCAATGGTCAAATCAATCAATCCTGCCTTGGTGCCTCCAGTGCTCCCAGCAGATAGGAGATATGGCCTAGTCCTTCAAAAGCGAGACAAATCTTAAAAAAGGGAATGGACGTTTGGCCTGTGTCGTAAGCATGGAATGCATATGAGATAAAATAAAAACTAAACCCAAAAAAAAAAAAAAGGGGACTAAACAAGAGATGAGCATAGGTCAAGAAGGAGATCAGAAGAGACAAAAGAGTGAGGATGAAAGGAAAGGAAAGAGACAGAGAGAGAGAGAGAGGAGAAGAAGAGGCAAGAAGAAGATCTTCAGTGACGGAGCATAACCCGCTGCCTTACTCAGCGCCTGGGGAAGTGGAGGTGGCTGGAATCAGGGAGATGTATTTAAGCCAGGGTTCCCAGATGGCTTCATGGTTGGGAACAGTGTCTAAAAGGATGCTAGTCATCTTTTCCTGGGCCATAATCCATGATATTTTTCTTTTAACTAGGGTGAAAGAAACAGAAGGCTGCTTCCAGGAGCGAGCAATGGTTAGTTTAGTACCAAGTAGAATGAACATAATGAGGCGTTGAGTCAGTTTCGGTGTACCTGGGTGATGAAAGTTTAGAAGAGCTATTTGAGGAGTCTGGGGGATGGGCCTATCTGTAAGTTTCCTAATGATTTGGAAGACCTTATTCCAAAGTCCCCTGAGCTTGGGACAACTCCACCATGTGTGCAGCATCGACCCCACATGTCCACAATTTCGGAAACATAATGGAGATGCATTAGGGTAAATTTTCGCTATTCGGAGTGGAACGAGATACCACCTCATCAGTACTTTCAAATTAGCCTCAATCAGAGTTATGTTTAATAAGCCTTTGTAAGCAGAGGTTGATGCTTTATGCCATTCCCCCAGACTCCAGCTCTGGTCCAGGTCCCTTTCCCATTCCCTCATGTAGAGAGTTTTGGAGGATGCTGAGGCAAGTGATTGGTATATCACCGATATCCCTCCCCGCTGCTCCGTGGCCTGACCACACCACATCTCATACGCCGTAACTGTCAGGGAATTGGGCTTGGAGGACCCCAGAGAACGGACAAAATGAGAGATCTGATGGAGTCTGAACCTTTCCGTGTGGGGCATGTCCAGCTTTTTAGAGCAATGAATGGGTGTCAGGGGCCCCATAGAGCTGACAAAATGTCCAATTCTATAAAGCCCTCTATCCAGCCACCATTGAAACGCCTTAATGTCCATGCCCGGGGGGAAGAGCGGGTTTCGAAAGATATGTGAAAGCGGGTGCCAATGTGATATCAAAAGTGGGTTTCCTTTAAGCGAATCCCAAAGCCTTAGGGAGTGGGATAATGTTGGGGCCATTACAGCAGGTCTAGTTTTGGCAGGGCACCATAAAAGGAAGTCCAGGGTGTATTGGGGAACCGCCTGCCGTTCCATATGCACCCAGTCAGGGTGTGCTATTTTAGAGTAAATGACAGAAAGTTGAGACAATTGAGTTGCGTGGTAGTACCAGAGAAGGTTAGGTAATCCAACCCCCCCCTGAGCTCTGGAGCGATAGAGGGTCCCCTTCGCCACCCTGTGTCCCCTTGATCCCCAAACAAAATGTACTATCTTAGATTGGAATTTTCTAATCTGATCCCTAGGAATAGGGATGGGTAGGGACCTGAATAAGTATAAAATGCGTGGCAAAAGGGTCATCTTAACAGCGTTAACCCTACCCATCCAGGAGAGTCCAAGGTTATCCCATTGTCCAAGATCATTTCCCAGTTTGCGAAACATTGGAGGGAAATTAGCTGCATAGAGACTGTCTATAGAGGACGTTAGGTTAATCCCTAAATAAGGGATCGCCTTATCATGCCATTGAAATTGAAAGTTTTCTTTAAGTTGTGAGACCAAGCTGGTGGGTAAGTTTATGTTTAAGGCTAGAGATTTTGCATAATTAACCCAGAGACCAGTAACTTTACCAAAGTCATCGAGCACCTTGCAGATATTAGGAAGTGAAGTCAAAGGCGAAGTGACAAAAAGCAGCACGTCGTCAGCAAATAGGGCACATTTATGAGTTTGGGGCCCACAACTAACTCCGCAGATATCGGGGTTATCTCTTATGGCGATGGCTAGGGTCTCAATGACGATGGCAAAAATCAGTGGAGAAAGGGGACAACCCTGCCTCGTACCCTTGCGAATAGGGAAGGAGTCGGAGTAAAAGCCTTGCATTCTAATGTTTGCCTCCGGGGTGGCATATAGGGCCGTAATAATGTTAAGGAAGGATTGCCCGAAACCCCACCTCTGTAGGATAGGAGTCAGGAAAGACCAGGAGACAGTATCGAAAGCTTTCTTCAGATCTAATGAGAGTAGGAGCCCCGCCTGAGAAGGACCCCCATCCCAACCTGATTGAAGGAGGGAAACAATGTCAATCGCCCTCCTGATCTGATCCGGGCCCTGTCTCCCAGGTATAAAGCCAACCTGGTCCCTATGTATGTAAAGACTGATAAAAGAAGAGATCCTGTCTGCCAAGATTTTTGTCAAAATTTTTAGGTCATTGTTGATCAATGAGATAGGGCGGTAGTTAGTAGGACAACTAGAATCCTTGCCAGGCTTGGGAATAATTGTGATGAAGGCGGAGTTTAAGACATTGTCAAGCTGAGAGCCCGCTCGTAGTTGGTTATAGAATCTAGTTAGATAAGGAGTTAGGGTGGCCGAAAAATGTTTGTAATATGGAGTGGAAAAACCATCAGGGCCAGGGGCTGAGTCATTGCGGAGATTTTTAATAACTAAAGTTACTTCTTCAGCTGAGATCGATGAGTCCAATTCAGCCCTGTGTTGATCTATGATCTTGGGTATGTTTAGTGAGTTGAGAAATGAGTTCCGAAAGGTAGGGGAAGAAACCTTTCCGTCATCACTATATAGGGAGCTATAAAAGTTGTGGAAGACCTCTAGGATCTTTTGAGGGTTTTGAGAGAGGGTACCATCATGAAGTCTAATTTTGGGTAAGGTGTGACACTTAATTTTAGGGGTCAGCCTGTTAGCTAGGAGGGAACCCGGCTTGTCCTTCTGATGATAAAACCTACTCCCTGCCCAGCGTAAACTCTTTTCCGCTAATGCTGTGAGTGCAAGATTCAGGGCAGTACGTGCCGTGTCAAGTTTGTTCGCCGTGGTTGGACAGGGGTTACGTTTGTGTAGTTTGCTTAACAGTTGAAATTCTTTATCTAATCGTGCCACATCTGTTTTACGAGCCCTATGAATCCTAGAGGCTATTTGGATAATTGTACCCCTAATAAAGGCCTTGTGCGCAGCCCATAGTGTAGTAGGAGAAATATTATTGACATCATTCAATAAAAAGTATTCCTGCAGTCCCTTTTCAATTTCAAGAGCATGAGCAGGATTACTAAGAATCGAGGCATTAAGTCTCCAATAAAACCCTTTACTGGGTCTTGACGATCTGTTCATGGTGAGCAGGAGCATGGAGTGGTCCGACCAGGCAGAGTCTTTAATGACAGACCTATTTACCAGCGGTACGTGGGTAGACAGCATAAAGAAATGATCAATTCTTGCATAGGTGTTATGGGGGTGAGAAAAGTGTGTGTAGTCTCGTGCACGAGGATTTATTTCCCTCCACACGTCCACCAACCCCTGGTGAAAGATCTGTCTAGCAACATTGAGGCTCTGCCTGGTGGGACGGATACGGTCCCTGCCAGGTGGGCGGGACTTGTCCAGTCCTGCGTCAAAGGCAGTGTTAGAGTCGCCTCCATAAACCGTCAGGCCCTCGGTAAGCGGGTTCAAAGTGTGAAAGAGGTGTTTGAAAAATTTTGATTGTCCCCGGTTTGGAGAATAATAGGAGATAAATGAATAGAGTTGTTCATCAATGAAGCCTTTCACCAGCAAGAACCTGCCGTCCGGATCCTTAAACTCAGAGAGAAGAGAGAACTGAGTATTGCGGGAGAAAAATATGCCTACTCCTTTGGATTTGTTGTCAGAATTAGCCAGGTAGAATTTGGGGAATTTAGCGTGTATAAAGGATGGAGAGTATGATTTGGGGAAATGTGTCTCCTGGAGGAATAACACATCTATTTTACGGTCATGGTAGGACTGGAAAATTTTCCTGCGTTTAATGGGAGAATTGAGCCCCTGAACATTATGCGAAGCAATGCACAGGGAGGGGTGAGATGTGGCGTGGTCAGCCACGGAGCATAACAGAGGGCACAGCTAGTGATTCCCATTCACTTACCTTTAACTCAACAGGAAGCCTCAGACGAGCAGTATTCTCAGGGACAGCAGCCTCCATATTCCGGCAGGAGTACGAGCTCGCACGCATCACTGGAAGAAGAGAGTGATTAGTACAAGTAAGAGTCAATAGAAAAGAGCAAGAAAAGAAAAGCTTAGGGAGATCCCCAGAGTGGAAGCAAAAGAAAATCATCCAGTTCCGAAGGAGAAGAGTAGAAGGGAAAAACATAAAATAAAGAAAAAAAAAAAAAATTAATAAAAAACCCGAAACAAACAAAAAAAAAAAAAATAAATAAGTCAAAATAATTCAGAAAAAACGTTTTCACGTCCCCCAACCAGTGGGGAAGAATCCGACTCCGAGGGCAGAGGAAAATCTGCGACTCTGAGTACAGGAGGAGGTGCAGTGGTACCGCTCCGCTCGCGGCACTCCTAATTGTAAACACATGAATGCAAATTGAACAGGTAACGTCACTATAGGTAACTAGAATAAAACAAATCAATGAGGGTAAGCTAAATGAAGCAAAAGTACAACCGGTGGTCTAGGGGGAGCAAGGCCAACTAGATGGTAGGGAGCCATTCAGAGAACTAGGTAGGAGAGGGGGTGACTAGGCTCCTAAGTGGAAGTGGCATAACGAACAGGGGTGTATTGCAGAGGGCGAGGAAGGAGGCCGACTACTTGATAGGCTGCAAGTGGATACCATATGGGGAGGAGAGGGGAAGCGGCCGTCCTCAAAAGATCAGCAAGTATAGTCATACAATGTCTTGTTACTTGGGGGAGGGTATAGGGGGGTATAACCGTGGCCAATGGGTGGAGGGAAGAACCAGAACGTCCAGGCAGTCCAGAGGAGTTTTGAGCTTGTCCATAAGCCGGAAAGAAGGGATCTGGTAGGAGGGTAGATCACAAATAAGTAGGTAATATGTGGAGAACCTGAAGGGTCTGTGGAGTTCAACAGTGGATAATGGGAAGGAACCTCAGGAAGTCAGAGGAGATGTGAGTCCATGTGGGCATTAATGCAAAACATGCCGAGTGGACCCAGCCCCTGTTAAGGGGATGTGGTAATAAAGAGGTCCAGATCAGTAGCTCAGGGAGGAAGTCCTTCTTTGGCCTTCTTAGTTTTAGGTTTCGACCATAGTGACGTGAGTGGGCTAGATGGAGGAGGTCGCTTAGTTAAGACGGAGGCTGAGGTTTGCATTGGAGAGGGTGGATCCGTAGAGATGAGGCCCAGTTTCTGTAGTAATTGTTCACTGTCCTGGAAGGAGGAGAATCTGAAGAGCTTGCCGTTATGCTCAAACTTCAAGCTGAAGGGAAAGAGCCACCAGTATTTGATGTTTCTTTGTGCAAGTATTGTCAAAAGAGGTTTAAGCGCCCGCCGTTTCTGAATCGTGTATGGCGAAATATCCGCGAAGAGTTGAACTGGGTGACCCATAATTTGGATTTGAGGGGATGAACGAGCTTTCCGCATGACTTCTTCTTTGACGTTATAGTAGTGTGGTTTGACCACAACATCTCGGGGTAGACCATCAGGACGAGGGGGTCCCAGAGCTCTATGCGCCCGATCAAGTTCCATTTTGTGTGTTCTGATATCAGGAATGAGGGATTTAATGAGGGAGTGCACCGCTTCAGGAATGTCAGTGATGGTCTCAGGCAGGCCTCTGATCCTAAAGTTAAGCCTTCTGGACCTATTTTCAAGGTCATCAATTTTGGCTATGGCAGTATCTAGCTGGTCATGTAAATCTTGGATACGATCGGTATTTTGATTGACTCTAGCGATCGTGGAATCCACTCTGTGCTCAACGGTTTCAATGCGGGTACCTAGCATCTGGAGGTCCATTTTAATGTCAGAAGTTATTCTGGCGGCATTCTGTGCTAATCCCTTATCCAACATTTCCGCAAATTTAGAAAACATCAGGGCCATATCTGGGTGCTGGAGGGTGTGAGATTCCACAGCTTGATGTGTTACAGGCTGACCAGTGGATGCTGCTGAGGAGGGGGACAACAGCTACGATGAGCGAGCGGAGCGGGTCGGAGCTCCGAGATCAGGCGGCCATCTCGGTCTGCTCCCATGATCACTATATTTATGAAATCATTTATTGTGAATGAATTTTCACAAATAATAATTTATATTATTGAACCAGCGCTATAATTATTTTTTATATTATATGTAGAGGGGAGGGAAGAGGGGTTTGGGGGGACTTTAAATGAGGCATATATTACCATGTGCCACCATCCCTACATCAGTCAATCAAAAAGGAAATTGTGACTTTAAGTGAGGCAATCGACAGGCAGCTAATAATTTATAAAATACGACATATTTACTGTATTAGAAAATTCATATAGCGTTTGACAAACATTGCAAATATAAAGCCATTTCATATATATACACACATAGAAAAATAGAGACCAATTCCTATATTTACATAAAATCGTCATAGCAACGTATTCCAGTTGCCAATTGTAAGATAAATAAAACTCCATATGAAAATTTAATTTGGCCAGAAAGTTTGTAAAACTCCATTTCAAAAAAGATATTTTCTTTGTTAGGGTGCATGCAATAGTTGGAAATAATAGGAGAATGGGCGCATCCTAAAGTTTCCTACGCATTTCATGACACAAAGCCACTTCTTCAGGGGAACATGCATCCACATATCTCATATATCCAATGACAGGTAAATTTAACCAAACAAATATCAGGCCCAAGTTACTCACATGGAGTTTCAGTTCACAGGTATGTGGTATAGTTACACAAGGGCCACCAAGGGTGTTGTCTGTCCCGGGAGCTGAGGTAACGAACCTGCAGGCGAAGCGGCCACCCACAATGCATCCCCAGAGGGCAGAGGTCTCCAGATTGGGTGGGATAGCAATGGGAGATAATGGGTATGGGATCCAGGGTCTCTGTGAGAGAATGTGAATGAAATGGTAAGTGGCTCAATTATAGAGTAATGCTGAAAATAGTTAAGGATCCATACTTAGAGGAGTATGAACAAGTAAGAGGAAATGTGGAAAGGAAGGAACGTGTGACTAAAATTATACCCATGAACCTAAAACCAATTTAGTGAAACCAAAGTGAAGCATGTGTTAAGAGAAATAACTGCCCGAAGGGGATTGGTACAAACTGTGTGTGTCCAAAGATTACTTGATATGTTTGCATGATATGTAGCAAGGTCCATGTGCAGTGAAGTGTGCAACCAAGGAGCTGTGACAAGGAGGGGGTGCTTTAAAGGCTGCACACCGCACCCGCAGGTTCCTCGCAGCGTCACGCTGGCATTGTGGAGAAGGGAGCGGCATCCCCATCTGGGCGTGACCCGCTATCTCTGATTGGCACCAACTAGCTTTCCAATCCAATTGACCCAAGAAGTGGAAAGAAGCGCACACGTAATGACGCTGGTGACGTCACACGTGTAGCTCCTGGTGTATTTATCTCACAATTGGTAACTGGAATGCGTTGCTATGACAATTTTATGTTAATATATAAATTGGTCTCTATTTATATATGTATGTATATATATGAAATGGCTTTACATTTGCAATGTTTGTCAAACGCTATATGAGTTTTCTAAGACAATAATTATGTTGTATTTTTTAAATTAATAGCTGTCTGTCAATTGCCTCACTTAAAGTCCCAATCTCCTTTTCGATTACAATATTATTTTATATTGTTATATCATTTAGAGGCTTATATTTATTGGTAGAAGAATAAGTTACACAGTTCACAGTTTTTCAATATAGTTTTCTCACATTTTATTATATTCATCAGCGAGGAAGTGTTTATACATTTATCTGAATGTTTAGGATTCAGGTAATTTTTTTTATTTTGAGCACTGCGATTGTTTGACTGACAGTTACTCATCATGCAATACTACACCCAAAGGATTTTTGTTTTTTTTGAGACAGATAGAGCTTTATTTTGGTGGAATTTAATTGCCTCTGGAGTGTCTTTTTATTATGTATAAAAGAAAAATAAATATGCACATAAAAATACCAGGTCAGTACGGAACCCCCAAAATGACTCCTTTTAGAAAGTTGACACCGCAAGATGATTTGATTTTTTTGCCATTTTTTTTTTTTGGAAATGTAGAAACATGCCAGTATTGAGGAGGTTAAACATGGTGCTTGACAATAGTGCACTAGATACATTAAATGTACAAGTTAAAGTGGTTGTAAACCCTACTTTTTTTTAATAACAAACATGTCATACTTACCTGCTCTGTGTAATGATTTTGCACAGAGCAGCCCTGATCCTCCTCTTCTTGGGTCCTCCTCCAGTGCTCCTGGCTCCTCTTCTGCTTGGTGTGCCACCATATGTGCCATCATAGGAAGCCCCATCCTATTGTGGCATACCTGTGAGCTCGATCCCAAGCTGCGTTGTCTGCATCTGTTGACACAGACAGTGCGGCTCAGCCTTGCCCCCGCTCCCTCGTCACAAGATTTGATTGACAGCAGCAGGAGCCAATAGCTCTCATTGATGTCAATATCCCACTGCTCCTGGGGCAGCAATGTATTGAAAATGAGCTTAGGTTAGTACAGTGCCTTGCAAAAGTATCCCCCCACCCCCTGGCATTTTTCGTATTTTGTTGCCTCACAACCTGGAATTAACATGGATTGTTTGAGGACTCATGCAATTTACAGAACATGCACGCAAATTTGAAAAACATTTTTTTTTTGTGAAGCAAACAACAAATAGGACAAAATAACAGAAAAAGTCAATGTGCATAAGTATTCACCCCCCTAAAGTCAATACTTTGTAGTGCTACCTTTTGCGGCTATCACAGCTCCAAGTCGGTTTGGATAAGCCTCTATGAGCTTGCCACATCTTACCACTGGGATTTTTGCCCATTCCTCCTTGCAATACTGCTCCAGCTCCTTCAAGTTGGATGGTTTGCGCTTGTGAACAGCAATCTTTAAGTCTGACCACAGATTTTCTATTGGATTGAGGTCTGGGCTATGACTAGGCTATTCCAACACATTTACATGTTTTCAAGTGTTGCTTTAACAGTGTGTTTGGGGTCATTGTCCTGCTGGAAGCTGAACCTCCGTCCTTGCCTCAAATCACACACAGGTTTTGCTCAAGAATATCCCTGTATTTAGCACCATCCATCTTTACCTCAACTCTGACCAGTTTCCCAGTCCCGAATGCTGAAAAACACGATCCCCAAAGGGATGATGTTCTTTGGGTGATGTGATGTTTTGGGTTTGCGCCAGACATAGCGTTATCTTTGATGGTCAAAAAGTAAAATTTTTGTCTCATCAGACCAGAGCACCTTCCTCCATACATTTTAGGAGTCTCCCACATGCCTTTTCGCAAACTCAAAACGTGCCATTTTGTTTTTTACTGAAAGTAATGGCTTTCTTCTGGCCACTCTTCCATAAAGCCCAACTCTATGGAGCGTACGGCTTATTGTCGTCCTATGTACAGATACTCCAGTCTCTGCTGTGGAACTCTGCAGCTCCTCCAGGGTTACCTTAGGTCTCTGCACTGCCTCTCTGATTAATGCCCTCCTTGCCCGATCCTTGAGTTTTGGTGTGCGGCCATCTCTTGGCAGGTTTGCTGTTGTGCCATGTTTTTTCCATTTGGTTATGATAGATTTGATGGTGCTCCTAGGGATCATCAAAGATTTGGATATTTTTTTATAACCCAACCCTGACTTGTACTTCTTAACAACATTGTCCCTTACTTGTTTGGAGAGTTCCTTGGCCTTCATGGCAGTGTTTGGTTAGTGGTGCCTCTTGCTTAAGTGTTGCAGCCTCTGGGGCCATTCAAAAAGGTGTGTATATGTAATGACAGATCATGTGACACTTAGATTGCACACAGGTGGACATCATTTCACTAATTATGTGACTTCTGCAGGTAATTTGTGGCACCAGAGATTTTTATGGGCTTCATAACAAAGGGGGTGAATACATACGCACGTGCCAATTATATATTTTTTTATTTCTGAAAAATAGTTTTATGTATATATTTTTCTAATTTTACTTCACCAACTAATGCCGCGTACACACGGCCGGAAATTCTCGTCGGAAAAAGCTCTGATGGTTTTCCCGTCGGAATTCCGACGGAATTTCGCTCAAACTGTCTTGCCTACACACGGTCACACCAAATTCCGACGGTCAATAACACCACGACTTAAAAAACGTTCGACTGCACTATAAAAGGGAAGTTTAATGCTTCTGAGCATGCGTCAAATTGTTTCCGAGCATGCGTCGGAATTTTGCGTGTCGGAATTGCATACACACGATCGGAAAATCCAATAGAAAGGTTTTCCGTCGGAAAAATTAAGAACAGGTTCTCAATCCAAAGTCCATTGGGAATTCCAAATGAAAAAGACTGATGGGCATACACACGGTCGGAAAATCCAATGAAAAGCTCCCATCGGACTGTTTCCATCGGAAATTCCTTCCGTGTGTACGCGGCATTAGACTATTGTGTTATGATCCATCAAATATAATTCAGATTAAAAAAACATTGTTGTAAAAAAAAAAAAACATGCTGTAATGTAACAAAATAGGTAAAAAGCCAAGGGGAGAATACTTTTGCAAGGCACTGTAGAAAGGGGGGTGGGGGGGCAGGGGTAGAAAGCTGCATAAAGAAGGTTTTTTACCTTAACGCATAGAATGTGGTTGACGGGGACCCAGCGCATCCCTGATCTTGGTAAAGAGATGATGACAGGGGTCTTTACATGTGATCAGCTGTGATTGGACACAGCTGATCACATGGTTAAACAAGAAAATGCTGGTTAGCGGTTTTCCTCTTCTCACACTCACAGCGTGTGAGGAGAGGAAAGCCAATCAACAGCATTTTCTCACAGGGGAGACCTTTATCAGTGCCCTGATTATTAGTGCAGCCCCAACAGTGCGCAGTAGCAATGACAGTCAGTGCACAGTAGCAATGCCAGTCAGTGCCCAGCAGTGATGCCAATCAGTGCCCATCAGTGATGCCAGTCAGTGCTGCCCTTCAGTGCCTGCTCATCAGTGTCGTAAATCAGTCCTGCCAATCAGTGCTCATCAGTGCCGCCTATCAGTGCCCATCAGTGCCGCCTATCAGTGCTCATCAGTGCCGCCTATCAGTGCCCATTAGTGCTGCATATTAGTGCCTCCTCATCAGTGCCACCTCATCAGTGCCATCTCATTAGTGCCCATCAGTGCAGCCTCATCAGTGCACATCAGTGAAGGAGAAAACTTACTTATTTACAACATGTTCACAACAGAAACTAGGAAAATAATTGTTTTTTTAGCAACAAATAAAAAACCCAGTGGTGGTTAAATACCACCAAAAGAAAGCTCTAGCTGTCTCAAAAAAATGATAAAAATGTAATTTGGGTACATGCAAGTAAAAAAGCAACTGGATCATGTGAATTTCACAGTATCTAGTGTTTAAGTTACTATAACCATGATGAATCCCCATGCAGATGATACAGTACCTTGAAAAAGTATTCATACCCCTTGACATTTTCCACATTTTGTCATGTTACAACCAAAAACATAAATGTATTTTATTGGTATTTTATTTGATAGACCAACACAAAGTGGCACATAATTGTGAAGTGGAAGGAAAATGATAAATGTTTTTCAATTTTAAATATTATGTGAAAAGTGTGGCGTGCATTTGTATTCAGCCCCCTTAACTCTGATACCCCTAATTAAAATCTAGTGTAACCAATTATCTTTGGAAGTCTTCAATAGATCTTCAAAAGATAAAAGTAAGTACTAAATAATCACTGGTGAGTGCAATAATAAATAATGGTGCTAAAAATCGAATGTAAACAATAGTGACAATCGTCTAATTTTGTAAGTGCCCAGTGCATAAATATGTAAAGGGTGACAATTGATGTGTAAAAAATAAATAAATAATGTATGATAAATTTGCGTTCAGTCTCTGACTTGATATTCACTTTTTTAGTGCACACTGCTATATATGATTATCTGGGAGTTTGTATCTTGACTTTGAGTGCTAGCTGCTCTTTTTCTATTTTACTTTAAGCGCAGTGTTTTTTTGTTTATTATTTTATTGTCTTTCTTGTAACCACATTATACATTCAAAACATTGCTCTGCCTATGGAGCTTGTGCTGATGTTGCCCACGCCTTGCTGCAGCTGGCGCCAGCGGCGTTTTGAATGCATTGTAAGGAGCAAGGAGGAGGAAAATCAGTAAGGAGTGAAAATGAAGTAAAAATGTCAGGAGGTAAAAAGTTAAATTCCCTGTTTTCCTCTTTGTTTTTAAATATCACTTAGGAATCCACCATTATACAAGGCTTTTGAAACAATTTGCTGAAAATGAATGAAAAACAACAAATCACCAGGTCGTGCACTGAACAGAATGCCCTCCAGCCAGGCTGGTAATCTTAGTGTGTGCGAGAATCTTCTATTACTACAGTGCTGCAGCTCTCTTATTGATCCACTGGGCGTTGGAAAATCATCTACACAAGAACAAGGAAAAAGGAAAGAGCACGCATCTGCCCTAGTGTGGTATGTTTTATTAAACACACGATAAAAGCTTTCAACAATTGCACTCACATTTATAAGTGTTTAACGGCTTCAGCCCCGGAACATTTTACCCCCTTCCTGACCAGAGCACTTTTTACAAATTGGCATGGCGTTGCTTTAACTGACAACGCTGTACACAAATAGAGCTTCTTTTGGTGGTATTTCATCACCTCTGCGGTTTTTATTTTTTCTCTATAAACAATAAAAGAATGACAATTTTGAAAAAATATATATATTTTTTACTTTTTGCTATAATAAATATCCCCAACATTTTTTTACAAAACAAAATGTCTTCATCAGTTTAGGCCAATATGTATTCCTCTACATATTTTTGGTAAAAAAATCGCAATAAGCGTTTGCACAAAAGTTATAGCATCTGCAAACTATGGGAAAGTTTTATGGCATTTTTATTATAATTTTTTTACTAGTAATGGTGAATGAATGAATGAATGATTTGTATAGCGCTACAATACGAACTGAATCGCCTCAAGGTAGTAATCTGCGATTTTTAGTGGTACTGCGACAGATCAGAGACTTTTGACACTTTTTTGGGACCATTGGCATTTATACAGCGATCAGTGCTATACAAATGCACTGATTACTGTGTAAATGTCACTGGCAGGGAAGGGGTTAACACTAGAGGGCGTTCAAGGGGTTAATTGTGTGTTGACTCAGTGTGTTCTAACTCTATGGGGATAGGATTGACTAGGAGAGGAGCCATATTGTTTTTCCTTCTTAGTAGGAACAAACGATATGGCTCCTCTCCTCTGACAGCACAACAATTTGTGTGTTTACACAAATACCTCTGATGGCCGAAAAAGGATAGGACATACCCATATGGGATTACACCCAGGAGACCCATTGTGCCACAGTATATCTGCGTGACATGGTCGTGAACCGATTAAACAGGTATGTGATTCCATAAGTTCCCCTCTCCTGAATTATAGTTACATACGTAGTAGGTGAGGTTAAAAAAAGACACAAGTCCATCAAGTCCAACCTATATGTGTGATTATATGTCAGTATTACCTTGTATATCCCTGTATGTTGTGATTGTTCAGGTGCTTATCTTATAGTTTTTCAAAACTATTGATGCCCCCCTGATGAGACCACTGCCTGTGGAAGGGAATTCCACATCCTTGCCGCTCTTACAGTAAAGAACCCTCTATGTAGTTTATGGTTAAACCTCTTTTCTTCTAATTTTAATGAGTGGCCACGTGTTAGCCACTTGCCTATAGGGCACTTACACCCCCTTCCCGCCCAAGCCATTTTTCAGCTTTCAGCGCTGTCACATTTTGAATGACAATTGCGCGGTTGTGCTACACTGTACCCAAACACATTTTTTATAATTTTCTTCACACAAATAGAGCTTATTTTTGGTGGTATTTAATCACTGCTGGGTTTTTAATTCTTTACTAAATGTTGAAAAAAAAATGTTTTACTTAGTTTCTGTCAGTAAATTTTGTAACAAAGTAATTTTTCTCCTTCACTGATGTGCGCTGATGAGGCGGCACTGATGAGCACTGATAGGCTGAACTGGTGGGCATTGATGAGGTGTCACTTATGGGCACTGATTAGGTGGCACTGATAAGGAGGCACTAATATGCGCGGCCGCAATCTACGTCATCCCAGAACGATGGGCAGCAACTAGTTAAACTCCCTTCCGCAAAAAAGTTTTATCCCTATTGTGGGGTCACCAGTACGGTATTTGTAAATTTAAATCATATACCCTCTCAAGCATCTCTTCTCCAGAGAAAATAAGTTCAGTGCTCGCAACCTTTATTCATAACTAATGTCCTCCAGACCCTTTATCAGCTTTATTGCCCTTCTTTGTACTCGCTCCATTTCCAGTACATCCTTCCTGAGGACTGGTGCCCAGAACTGGACAGCATACTCTAGGTGCGGCCGGACCAGAGTCTTGTAGAGTGGGAGAATTATCACTTTATCCCTGGAGTTAATCCATTTTTTAATGCATGGCAAGATACTGTTTGCTTTGTGAGCAGCAGCTTGGCATTGCATGTCATTACTGAGCCTATCATCTGCTAGGATCCCCAGGTCCTTTTCTATCCTAGATTCCACTAGAGGTTCTTCCCCCTGTGTATAGATTGCATTTATATTTTTTCCACCCAAATGCATTATTTTACATTTTTGTACATTAAACCTTTTGCCATGTAGTTGCCCACCCCATTCATTTGTTCAGATCTTCTTGCAAAGATTCCACATCCTGTGGAGAAGTTATTGCCCTGCTTAGCTTAGTATATACAAATACAAAGATGCAAATACAGAGATTGAACTTTTTACCCCATCCTCCAGGTTGTTTATGAATAAATTAAATAGGATTGTTCCCAGAACAGAACCCTGTGGGACCCCACTATCGGCTGCTGACCATTCTGAGTATTCCCTATTTATCACCACCCACTGAACTCGCCTTATAGCCAGCTTTCAATCTATGTATTCACCCTATGGTCCATGCCAATGGACCTTGTTTTGTACAGTAAAAGTTTATGGGGAACTGTGTCAAATGCTTTTGCAAAATCCAGATACACCACGTCTACGGGCCTTCCATTATCTAGATGGCAACTCACTTCCTCATAGAAGGTTAATAGATTGGTTTGGCAAGAACGATTCTTCATGGATCCATGCTGATTACTGCTAATGATACCATTTTCATTACTAAAATCTTGTATATAGTCCCTTATCATCCCCTCCAAGAGCTTGCATACTATTGATGTAAGGCTAACTGGTCTGTAATTCCCAGGGATGTATTTTGGGCCCTTTTTAAATATTGGTGCTACATTGGCTTTTCTCCAATCCGCTGGTACCATTCCAGTCAGTAGACTGTCAGTAAAAAATTAGGAATAATGGTCTGGCAATTACTTGACTGAGTTCCCTAAGTACCTTCAGGTGCAAGCCCTCCAGTCCTGGGGATTTATTCATGTTAAGTTTGCCAAGTCTAATTATGTCCTCTGTTAGCCATGAGGGTGCTTCCTTTGATGTTTCATGAGGATAAGCACTTCAGTTTTGGTTACTAAAGCCCCCCCAATTCCCTTGTGAAGACCGAGGAGAAGAATGAATTCAATACCTTCGCCATCTCCCCATCCTTTGTAGACAGATGTCCTTCCTCATTCTTTATGGGGCCAATATGGTCTGTCCTCCCTTTTTTATTGTTTACATACTTAAAGAATTTCTTTCTTTTTGTTGTTGCTCTCCTCCGCTATGTGTTCTATCTTAACCTCCCTATTTGCACTACATTTGCCTACATTTCTTGTTGCATTCTTTATAGTCTGAATGCTAATGATGATCCCTCAACCTTGTATTTTTGAAGGCCTTCTCCTTTGCTTTTATATGCATTTTTACATTGGAGTTAAGCCATCCAGGCCTTTTCTTCCGTCTTTTACATTTTTTAATGATATGCACTGGCTATTTAATATGCTCTTAAAGCAAAACCCATCTCTCCTCCGTGTTCTTTATTCCTAAGATTTTATCCCAATTTATGCCTTCTAGCAAGGTTCGTAATTTAGGGAAGTTGGCTCTTTTGAAATTCAGTGTCTTTGTATTTCCTTTATATTTTCTATTTGTGTGATTTATACTGAAGCCAATTGACCTGTGATCGCTGTTTTCTTAAATTTCTCAGAATTTCCACATCCGTGATCAGGTCTGTATTGTTGGTAATCAGTAGATCCAGTAATGCTTTATTTCTAGTTGATGCATCTAACATCTGAACCATGAAATTGTCCTGCAAGACATTTAGGAACTGGCGAGCATTAGACAAATGTGTGGTTCCCTCCGCCCAGTCTATGTCTGTATAATTAAAATCCCCTATTATGCTAAAACTTCCCATCCTTGCTGCTAATCCAAATTTCGATAGGAGGTCCACCTCCACCTCCTCCCTCAGGTTAGAGGGCCTGTAGCATACTCCCTGTATTCTTTTCCCTTAGCTTCATCCCTTTGTAAACCTCTTTCCGCTGCAAATCTTTTATGACTAACCCCTATACAGCATCGGACAATTACAAACCCTATTACTAAACACAGCCTATCCATTTGGGACAGATTAAAAACCTGTTTTGGTCTACAATCTCAACACTTTCCTATTCTTTCCTTTCTCCAAAACCCCTCATTTTACCCGTGTCCCCATGAATACGTCCATGTTGTGACGAAACGTCGTAGGAGGAGCGACGTGCTGACGTCACCGCGAGCGAAGCGTCCCGCTACTTGGTACGGGTGGTCAGTACTGCAGCCGGCCGGCCGCATATATTCTTTTATACCTATGCACATTGTAGTGCCTTATTTTAAAAATAAAAAATGCAGAGAAGGGATCATATATAAAACCTGTTTGGGCAATTTTATGTTTCATGCACGAGCCCCCGCTATGCCTAGTGTGCGTCATTGAAGAAGCTGATAACAGCGGTAATTACCGACCAAAGCTTCCTGTCCAGCAGCAGTTGATGATATTCCTCCATAAAGGACAACGTAATCCGTGCTATCTGGTGTGATGAAAAGGCCCCGGCTGGGCAATAGCCACATGTTCTTTAATCTTTGAAAGCCGGTAAGCGAGCATTGCTGATGGTGGTGGGATCACCTGAACACAACAGTCACCTCATTTTTGCTGTCACCAATTTATTTGGACTTTATTTGTTTATGCACAGAAAATTATTTCTTTGAATTGCTTTTTGGTTGAAAGATTTGTTGCAAGTCTTTCTTCTGGACTATTTAAGACATCATCTTCCTATTGTCATATTTTTTAAATTAACTTTGGCACTTTTTCCCAACATTTTTTACATATGATTCAACATGAGTAACACGTTGGTGTTTTATTTATATTATAATAAGTTTTTATTTCAGCACAACTTTACACATTCCTATATTTTTCGTGTTATATCGCACTTGGTGTTGCTGCTAATTTATTTTTTCCTTATTTTTATTTTTATTTTTAATTCTTAATTTATATTCTTTTGTATATTGTCCAGCACAATTTTCCTTGTACTACCTAATTTTACCCAACCTGGTCCTCCCCAATCTCCTTTTTAGCTTGGTCGAAATGCAGGATTAACATGTGCTCACTATTTCTACAAATCCACTACCATTACATCATTTCCAACCCTACGTGAAACTTATGATCTTCCACCCACAAAAACCTTCAGATTAATAATACACCCTCAGACACGTCATCCCCAGGTTTCACTATATTTGAACAAGCTTGTAAATCTGCCCCTCACAGACGTGGACTAATTTCCGACTTATAGCATCTGCAAACTATGGGAAAGTTTTATGGCATTTTTATTATAATTTTTTTACTAGTAATGGTGAATGAATGAATGAATGATTTGTATAGCGCTACAATACGAACTGAATCGCCTCAAGGTAGTAATCTGCGATTTTTAGTGGTACTGCGACAGATCAGAGACTTTTGACACTTTTTTGGGACCATTGGCATTTATACAGCGATCAGTGCTATACAAATGTACTGATTACTGTGTAAATGTCACTGGCAGGGAAGGGGTTAACACTAGAGGGCGTTCAAGGGGTTAATTGTGTGTTGACTCAGTGTGTTCTAACTCTATGGGGATAGGATTGACTAGGAGAGGAGCCATATTGTTTTTCCTTCTTAGTAGGAACAAACGATATGGCTCCTCTCCTCTGACAGCACAACAATTTGTGTGTTTACACAAATACCTCTGATGGCCGAAAAAGGATAGGACATACCCATATGGGATTACACCCAGGAGACCCATTGTGCCACAGTATATCTGCGTGACATGGTCGTGAACCGATTAAACAGGTATGTGATTCCATAAGTTCCCCTCTCCTGAATTATAGTTACATACGTAGTAGTGAGGTTGAAAAAAGACATAAGTCCATCAAGTCCAACCTATATGTGTGATTATATGTCAGTATTACCTTGTATATCCCTGTATGTTGTGATCGTTCAGGTGCTTATCTTATAGTTTTTAAAAACTATTGATGCCCCCCTGATGGGACCACAGCCTGTGGAAGGGAATTCCACATCCTTGCCGCTCTTATAGTAAAGAACCCTCTATGTAGATTATGGTTAAACCTCTTTTCTTCTAATTTTAATGAGTGGCCACGTGTTAGCCACTTGCCTATAGGGCACTTACACCCCCTTCCTGCCCAAGCCATTTTTCAGCTTTCAGCGCTGTCACATTTTGAATGACAATTGCACAGTGCTACACTGTACACAAACACATTTTTTATAATTTTCTTCACACAAATAGAGGTTTCTTTTGGTGGTATGTAATCACTGCTGGGTTTTTTATGTTTTACTAAATGTTGAAAAAACATGTTTTTGCTTAGTTTCTGTCAGTAATTTTTGTAACAAAGTAATTTTTCTCTTTCACTGATGTGCGCTGATGAGGCGGCACTGATGGGCACTGATAGGCTGAACTGGTGGGCATTGATGAGGTGCCACTTATGGGCACTGATTAGGTGGCACTGATAAAGAGGCACTAATATGCGTGGCCGCGATCTACGTCATCCCAGAACGATGGGCGGCAACTAGTTAAACTCCCTTTCGCAAAAAAGTTTTATCCCTATTGTGGGGTCACCAGTACGGTATTTGTAAATTTAAATCATATCTCTCTCCAGAGAGAATAAGTTCAGTGCTCGCAACCTTTATTCATAACTAATATCCTCCAGACCCTTTATTAGCTTTGTTGCCCTTCTTTGTACTCGCTCCATTTATAGTACATCCTTCCTGAGGACTGGTGCCCAGAACTGGACAGCATACTCTAGGTGCGGCCGGACCAGAGTCTTGTAGAGTGAGAGCAGCAGCAGCTTGGCATTTCATGTCATTGCTGAGCCTATCATCTGCTATGATCCCCAGGTCCTTTTGCGTCCTAGATTCCACCAGAGGTTCTCCCCCCAGTGTATAGATTGCATTTATATTTTTTCCACTCAAATGCATTATTTTACAATTTTTTACATTAAACCTTTTGCCATGTAGTTGCCCACCCCATTCATTTGTTCAGATCTTCTTGCAAGGATTCCACATCCTGTGGAGAAGTTATTGCCCTGCTTAGCTTAGTATCGTCCGCAAATACAGAGATTGAACTTTTTACCCCATTCTCCAGGTTGTTTAAGAATAAATTCAATAGGATTGTTCCCAGCACAGCGCCCTGTGGGGTGCTGTGCTGGGAACAATCCTATCGACTGCTGACTATTCTGAGTATTCCCTATTTATCACCACCCACTGAACTCGCCTTATAGCCAACTTTCAATCTATGTATTCACCCTATGGTCCATGCCAATGGACCTTGTTTTGTACAGTAAAAGTTTATGGGGAACTGTGTCAAATGCTTTTGCAAAATCCAGATACACCATATCTATGGGCCTTCCATTATCTAGATGGTAACTCACTTTCTCATAGAAGGTTAATAGATTGGTTTGGCAAGAACGATTCTTTATGAATCCATGCTGATTACTGCTAATGATACCATTTTCATTACTAAAATCTTGTATATAGTACCTTATCATCCCCTCCAAGAGCTTGCATACTATTGATGTAAGACTAACTGGTCTGTAATTCCCAGGGATGTATTTTGGGCCCTTTTTAAATATTGGTGCTACATTGGCTTTTCTCCAATCCGCTGGTACCATTCCAGTCAGTAGACTGTCAGTAAAAATTAGGAATAATGGTCTGGCAATTACTTGACTGAGTTCGCTAAGTACCTTCAGGTGAAAGCCATCCAGTCCCGGGGATTTATTAATGTTAAGTTTGCCAAGTCTAATTCTGTCCTCTGTTAGCCACGAGGGTGCTTCCTTTGATGTGTTATAAGGATAAGCACTGCAGTTTTGGTTACTAAAGCCCCCCCGATTCCCTCGTGAAGACTGAGGAGAAGAATAAATTCAATACCTGCGCCATCTCCCCATCATTTGTAGCCAGATGTCCTTCCTCATTCTTTATGGGGCCAATATGGTCTGTCTTCCCTTTTTTATTTTTTACATACTTAAAGAATTTCTTGTTTTTTTTTTTTTTGCTCTCCTCCGCTATGTGTTCTATCTTAGCCTCCCTAATTGCACCCTACATTTCTTGTTGCATTCTTTATAGTCTGAATGCTAATGATGATCCCTCAACGTCGTATTTTTGAAGGCCTTCTCCTTTACTTTTATATGCATTTTTACATTGGAGTTAAGCCATCCAGGCCTTTTGTTCGGTCTTTTACATTTTTTACCCAATGAGATGCACTGGCTAATGCCCTTATTTAATATGCTCTTAAAGCAAAACCCATCTCTCCTCTGTGTTCTTTATTCCTAAGATTTTATCCCAATTTATGCCTTCTAGCAATGTTTGCAGTTTAGTGAAGTTGGCTCTTTTGAAATTCAGTGTCTTTGTATTTCCTTTATATTTTCTATTTGTGTGATTTATACTGAAGCCAATTGACCTGTGATCGCTGTTTCTTAAATTTCCCAGAATTTCCACATCCGTGATCAGGTCTGTATTGTTGGTAATTGGTAGATCCAGTAACGCTTTATTTCTAGTTGATGCATCTACCATCTGAACCATGAAATTGTCCTGCAAGACATTTAGGAACTGGCGAGCATTAGACGAATGTGTGGTTCCCTCCGCCCAGTCTATGTCTGTATAATTAAAATCCCCTATTATGATAAAACTTCCCATCCTTGCTGCTAATCCAAATTTCGATAGGAGGTCCACCTCCACCTCCTCCCTCAGGTTAGGGGGCCTGTAGCATACTCCCTGTATTTTTTTCCCTTAGCTTCATCCCTTTGTAAACCTCTTTCCGCTGCAAATCTTTTATGACTAACCCCTACACAGCGTCGGACAATTACAAACCCCATTACTAAACACAGCCTATCCATTTGGGACAGATTAAAAAACTGTTTTGGTCTACAATCCAAACACAATCCTATTCTTTCCTTTCTCCAAAACCCCTCATTTTACCCAGCCTGGTCCTCCCCAATCTCATTCTTAGCTTGGTCGAATGCAGGATTAACTGTGCTCACTATTTCTACAAATCCACTACATAATTTCCAACCCTACGTGAAACTTATGATCTTCCACCCACAGAAACCTTCCGATACCTTCAAATTAAAAATGTTTTGATTAATAATACACCCTCAGACCAGTCATCCCCAGGTTTTACTATATTTGAATAAGCTTGTAAATCTGCCAATCACAGACGTGGACTAATTTCCGATTTATATGCCCAACTACTTTCACACATCACTTCTTCCCTCCCAACCTATACAAACTAATGACGATCCTTTTTGGAACAAATCCACATTTTTGAATTCCAATGCAGAAAATCACAATACATAACCCAATTTTTTTGTAAAAACATTTTCACTTAGGGGTGTACTCACATTTGTTGCCAGCGGTTTAGACATTAATGGCTGTGTGTTGAGTTATTTTGAGGGGACAGCAAATTTACACTGTAATACAAGCTGAACACTCACTACTTTACGTTGTAGCAAAGTGTAATTTCTTCAGTGTTGTCACATGAAAAGATATAAAATATTTACAAAAATATGAGGGATGTTCTAAATTTTGTGAGATACTGTATATTCTGTATATTACATATACAGAGTTAGTAAAGAGTTGTTGAATTTAGTTCACAAATATTTATTAGCTCACATTCTTTAAACAAGACAGAAGTGTAACCTTACTCTAATAAACCTCGTTAACAAAGTTTTGAATACAATTGAATCATGTTAAAATTGGTCATGATGTTGACACCACTTTAAGAACCTCTGCATGGTGTTTCTGTGCACAGATAATCTTTTTATGAAGTCTTCATAACCCTCTACAAATGCTGAAAAGCCGTACAGGAGGGTCATGTACCCACCCACTAGAAACAATAATTTTAACAGGTTTGGTCCAGTTCAATAGAATTTTATATTTGTGTTATTGCTTTACTGAATCTTAATTTTGAATTAGATGGATGCTTTAGGTGTTTGCACCTATTAAAGTACAGTAATACCCTTCTCACTTTATTAAAACATTATATCATCTAAAATCAAGAGTTGTACCAGGTCTTAAGATTAACCAGATTTTGATTTGATTAGAGGACCACTGTCAAAATAAACCACTCACTGCATGCAATTGACGTATTTCATATTACAAAAATAAAATAATTATGACCTTAAAACCAATGTTCTTTATAAGACTTATTTAGCAAAATAAAGTTGTTTTGATGATTTGTTCTTACTGCCTCTAATTACCCTTATTTGCCCTGTTATTTCTTTTGAGTTGTCATAGTGAGGAAGGGAGCAATAGGCATCTCTGACTTACACTTACCACAAAATCTAATTGAATTTTATAACCCCTATTTTGCTGTAATCACATTACAATTAATATCCTACTAGCACAATGTTTTTCATATCTAGTAATTTAACTCCATAGCAACACACAAGTTAATCCTTTTCACTAAAGTACATAGAATAGAAGGATATTGCAGTCCCACTCACCACCTTAATAAGGTACAGGCTTTTAATAATACATCAGAGGTGAACAAAATCAAAATATTTCCACGTTTATTCATTTCACTTGATAAGCAGTGATTAAAGTCCAATTTCAATTTTCCAATTCCAATTTGGGCAAAACACATTCAAATAAGATCCCCCACAGCCCTTTAAATTAAAAAGTCCAGGGTCATTCAACCCACTTCCTGAAAGCCACCCCCAGAAATAGTGGAAGTCAGAAAATATTTCAGCCACCAAATGGAAATGGAACTTACTTTCAGAGATTTAAAAATTTGACAGACTCACTTTAGGACTATGTGTTGTGAGCCGCATGCTTATCTCAGCACAGTGGACATAATTTTTCTTGGGCAGTGGGAGCCTTCCATTTAAAAGAAAAATAACTAAAAAACAAAAAAAAAAAACTAGAAAAATATAGACTTCACAAAAAAGCACATGAAAAAAAAATACTTACCTCAGTCCCAGCTTCTGATGCTTCTGAGAGGCATGGGAAACATCAATGTGCTTCTGAACTGCCTCCTGGGATAGCTAAACACTAAAAATGCCATGAGAACGCACCCTAGCGGGAGTACATTCTTATGGAATTTTGAGTGCCCAGGAGGCAGTGGTGAGGTGCACGGACATCACTGCACCTTACTGAAGGGTCAGAAGCTGCGAACAAGGTAAGTATTTTTTGCAAATGCTTTATTTTTAAGGTTTGTTTTGCAGCTAATTTTGTTTGGCCGGTGGGCGACATGCAAGAATGCGGACCTTCCAATTTCATTACTTGAACCAATATTTGCTTTTTACTAATTTTTATGTTTTCATTATAGTAAATATCTTTATGTATTATTCAAATATACAAATCTTTACAAAAGAAGACCCTGACTTATTAACAACTGTACATGTTCACCTGGACTTAACTGCAACACTATTTGCACACTCCCCCCTATCTAGACATCTTCTAATGTTTTTCTTTCAAGGTGAGTATAGTTAAATATTTCAAGAATTTGTAAACCCAACATTTCATATTCCTGATATGTGCCTGTTGCACCATGCACTTGTTTAAAAAGTATCCTGTTCTCTTTGTATTGCTTTTTTTGTGTGAAATCCCTGTTCCTGTCCGTCCCTCTGCTTTCCTATCTAAATATTAAAAACTGACCACACTAAGCAGGAGAACACACTGTGGCCAGTTCTCTAGCTATGCTGGGAGCTCAGCCTGCTCTCCTCCAATAATAAAACTTGTCCTAACACCCCCCCCCCCCCCCTCCCTGCACAGCCTTTCACTGGAAGCTCAGGGTGCTATTTTTTCTCCTCCCTCAGCTATCTATGCAACTAAGAACAGAGGGTATATGATCATTTATAAAAATTAAAAAAAAGTATTTATAATGTTTATATATATATATATATATACACAAATGTTTGCCTTTCATTTCTATTTTAAACAGAGTGGGTTGTTTTACAAGGTTAGGGTTTACCATCATTTAGGCTGCTTTCACACTGGGGCGGTGCGGGGCGGCGACGGTAAAGCAGCGCTATATTTAGCGCTGCTTTACCATCGTTTTACCCACGGTATGCGGCCGCTAGCGGGGGTTAAAAACCTCCGCAAAGCGCCGCTGCAGCGGCGTTTTGCGGGCGGTATCCCCGCGGTCTCCCATTGATTTCAATGGGATGGAGCGGTATAGGAGCGGTGAACACACCGCTCCTTCACCGCTCCAAAGATGCGGCTTGCAGGACATTTTTGAGCGTCCTGCAAGCGCACCGCTTTAGTGTGAAAGCCCTCGGGCTTTCACACTGAAGGAACAGCAACAGCTGTTTCGGGTCGGTTTGCAGGCGCTATTCTTAGCGCAATAACGCCTGCAAACCGCCCCAGTGTGAAAGCAGCCTAAAGCCCCATACACACGCGCGGATTATCCGAGGACCAGGTCCGTCAGACCATGTCCGTCATACTTTGTCTGATGTTAGTTTTGCGTACACACGGTCGGACAAAGTTGTCGGAAAATCCGATCATTCTGAACGTGGTGACGTTTGTTGCCTACGACGGGACTACGTAGAGGCTAGTAGCCAATAGCTTTGGTCTTGTAATGTGATCTGAGCATGCGTAGCACTTTGTCCGGTCGGACTACCATACACACGATCGGATTTGGTGTGATCGGACCTTGTTGTCCAAAAATCTATCCAGCAGGAGATAGGACTTTGTCCGTCAGACAATCTGATGGAAACTGTCCGATGGTGCCTACACACGGTCTGATTTTCCGACAACATTGTAGGATAGGACAGAATCCATCGGAAAATCCTACCGTGTGTATGGGGCTTTAAAGTGGTTGTAAAGCAGAAGGTTTTTTATTTTAATGTATTTGTGTGTAGCAGACCCCCTAATCCTTCCTGAGCCCCATCTCTATCCAGCGATGTACACGAGTGCCTTGGCCATCCGGGACACTCCCTCCTGATTGGCTGAGACACAGGAGCGGTGTCATTAGTTCCCACTGCTGTCCATTAATGTCAGTTAGCCAATCAGGAGACAGAGGGGCGGGTCGAACTGTGGCTCCATGTCTGAATGGACACACGTAAATTTGGCTCAGCTTGGGTGCCCCCATAGCAAGCTGCTTGCTGTAGGGGCACTTGACAGGAGGGAGGGGCCAGGAGCACTGAAGTGAGACCCAAGAAGAGGGGGATCTTGGCTGCTCTGTGCACAACCATTTCACAGAGCAGGTAAGTATAACATGTTTGTTATTTTTAAAGAAAAGAAAATGGGACTTTCAATCAATCACTTTAAATGTAGCTACCGGATTCATCAATGTCGCCCTTCAGCTATACAAAGAGGTTACTAAAGGCAAATAAACTGTGCACTGCAATTGAACTTTAAATGCATTTGCTCTAGATCTGAGGGGAAGCTCTGCTGGTTTCTATTATCCAATTATGAACAAACAAACATTTTTTTTTTTGTTTTCCTTGCATATGATAATATTCTTTGCAAAGTGAAGTTTTACCTTATTTACTAAGCTCTGGAGCAAGTGCACTTACAGTGCACAGTATAGTTGCCTTACAGTGCACAGTATAGTTGCCTTACAGTGCACAGTATAGTTTCCTTTAGTAAATCAACCCCAAACTTTCACTATGGGCAGATATAAAATACATTAAATAATACAGCTCTGTAATAAATAATAAATAATTACAGTAAATGGATTTTTTAATGCAAGGAGTGTAAGTACCTAAATATGACCTAGGATCAGCCTCTTGCAGTCCTTGTACAGCAGGGCTGGAGTGTGAGAGCAGAAGCAGTACAAGGAGACAATCAGTTCATTTTCTGAAAAGAAGCATGCTGATAGGAAGAGAAAGCAGAATGAAAGAGAGATGAGCACAGCATTGTACTGCTTCTCTTATCAATGTCCAGTCATGTGATGGGGTCCAGACAACCTAGGCTTTGATAAAGTGCTGCTAATCAGACTGAGGGCATCTACTGGCAGAAAAAAAGAGCACTGTATGAGAAATCACTAAACTGAAGGTGAATATTGCTGCAAAACTTGTTATTTTATAATTAATCAGCTATTATTTTTTTTTATTTTTTTTGACTGGGGCTCTGCTTTAAAGTGAATGCAAGGACAAATCTTTTTCGGGAAATAGAGAGGGAAAGGATTTTATTGATGTACGTTTCACCACTGGGGAAGTCCACCCCTCTATTGACCTTTGAAGAGAAAGCTGCTCTTGGAGAGCACATTAGCCATCCATCCATAGCATAGCCAAGGTTTAGGTGAAGGTGCTAGCACAGCTCGTGTGCAGATCAATCACAATCAATAGAAATTCAGAATTCGCTTCAACACTTCACTATTATTTAACTCATAAGGAGGTTATGAGTAAGTGCCAATCACAGAGCAAAACACGTCAACATTTTCTGTACCCCACACTGTCTGTGATGTCTTTTGCATGAGGGATCAATAAAGGTGAAGTGTTGCAAAGAATTCCAAATTTCTTTTTATTGTGTCTCTATTGACTTTGGTGACTAATGCCCCGTACACACGATCTGACTTTCCTCCAAAAAAATCGTTCATAGGTTTTTGGCTCCAACTTGTCTTGCATACACACGGTCACACAAATGTTGGCATAGTGACGTACAAGTCTTACGGCGAGCCGATAAAAAGGAAGTTCAATAGTCATGTGATATCTCCATTACGAATACTAGTTTTACAAGACCGAGCGCTTCCAGCTTGTACTTGATTCCGAGCATGTGTGGACTTTTGTGCGACGAACTTGTGTACACACGATCGGAAAGTCCAACAACAAAAATTTGTTGGCGGAAAATTTGAAAACCTGCTAGCCAACATTTGTTGGGGGAAAGTCTGACAACAAATGTTCCATGGAGCATACACACGGTCGAACTTTCTGCCAACAAGCTCACATCCAACATTTGCTGTCGAAAAATCCGATCATGTGTACGCGGCATAAACACCAATGCCCCGTACACACGGTTGGAAATTCCGACCACAAAATCCGTCAGATTTTTTCAGAATGATTTTGTCCGACACTGATGTTGCATACACACGGTCGGACAAAGTTGTCGGAAAATCCGATCATTCTGACCGTGGTGACATTCGTTGCGTACACCGTAACTACGTAGAGGCTATTAGCCAATAGCTTTGGTCTCGTAATTTGATCTGAGCATGCGTGGCACTTTGTCCGTCGGAATTCTCTACACACGATTGGAAAAAGTCTGATCGGATTTTGTTGTCGGAAAATTTGAGAGCAGGATCTCAAATTTTTTCCGCCGGAAACTCCGACGGAGAAAGTCTGATGGAGCCCACACACGGGTGGATTTTCCGACAACATGGTCCGACCGTGTATACGGGGGCATTATAGGTAAGTTATCCAATATGGATATATGTTATGGAAAAAGCTGTCTAAGATGGTAATTCCCCTCACTTATTGATGCTGTTCTTTCAGTTCCTGTTGTGCCTCCAGGGCATGAAGTGACAGGAATCTCCTCGGTAGCACAGAGACAGACAAAATCCAATACACAACCGGAAAAAAAATACAGTTTGAACTTTGCTGACAACAGATGTGTGTGTATAGTCATGTTCTGGAGGGGCTGAAACAATAAATGCAGTTGTATATACCTTTTAAATTAGGGATAGGGTTATGCCGCATACACACAAGCGGACTTTTCGACAGACTTTCGACGGAGTTCCGACAAACTTTCCGAATGAACGGACTTGGCCACACACAATCACACTAAAGTCCAACGGATTCGCATGTGATGGCGTACGACTGGACTAGAATAAGGAAGTTTGTAGCCAGTAGCCAATAGCTGCCCTAGCGTCGTTGTTTGTCCGTCGGACTAGCACACAGACGAGCGGATTTTTTGATAAGAACTGGGTCCAGCGGAGTTCCGGCGGGAAAATTTCAAACATGTTCTATTTCTAAAGTCTGTCGGATTTTTCGACAGCAAAAGTCTGATGGAGCCCACACACGATCAAATTGTCCAACAGATTCGTTCCGTCGGACCTTTGCTGTTGAAAAGTCCGGTCATGTGTACGCGGCATTAGGGTTTCATACCCTTGTGCTTCAGGCATTAATTGGTTTATTGTTACGCATACATAAACAGCTTACTCACTGATAAACATAATTGGTCTATTGATCATATTCAGGATATACGGATCGTGTTTCTCACGCCTCTGGAACATGTTTATTTTAATGTATACATGTGTAAAAAATTGCAAGACTGTGTTGTAAAAGGCTCCTTGAAATCAGTAATTACAGAAAATTAAATGCCAGTGTATAATCATGCTTGTGTCTTCTGCCAAGATATAATCACTGTGACTGATTGACAGGTGCTGCAGCACAAGTCTCTAGTAATTTTCTAGGTAAAATTAGAGGAAGTGCCTCTATTTAATAAAACGACAGTGGTTCTAGAAGCTTGAACTAAAGTGATTGCTGTATCCAGTATTGCATTACATGGAAAATATTGTAGAGAGATAATTAAACAATTTTTTCAAGTCACATCTCTGTAACTGATGAACAGGGGCTAGATGTGCTTTTCTAAGCATCATGTCTGCGATATTTGTAAAGCAGCTATAACAGATTATATAATACATATTATTTATATATACCCACCTACCAATATTTAAATGTGATATGCATTTATTGCTCTGTCAATATATGATTGCTACATATAAACATTTTAATAGGTAGTCTGGTGAGAAAAAAAATCTATAAATATGCAAATCAAATATCTCTGACTAATTTGGAAAGCATATGGATGATTTGAAAATATTTTTTTCCCTTACTTACTTACTTTACTAGTAATTGTAAAAAATATATTTTTTTCAATAAAAATAACAAACACGTCATACTTACCTGCTCTGCGCAGTGGTTTTGCACAGATCAGCCCAGATCCTCCTCTTCTCTGGTCCCTCTTCGGCTCTGCTGGCCCCTTCCTCCCTTTGAGTGCCCCTACAGCAAGCAGCTTGCTATGGGGGCACCCGAGCCCAGCTGCAGATCCGTGTATCCATTCAGACACAAGGCTATGGTTTGGCCCCATCCCCTCTCTCTCCTCATTGGCTATCTGACTTTGATTGACAGTAGCAGGAGCCAATGGCACCTCTGCCGTGTCTCAGCAAGTGAGGAGGGGAGTCCTGAACGGCCGAGGCAGTCATGGACATTGCTGGATAGAGATGGGGCTCAGGTAAGTATTAGCTGCACACATGCATAGAATGTATTAGGAAAAAAAAAAAAAAACTTCTGCCTTTACAACCCCTTTAACCAACATTGGCAATTTTTTGTACAGACTTAAAGGGCACAAAAGTTATAGCGTCTACAAAATAGGGAATAGATCTATGGCATTTGTATTATTATTATTTTGTTTACTACGATTTTAGTGGTACTGCGATATTGCAGCGGACAAATCGGACACTTTTGACACATTTTTGGGACCAGTGACATTTAGGGAAGGGGTTAACACCAGGGGACGATCAAGGGGTTAACTGTGTTCCCTAGGTGTGTTCTAACTGTGGGGAGGGTGGGACTGACTAGGGAAGGAGACCGATCAGTGTTCATACTTAGTATGAACACACGATCTGTCTCCTCTCCCCTGACAGAACCGGGATTTGTGTGTTTACACACACAGATCCCGGTTCTCACGAGCGATCGCGGGTGCCTGTTGGTCATCGCACCTGCCGGGCACTCGCATTGGCTCCAGGGACACGCTGCAGGCTTGCGCCAAGCCTCTGGCGGCGCGCTCGCCTCCTACAGCGTCCTAAAGAGCCGACGTACAGCTACAATGGCTCACCCAGGGTAGCCAACCTGCCGCAGTATAACTGTGGCTGCTGGTCGGGAACCGGTTAAAAAAATCTGTCATCAGAGAAGTATGTGATTACATTGCTGTCCTTTACATCTGAAAATAGTAGTTGTCTGGCTGTTATGTAGGTGTAATCACCAATCAAGAACAAGCCTAAAGATAAGGATTTTAATGTCCCATGCTATAAGAAAGGCTTTGGCCGAAACACGTTAGTTCTTACGGATTTTGTCATTGCTGTGTTTCTCTAAAAAAGTTTACTTTTGAGAAGATTTTGAGAAGCTTTTGAGTTGCCGACTTATGTGTGTCATGGATCTGCAGTAATTGTTCAAGCCATAGCACCGACTATTCTGCTCACATACCTTCACAACATAGTGGTAGAGCTTGGGTGAGTACTGTTGTCATAAAGATAAGGAGCCCTGATGTTGTACTACTTTTATTTACTCCATTCTTGTTCCAGGTCATTGCGAAGGCAGCAAAGGTAGCCTTAATGGCAGGAATAATTTAATATTGTTTATGGTTATTGTAACGCACGGTGGGACTCCTGGTCTGACCCACCCACTCCCTTTGTGGTATTTAGGGACAGGCTAGGAGACTTTTGTTCCATCCACCAAAATCACACACTGTAATCCTGCTCATTCACAGAAGCTATTCCCATGGATTCATGGGAACTGTACTTTGTAATTGCTTTGCTGTTCACAGAATAGATGTGACGTACTTCAGCTTTAAATCCTAACAAGCGGAACTAAACCCTCCTATCGTTTTCAGCCAAGGAAGCTGCCATCTTGGCCTCTGTTTGATCTTCAACCGCCATGATGCTGCACATGTTATCAGTTATAAAACCAGCCAACCAGGAATGTAACTGGTTTTTGGAACTGTTAAATTCATGGATTTAGTTTGGCTTTCAGACTCCACATCCCCATCTCCACCCAGACACCACACCCTCCCTCCCCTGTAGGTCACAGTACATATTTATTATGGTATTGTTTTTTAGACACATCTTTTCTGACATATTCAGGCTTCTCCACTGGCACTGCATGGTCCATTGTTCCTCTTGTTTTGACCGGGTGGTCCTTACTGATGCAGAGAGCTGTGATGATATCATTAAATTTGCACCAGCACATTTCAAAGCCTGTCATAGTGACACCCTTAGTGACATCAGGAAGCTAGTCTGTGAAGTCCTGCATTCACAATAGAGTTTTCTGTCTTCTGGGTTGAGTAATTCTGGCTGTCACTTAACCCAGAAGACTGGGGACATCATGTAATGAAGGAGAGGTGCTACCTGGGACAGCCCTGAATTTTAGTTGATTATCACAGCTTATGCTGTTTTTTTACTGCTGGTTAAGGACATTTTTTTAGATATATAAAATGATATACCTGTGTTTGGCTTTAAATAGTTGAACTGACAATATTGCAATAGTCAATACTGCAGTAGGGTAGTAGTATTACATTAGCTGTTTTCCATTATAATCTACCGTACACATACACACCATGAAAGTATTTTGTACATGTACTTTTGGGTGCCCTTACTAACATGCAGGTAGTACTATATATGCATGTAAAAACAGATACACTTCAGCGACATACTGTACCTGACTGAGAAAAAAACAGAACATACATAAAACAAGAAGAAGTAGATGTTATACTTGCAGATACCACAAATTCTTATGTGCCATAAACCATGTCAAAATGTCCACCAAGCTGTTCTGGCAGTGGATTTCTTTTGTTGTAGAACTGTTTTGATGTTTTTTTTTTAGGTTTATCCAATACTGCTATGATCAAATATCCTTTACCACTTAAAGTGTTACTAAACCCAGGACTCTGCATTCACTATATCTGGTCCACCACAGTACATAGAACATGAAAATGCAATTATTTTAATAAATATAAACTGATAAATACCTTTTCTCATCAGCAGTAAATAGCAGCCTTTTGACTTCTATCAGTTCCTAGTAAAGTTTGTAGGAGGAGTTTTCATTATCCCTTGATCCTCTGTCTATACATGTCTGGACAGTGCTGATTGGCCCTCTTTCCCTGTGCTCGAGCTGGACTTTGGTGGTCAATGGAAAACACTCTGACCGGTCGGGTAATCAAGACAGTGTGTGGATGATCAAGAATACAATGGCTTATTCTGGCTTCACAGAATATATGCAAAAACCAAAAAAAAAAGGTTTTGAGGAATGTCCCATGAACAACCAATTACATTCAAGCATTATGTTATACAATCAATACTGATATTGCAAAATATAAATTTTCTGCCCAGAGACAGACTCAGCGTCACAATTCTAATGCCCCGTACACGCGGTCAGAAATTCCGACGGAAAATGTCCGATCGGACCATGTTGTCGGAAAATCCGCCTGTGTGTGGGCTCCATCGGACTTTTTCCGTCGGAAAAGATCCTGATCTCAAATTTTCCGACAACAAAATCCGATCAGACTTTTTCCGGTCGTGTGTAGAGAATTCTGACGGACAAAGTGCCACGCATGCTCAGATCAAATTCCGAGACCAAAGCTATTGGCTACTAGCCTCTACGTAGTTCCGTCGTATGCAACGAACGTCACCACGTTCAGAATGATCGGATTTTCCGACAACTTTGTCCGACCGTGTGTATGCAACACCAGTGTCGGACAAAATCCATCTGAAAAAATCTGACGTATTTTGTGGTCGGAATTTCCGACTGTGTGTACGGGGGCTTAGACTTTTTCGAACCTTATCACATTAGCCACATTGGTCAATCTTCTTAGCAAGCAATATATATTCCTGGTTAACTCTCATTCTTTATAATTATTGTAAGGAAATGTACTCTACATTTCCTTACAAAAAAAAGAAAAAGAAAACAATTTCTAGCAATACACACAAAACTGAGCATGGGCAGATTATCCCCTGGCTCTGTAAATATCAGATTACTTTTTGGACAGTGGAAAAAGAGGAGGACCAGAGAAGACAGGATCAAACAACCTTTAAACACAATGCAAAGGATTAACCCCTTAGGTTCCACACTGAGTATAACAAGCATGCTTTACATACTGATTTTACTGTTGTGGGTTTAGTAACACTTTAATATATATAGATGTGCACTCTATTCACTGGAATTGAGGGCACGGTTTTATTAATGTTTTCAGATTACTCTAAAAAGACATTGGCTAAAATGAAAAAACAGCATACCCTGACACAAAAAAGCTCTTTAGATGTCTAATACCTGATTTAAAAAAATGTCCTGATTTGTGGTGGAACATAATCTAGATAGACAACCCATCAAACCACTGGATAACCACATTTTTCATTATTCGCCCAACTCTATCTCTAATCACAAAGGCTGTAGACACAATACTGGGGGGTGGGTAGCTTTGATTTATATATGTGCAATTAGTGGTAATAAACATCAATAGTTTAAGATTGTAATTTCTATTTTCTTCCATTTTGCCCAGGTACATGTGCCATTTTATTTATTTTTTATGGGGTCTCAAAATATTTTTGGTCACCTAGACTATACATTTTGTATGTCATTTATTGTATGGCGCTTTGCTACAGATATTTTGGAGCTGCATAAAGAAGAAAACTGTTAGCAAGATCTCTAAAAATGGCATATTGGTATCTGGAACTTCAACCAAGGGGTAGCTATACAGTAGGTATGTAGTGTCTCCTAATATAAGCAGATCATCTGGGCTACCTTTTTCATGTGAAAAAGGTTTTCAACTCACTAGTACAGTGATGGTGAACCTTGGCACCCCAGATGTTTTGGAACTACATTTCCCATGATGCTCATGCACTCTGCAGTGTAGTTGAGCCTCATTAGAAATGTAGTTCCAAAACATCTGGGGGTGCCAAGGTTCACCATCACTGCTCTAGTATGTCTGCCATGGGAAAACAAGACTATTTCTGAGTCAGGTTTTAAACTAAAATCTAACCTTAAACAAATAGCTACAGCTAATATATAATTGTGAAGCAAAAAAATTTAACTAATAAAACTTACAAATATCAGTATTCTATACAGCACTGTTTGTCATGTTAGTGCTCAGCATAACTGGACTCAAATGGGCAATCTTGGATTGCTATTTCTTCTCTTTTCAATTGCCTTTTTAAACTTTTAGCCATTTGTTTTTTGTTTAAGCTCAATGTTTTTTTACGTTTTCACCAAATGGATTCTTTTTTCAACTTGAAACATTGATAAATTAACTGAAGAGCTTTTAGTGTCGGAACTGTGTGAAAGTATAAAAGTTACAATGGAAGGTTTGACCAGTTTTTACTTTCTGTAAATATTGTTTAGCCGAGTACCATTACATACTTTCTGATTGCACTCTTGTGCTCTAGAAACTATAGTAACGCTATAATTTCTTCTTCTGTTTTGTCTACTTATCCTGTGTGAACTGTGATTTCTTTAGTGCATTTCAGTCCAAAGTATTATCCTCGTTAATTCATTTAACTGCAGTATGATCTCCCTGGGTAACTATTTTTTTAATTAAACATTTGAGAAGAGAATCAATGGTGAAGAAGGGGAAATCAATGGTGGAGAAGGATCTGGGGTTTTGGTAGATAATAAGCTTAATAATGGTTTAGAGCCATAACCCCTAGGGGCGGCTATGTTTTTCTGGGCTTACCGATTACCTCCTCCTCCTTGTAGCTCGTCGTTTATGTCTAGGGGTTCCCAGGGTTAGTACCCAATAACTGTGGAGACTGACACTTGAAATCCTGTTTAGGATTTTTATTTGCATGAAACATTGAAAAAATCACAGTCTCTCAATTTGGAATAGATGGTAAGGGTATAGAAGCTCAGGCACTTGGAACTTGCTGACACTTAAATACATTTCTCTCTTTATCTGATCCAGGGAGTAGCCACTCGTAACTGGATAACATAACTGTTGGATAAATCCTTGTTTGTAGATCTAGCAGCCAACAAGTGATTTCAGTTTAGCAAAGTCTCTGCCACAGACTCTCCAATCCTGAGACGGCACCAGAACACTTCAGAATCCCCCTTCAGTTACTGCGCCTCAAACTAGCCAGTTCCGAGGCTCGTAAATGGATGAATCCCCACCCCAGTCCATGAGGGCCTCTGGGGCTGGTCAGGAGGACCAGGACCATAGAGTCAGCAGACACTCCTGGGTCGGAACAGAACCCAGGCCCTGACGGACCCCGGCCCGGAACGTAACCAGGCCCAACGCCCAGGCCAGAGCGTAACCACGAACCACGTGACCTCAGCACCTTAAGTACCCCCCTCGGAATACACAGCGTGACAAACGCGCCCACTGATTGGCTCCGGGGAGAGATTGGTAGCCAATGCGTCCAACCAGACTGCTTTCTAAGCCTGTCACAGGTGCTCACCTCGCCTATGACCAGGCAGAACTTTAATACAGTCCAGCCAAACTGATGCCAAAGCATAACCTAAAATAATTAACCCCAAAACTCAACTACAGTTCTGGGCAAAAACTCAATTTACATGCATAGCGCGTACTTTGAAAAAGTGCCGGCGCTGCAATGGCATGCAATTCCAAGCTGAAGTTTCCAATGCAAGCAAAATCCTTTCTTGTATTAAGAGAGATATAGACTCCAGAGAGAGGGAGACATTGTTTTATCCCTGTACAAATCATTAGTAAAGCCTCATACACACGATCGGATTGTTGGCCAACAGAGCTTCAGACTTTTGTCCGGAGGGTGTGTGCCTGGATTTTGTCTTGCATACTAACGACACACAATTTTTGGCCAACAAACACGAACGTAGTGACGTAATATGTGGAATTTCTTGAGCGCCACCCTTTGGGCACCTTCTGCCAATGTCGTGTTTGGCTAGCAATGTCTGAAGGAGCGTACTAATGGTCAGATTTTAGGCAAACTATCTGTCATCACACAATTCCCTACCGAAAATCCTGTTGTGTTTACGAGGCTTAAGAATTCATCTGGAATATACAATTCAGTTTTGAGCAGCAATTCACAAAAAGAATATTGTAAAAAAAAATGAAAACCATTTATCATTTTCCTTCCACTTCACAATTATGTGCCACTTTCACATAAAATCCCAATAAAATACATTTACATTTTTTGGTTGTAACATGACAAAATGTGGAAAATTTCAACGGGTATGAATACTTTTTCAAGGCACTGTAACAAAGTGTTATGCATGAAAAAAAGTATAGAATTGTAACCATCTCTGCATATCAAAGCTAAAATGTAGCTTTCTGCAAAGCATAATATGTCAATGCATGGTGTATAAAAACAATGATCTATAAATATGTTTTTTTTTTTACTTAAATGCGCCTCAGCACCGATTCAAGACTAGGAATCTTGATGTAATGAGGTGGAGAATAAGGGCTATGGGGTTTATTTAGTAAAGAAAAATTCACTTTGCACTACAAGTGCACTTGGAAGTGCAGTCGCTGTAGATCTGAGGTGGACATGCAAGGGAAATAAAAAACAGCATTTTTGCCTGTACATGATTGGAAGATACAATCAGCAGAGCTTCCCCTCATTTCAGATCTACCCCTCAGTAAATCAACCCCAATGTGTCTCAGTTTAGGTCGCTTTTACACTGCTTCTTTGCAAAAAACGCACTAAAAAAACAAATGTGTTTTTGACACATTTCTGGTGCGTTTTGTACCTTTGAAAAAAGGAGATGTAACTCAAAATACACACCAAGAATGCAACCACAGGGGAGTTTTTAATGCGTTTTGCCATGTTTTTGATGTGTTTTCCATTAATTTCAAAGGCAAAATGTATAAAATGGCAGTTTCCTGTCGCATCATGGCAGCATACACATATGGGTTGTGGCTCCGCCCCCACAACCTGATAGGACCGCGTAGCTATTAAACCTTGAGAGGGCCCCCGCCCCCACATTCTCCTTTTTTTCCTCACCTGATCAGGACTGAAATCGCAAGTATCCCTTACCGTTTGACGCCCCAGCCAGGTTCAGCCTCTCCTGGGTGGAAGTCCTTCCTGTACAGCCTCTAAATGAGCTATATGGTTGGAGCCCCATTCTGGTGGTCTGGGGGGGCATATTTCAGCCTCTCCTGGGTGGAAGTCCTTCCTGTACAGCCTCTAAATGAGCTATATGGTTGGAGCCCCATTCTGGTGGTGCAGGCTTCTCAAAGAAAGCTTTAAACAAGCTTTGACGTAAGTGACAGCGTTTCCTTTGCTTTCTATATGCCTTTTACTTCTTTCTCTGTGTTTTGGGCGTTTGCCATTTCCAAGATGGCTGCAACAGTGCAAGTATACTCTGAGCATGAGAGGCAGGAAGTGATGCGGCCTCTGTGTTTCCTGGCTAGAGCTTTCCAGGTTGGTGATCTGAACAGGCTCAGGCACTGATATCATCACTAGTAGCAAATGTGAGTTCTAAATGTTTTTTTATGGAATTTTTTGGGCAACAAATGGTGGAGCTCTCTACTCATGCATGCTGGATGCTTATGTGGTCATTGTTTGCAGGTATGTTTCCCTTTTTATGACCTTCACCTGGGTTTTTCCCCATCTCCTTTTCAATGCTTGCTCTGGGTCACTGTGTTAGGGCTTGGTTTCCACTAGTGCGACTTGTTACTGCAAAGCCGTACCCCATGATTTACAACTAGTACCGTTCATTTATATCTGTGTTCATAGACCTTAAGAATATAACAGGCATTGTTGCAAGTTGCATCAAATTTGCAGCAAATCATGCGACTTTCAGGTCGCAGTAGTGGAGACTTAGCATTATTCTGTTCTTCATTTCAATCTGCTGCTTTGCTCTGTTCCTATGGGAAACGCTGTCCAGTCAGACCACCCATTAAGGTATAGGGATTAGGTAAGTAGTGAAGATTGAGAAAAAGAGAGCCAATATCTATAGTCCTGTAAGGACTACAAGATGGAGGGAGCCTTCTGACGGTCAAGACAAGTCACCATCTAAGAACAGACATCGAGGCAATGTTGATTAAATCTCATCACCTCACCCATCATTATCATCGCTCCCCGTTTACAAACATCACAAATTACAAGCACTAATAGTCGCTGCATTTGTGGAAAGTCATTGCCTGCCAAGCTAGTGTGTCAAATTAACAAGCACTATACAGCTGTGCAAGGACCTCAAGATGAAGAGCCTGCTAAAGCCAGAACAGTCACTGTTCAAAGCGCAGACATACAGGCAAGCTTGATCGATGTCATCATCTCACCTCTCATTTTGTTTGCTCCCCGTTTACAAACACCACAGATTACCAGACCCAATGGTCTCTGCATTCGTGGTGAAAAGTCATTGCTTGACAAGCTACAGTGCATAAATTGCATAGCGCTTCCAACCAGAACTACCAGCCCTAATAATCGCTGCATTTGTTGTGGAAAGTCATTGCCCGCCAAGCTAGTGTGTCAAATGAACAAGCACTATACAGCCCTGCAAGGACCTCAAGATGAAGAGAGCCTGCTAAAGCCAGAACAGTCACCGTTTTATAAAGGGCAGACATATAGGCAAGATTGATCAATGTCATCATCTCACCTCTCATTTTGTTTGCTCCCCGTTTACAAACACCACAAATTACCAGCCTACCCTAATGGTTGCTGCATTTGTGGTGGAAAGTCATTGCTTGATAAGCTACAGTGCATAAATTGCATAGCGCTTCCAACCAGAACCAGTAGGTGGTGTCCAAATACGAAAGCTTGCACAAGCTTTGAAGATTGCCCAATAGAGACTTTTTTTTGCAGGGGCAGCTAAGGACACAATTGCCTGGGTTGAAGTGGAGGAAACTCTCCACAAGGTTAAAAAGTACTAATTTCCTGGAAGAGTTAATCCAGGAATAATTGAAAAGGGGAAGAGAAAAAATGCCCTCCTAAACAGGCTATCCACTGTATACCCTGAAAGAGCTAGAGGTCAACCTGCTGCAGTCTACTCCAATGATGGATGCATCATGAATGTAGCTGGCAAGACATGTCACATTCAAGGAGGCTCTAGTCTGAAAATTAGATCTAGATCTGAAGTGCTCCTACATACTGTAGCATCTGCAGGTACTGGCACATCAGCAATAACCAACCCATGTGCTGAATGAGTCTAATGGGAGTGGTTTCAGAATTGTCAACCAGCTGGGAAAGTGGCAGGGTCTGCATCTCTATTGGGAATATCTTATCAAAAATGAAATTTTTTTTATTGCAGTGGATGCCAAAAAATCTGACTTATCTTGACGCAGACTTCTGGGAAAATCAGTGAAACCAGTCATACAAACAGGAAAATTGCAGCCCTGCAGATTAAAAAAGTGGAGTAACCCTTTAAATAAGCCCGTCTGGAAAAAGTAAAGAGACAAGGCGGGAACAGCTTTGTAGGAGCTGGAATTGGCGGCATACTCTGTGGTGAATGTTTCAGACGTCAATTGACGTTTTTCAAGATCGGTGTTTCCCGCGGTCACGGCAAGGAGTGCATTATGGCTGAAGCCATGGTTGGTCGATTCCGCAAAAAAAAAAAAAATGGTGTAAGACACCAGAACACGGATCCAATCTATTCGGGAGTAGACAGCATACAGCCATCTCAAGGGTGACCATTGGAGGGTCAGGGCGAATATCATCTGACAAAAAAAACAGAAAACTCAAAGGTCCACCATAAAGGTGGCGACTCCCAAGTAGACACCAGGAGGCACAATCCTACGGGGGGAAAAGATTAGTAAACTAACTGGAGAAGTACCCAATCTTCATTATTGAAGCCTTAAAAGATCTAAGGCTCCTGTCCTAGGAGTACAGCGGAAGTCCCTTCTAAGGGTGCACTAATCCAGGGGGTGCCTGTGCAAAGCTTTATGCACACACCTGGAGGGAAAACCTTCAGGATCAGTGGGCCATATCAGCTATATTGGCGTGACATTGGTGGAAGTTCAGGGGAGGTCCGCCTTTCTAGTTACAATAATTTTTTATCAAAAAAGTATAACATGAAAACTCACTCATGCAGGGGGATAATTCAATGAGCTTAACGACCATATAACATTGACAGGTGGGAAGTCCACCTTTCAATCTCTTCCAGTCAGCCAGGCTACCAGAGTTGATGGAAAAGTAAAAAATTCTGTTCCAGTTTGTAGCTGGATCGAAAAAATAAATAAATAAATAAAAAAATAAAAAAGCAATCGTTAAGGTTCTGGATAACCAGAGGAGATGAGGATTTGGTTCCCCTCTGTAAAAAAAAATAAAAAAATACATTTTTTTACAAGCAGCATAGGAAGTTAGAGTTGTGCAAGATGGGAAACCTCCAATCAATTATATTATTCATAAATCTGGGAGGCAGGATTCTCCTGTAGGTTTATCAGACACCTACTTGTCCCAATTCATCCTCAATTCCTTTACCAGTGAGTTCCTCCCCTTCGGTCTGTACATCTCCCCCAGGGCATTCACAAAGGTCTTACTGTCTGCAATAGCGACAGGAAAAATTCAGTAGAACTGAAACAAGGTAATTTCCATCCTCTGACAGAGAAAGCCAAAGGTGCATTGGGAGTGAAGTCTCTTCCAGCAGAACAATGCCGGAGTATCCTTGGTTTTTCGTAACTGACCAATTGTTTTCAGACGGAACATCAGACATCATGTTTATGTTTAGATTATGACATCAGACCCCACCTAGAAAGGTTATGGGATGTTAAGCTTATGAGGAATAGTATTGCATTTTCTTCAACCGAGTAGTGTTCAAAGCACTTCTGTCATTCACTCCTTTTTTAGCAAGAGCAGCAAGATTTGTATTATGCCTAGACAACAGTGGAAGGGTAGAATCCTTAGGCTGTCAGCGGAGCTTCCTGTATCAATAATTGCAAATATACAATTTTTGGCTTGGGTGGCTCTAGTCTCTCTCTCTCCTGCCCTTAATCATTGAATCACCACTGCTTCCAGTAATGACGGATTCGCTCTCTAATGGAGAGTTTTTTTCCATCCAGCTCCAAGAGACTACTTTTGATGGCATGGAAGTTGAGAGGCAGTGGCTACCAGGTCAATTATGCATAGTGAAGGTAGTGCCTACCTTGTCAATCCAGAGATCTTCATGAATAAGATTTACCTAAGACTATGGGAAAATTATACAGATCTCACACAGCGAAGCGTGGAGTCCTTTATCACCTAAACCAGCCAAGGTTCCACAGTTCTTACAACTGGGGCTAATCAGGGGCATAGGTTCAAATATGTTTAAAAGCTCAAAGTTCGGCTTTGTCTGCACTTGCAGAGGTCTAAGGAGTCCTTACCCTTTAATGATGCAATTCTTAAAAGGCTTGCATGAAGTTATAGGCCTCACAGGAAACCATTTGTTCCATATGTGGAACTTGCTTATGGTCCCCATTTCCATCAAGGCCTCATTTCTATCCTACAGAATTGACTACACTCTGCAACCCTAAATACCATATTTCTGGTTGCTACAACCTCTGTGAAGGATGTCAGAACTGCAGGCTTTGTACTCAAGGAGCCTCACTTAACATTATACCTGGACAGAACAGAATGGTCCTTAAAATCCAGACTGCTTTTATCCATGGGGTGTCTTTCTCCTTCCAATTTAACCAGGAAGTAAATTTGCTGTCTTTTCTTGGTTGAGTGAGAGAACCACATCCCCTGGATGTTGAGCTAAGGCTGGTGGCCTGTTTGGCAACTACCTTCTCACTTAGGAAAGCTGAAATATGTTCTCGGTTCCAGTGTGGCCTAAGGCAGGGTCAGTCAGCATCAGATGCTCAGTCACCTCCTAGATTAAGACAACTAAAAGAGCCTACTCTTCAAGGCCTTCCCGTTTCGGAGGTCTTCAGGGCACATTCCACGAGGGCAGTGGCGACCTCCTGGGCGGCTTTCTGCAGGGTCTCATCGGAAACTGTCTGTAAAGCAGCCACTTGGTCTTCGAAAAGCACCTTTATGTCACACTACAAGGTGGACGCCGCCAGGCTGTCCACGGCAGAATTTGGAAGGGCAATCATACAGTCCAATTCCTTAATTCCTTGTAAATAAACCTTGTTTTGCTCAGCCCCACCCAGTTTGCGAGTTATTCCCCATATGTGTATGCTGCCATGATGCGACAGGAAAACGGAAAATTGTATACTTGCCTTCCGTAATTTTCCTTTCCTGTTGCATCACATGGCAGCATACAAATACCCACCCGCTGAGGTGAGGTATCTGGATACTGAGAATGTGGGGGCGGGGGCCCTCTCAAGGTTTAATAGCTACGCGGTCCTATCAGGTTGTGGGGGCGGAGCCACAACCCATATGTGTATGCTGCCATGTGATGCAACAGGAAAGGAAAATTACGGAAGGCAAGTATACAATTTTCCGTTTTTTTGCAATTTTGTGTGCCACATCCAGTATTTTTTAACTAAAAAGCAGAAAGACCCCTAGTGGTGGACTTTTAAGATATGTACTGTACAATAAGTAAAACATATGTAAAGTATAAAAAAGGTTTATTAATTGTAAATGTCATAAAAACATGCATTTCAAACAGCGTAATCACCAATATGTATACTAGAGATGTGCAATTTGTTTCGTTTTTTTTCGTTTTTCGTATTTTTTTCGTTATTTTCATTCATTCGTTTTCGTACGAATGAACAAACGATTCGCTAAAAATGTTAACGAATCGTTCGAATCGAACGAATCCGAAAATAACGAAAATCCGAAAAAAAAAAAATTAGAAACAACGAATGTACGAATGAAGAAAATCCAAAAAATGAAAACAGGAACAACGAAAATGAAAATGAACGAAAAAATTCGTACATTCCTAACTTTTTTTTATTTGTTGAATTGGTAATTTTCCATGTCCCTTACAATGGTGCTGCTTAACGTGCTTCGAATAGATTGAACGAAAAAATTTGTACATTCGTAACTTTTTTTTTTTTTTCGATTTGTAATTTTCTGTGTCTCTTACAATGGCATTTCGAATGCATTGAACGAAAAAATTCGTACATTCGTAACTTTTTTTTTTCGATTCGTAATTTTCCGTGTCTCTTAAAATGTAATAATAGCATACACATTACATAAAATTATGAATTATGCTCCGATTACGAATCTACGAATGTTACGAATGTTACGAATGCGAATGGGTCCAAATTTCGAATAAACGAATGAACGAAAATTAAACGGAAATTCGGAAAAACGAATCAACGAAAAAATAACTCTAACGAAAATACGAATCGTTACGAATACGAACACAGACGACTTACAAATTTACGAATCATTACGAATACGAACACCGATGACGTACGAATTTACGAATCGTTACGAATCAACGGAAACGAAAAAAAAAACACTAAACGAAAATAAACAAAATTTTTTCGGAAACTAAAAAAACGAAAATAAACAAATTTTTTTTGTTGTGCACATGTCTAATGTATACAGTACAATGGTCTATAGTACCTTTGCACCCTACACGTTTCGGAGCGTCTCCTTCCTCAGGGTTAAGTATTTAGCAAAAGACAATTCTATTCAAAAGATAAAGAAATTTAATAGAGAAATGTAATTAATAAATGTATGCTGGACACTAATATAATCAATATACACTTCTAAAATGACTGAGGGGGAAAAAACTATTTATTTCGTCAGAAGATCAACATATGCCCTTTTTTTGCTATTTACAGGACCAACTGCTCTGCCCCAGTGTTTCTTTGGGTCATTTCATGCCCATGTTGTTGGGGTTAGGAGAATTATGCCCCCCCCCCCCACCAGCAGCACAATACTTTAATGCAATTTGGCTTAAACGCTAAATATCTTGGCAGACAACTTTATTGGGAGCTTTTGAAGTTAAGAAACCATTTGATATACCTGCCTTGCTCTGTTGTTTTTAACCACAAAACACCATGGAATGTTTACTCAGTGCTTCTTTTGAATACGTAAGTGTAATGTACAGAAATTTGCACAATATATGTGGATATATATGTTTTTCACTTTCTAATATATGTTATTTATCTTTTGAATAGAATTGTCTTTTGCTAAATACTTACCCCTGAGGAAGGAGACGTGAGCGTTCCGAAACGCGTAAAAGTACTATAGACCATTTTACTGTATACATATTGGTGATTACGCTGTTTAATGCATTCTCTTTGCTATATGTTTTTTTTTTTTTTTTTTTTATAAACTCTTTATTTTACATTTTCTCTTTTCTTCATACATTACACTTCGTGCTATATGTTTTTATGACATTTACAATTAATAAACTTTTTGTTATACTTTACATATTTTTTACTTATTGTACGTGCCTTAAAAGTCCACCACTAGGGGTCTTTCTGCTTTTTCAGCTTTTTCTGATTTTTAGTTCATTTCAAAGGCAGGTGCATGCAGGACTTTTAAAAATGCAACTGACCCACAACTGACTGATGTGAGGAGTTCCATAGGATTTAATGGTCATGCATTTTTATTCTGCTTTTGATGAGGTAAAAACAGAAGAAAACAGAAAATCAGTGTGAAAGGGCCCTCACAGAAGTAGTTTATCTCTGACAGCTCCCTACACAGTCACAGATGCTGTTCTCAGCTACTGTTATTTCCATGCTGTTCTGGGGTTCCCACTTTGGGCAAGACATTTCTAAAAAAAAAAAAATTCACCCTGCATTAATCTATTATGTTCTGCGGAAAGCTATAACTAAGCATTAGTAATGGAAGAACAATAGCATCCAAAGTATATCCATGTAAGTTCCCACCATTTTCTTAGCGTGATTAGCTGACATTACAGACAGCTTTTGATTGGCTGAGGGCTTTGTCATAATTCATCCATTTACCAAAACAATCCATTCAACCTGAACTATCTGCTTAAGCCTAGGTTCACTCTGACAGTGGGAATGAAATTGCATAATTTCATTCCCACATGTCAGTCCCGACTTTGGGGGCAATTTCAGAGACATCTGTGTGGGTTGCTGTACAGATGTTTATGGGAATCGCACCCCGAAGTCACCAAAAGTAGTACAGAATCGGCGTGGCACCGATTTGGGCGGTGCCATTGCCGGCAATTGACGCCGATTTGGCATGTGATTTGACATGTCAAATCGCATGCCAAATTGCTCCAATGTGAACCAGGGCAATAATTCTAGCACTAGACCTCCTCTGTAACTCTAAACATGTAACCTGTAAAAAAAAAATTACAGCGTCACCTTTGGAGATTTTTAAGTACTGAAGTTTGGCGCCATTCCACAAGTGTGTGCAATTTTAAAGCGTGTAATGTTAGGTATCTATTTACTCAGCGTAACATCATCTTTTATAGTATACAAAAAAATTGGGCTAACTTTAGTTTTTGTTTGTTTTTTTTTATTCATGAAAATTCTTTCCAAAAAAAAAATGCATTTGAAAAATTGCTGTGCACATACTGTGTAATATAAAAAGTCGCAACGACCACCATTTTATTCCCTAGGGTGTCTGCTAAGTGCCGATGTTGGACAAAAATACCTAGCTCACAATCAGCACTTCTATTTAAACCAAAGCTGTTAATTTGGGTTCAGCTCAGGGATCTGAGCATGTCACCTAAATTCCTCCAAATTCATCAAATCATGTCAATGTGAAGCTGACTTTGTGTACAGGAGTACAGCCAAGCTAGACAAGAACAGCCTTCCACAAACTGTTGCCACAAGGTTGGCAGTCACAAAAAAAGAGAAATTGCACAAACCTAGCGTAACACCTTCAGACACCTATTTAATAAAAAAATGTTTTGAGCGATCCATCGCATTGAATTGGAGGACTTGCACCTACTGTATCCTGTTGCAGGTGCTAAAGAGGTCTTTTGATCAAATATCCAGTCTCGGGAGATGCGAACAGACCCCCAGTTTGAGTTAGATGATATGCCTGTGATTTCATTGCTTTTGTGAGTATTTTATTAGTTGTTTTATATTAAATTGATGTCCGAAGGTGTTGCACTAGGCTGGTATGCTCTCATGAGAGCTGCAAGGCCATGAAAGATCCCTGAACATCGTAAGAATTGGGGAAAAATATTAGAGAAAGGATTTTAGCCTAGCCTCTCTCATACATCTCCTCTAATGCCCCGTACACACGGTCGGAAAATCCGACCACAAAATCCATCGGATTTTTTCCGACGGATTTTGTCCGACACTGGTGTTGCATACACACGGTCGGACAAAGTTGTCGGAAAATCCGATCATTCTGAACGTGGTGACGTTTGTTGCCTACGACGGGACTACGTAGAGGCTAGTAGCCAATAGCTTTGGTCTTGTAATGTGATCTGAACATGCGTGGCACTTTGTCCGTCGGAATTCGCTACACACGACGGAAAAAGTCCGATGGAGCCTACACACGGTCGGAATTTCCTACAACATTGTCCGATAGGACATTTTCCGTCAGAAAATCCGACCATGTGTACGGGGCATAAGACTTAAGCAAAGACAGTGTGTCCATTTCTGTACAAGGTTGGAAGTGCACAACTGTCTTTTACTGGAAAAAACCTGAACTGATTTGAATAGGTATTCATATTTGGAATATATCTAGTTTTATATTTTAGACAGCTAAAACATAACTTCTGGTAAAATAAATGTGATTATGTTACAATTTTATCTTCTCTGTTGATGTTTATTTAATGGCATTGATTTAAATATTGAAAAAAATTGGATTCCCTCCGTTAGTTCTTATATTCATCATTCCCATCTCATTAAGCACTTTCATTATTTATGTGTAAAATTATTAGGGAATTATAATTATCTTTCTGAATACAACAGGCAACATCTCTGGTTGGGGGGGGGGGGGGTGTTTCTTCTTGAAAAGTAGATAGCCCAAGGTATTTAGTAAGAGGCGTGGCAGTTTTTTTTTTTCTTCTAATGTTTTTATTGGTATTTCAGATAATACAAAGGAAAACAGAAAAATAATAAGGAGCCTAGGCTCCTAAAACATCGAAGAGATATACTACATACAGATAACAATAACAGTAGGGGAGGGAAATATAGTTGATCCACACTACACAACAAAGCGGATTACTATATAACAAAAAAACAGAGTGAAATATGCTAATCGTAATATCAGTAATCATTGGTGGAGAGTCTGGGTATCATATTCCGTGACTCAAGCTCAAATCTATCCAAGGTTGTTAAGTTTTTAAGAAAGAGGAGTAGAAGTGGTTGCTAATGGTGAAAGCCTTTTTGTAACAATAGTCATTTTTAACCAGGTAGAGTGCCTCTAAGTGGTTTGGGGACATCTGGGATTTTCAATTCCTTACTATTACATTTTTGGCCACTAAGAGAATATGTGTTATGATGGTGCGGAATTCCTTCGGCCAACATTCTACTCCTAAGTTGAGGAGAGCAAGGGCATGTGTAATGGGGGTTAAGATACCTGTAATATCTGATAAGACCTGAGAAATTTTCTTGCCAAAATCTGGTCAGACATTTGCATGCCCAGATTATGTGGTACAAAGATCCCACGTGTCCGCATTCCCACCAGCACATAGGGGAGACACTGGAGGAGAAGACAGGCAAGGAGGTGTTTGTCTATGTAGAAATCGAGTGACACGCAATAAGGTAACGTAATAATGGCTTGGGAGCTGCATTTCCTCCATTAGTACGCTGATGGCCTTGGGAGAGTGGTTACAGAACAACTCGTTCACAGTGGTGACGCCTTTTGAGCTCAATGGAGATACAAATATAATCAGGATTAATGTTTCTAATACATTAACAGGAAGTGTGAATGTTTGAATGTGGGAGGAAGGTGTGGGTACCTTCAATAGGGCTCTCCATGCTTATAGGGATGACTGCACTGGAAGTAGTAATTCTGACAAGGTATAATGTTCCCAGCTATCTGCTAATAACAGGGTAATTAGATCAGGAATTGGTGCAAGGGTTTGTCAATCCAGAGAGTATTCTGAGAGGGTTTAAACCAGTGCTTCAGTTGCTCCAATCTTGTGGCTCAGTAATAAAATATAGGAAGAGGGAGGGAACAGAAGAAGTACAACATTTGGGAATACCATCATTTTTAATTATACCAGATGGCCAGACCAGGTAAGAGTCACTTTAGAGAACTGTTGGCACTCCTTGGTTATTTTTTGTAGAAGGGGTTTAAAATTGGTGTGAGCTAAGGAGGATACTTTAGGTGTTAGAGTGATGCCTAGATAATGAATTCCCTCTTTAGCCAAGGAGTATGGGAGTTGGTTTTGTAGGGTACGTTCAATTTGTGGTGGCACATTCAAGTTCAAAATTAAGGATTTAGAGAAATTAACCTTATAATATAATATTGTACTAAATTGTATAAGAATTTCATGGGCCCTAGACAAGGAGCTTTTGGGTTCCGTTAAGATCAGTATCACGTCGTCCACGAACAAATTGATTTTATGTTGCCTTTTGGGAATACAAAGCTAAAATAGCTGAGAGTATATTTCCACAAAATCCAAACTTGAGGAGCAACTGGGTCATGCAGTGCCAATGGGAAAAGGTGGATAATACTGTGCTGTCACCCAAAACACAAGACAGCAGCCAGCACAGCAAGAGACAATTGCAAGTGAAAAGAACTAGTAAATGTGCAGCGTTAAATAAGAATGGTCATGATAAATAGGACCGTATAAGGTACAGAGAAATATAGTCCACACTGTATTAGAAAATAAGTGAATATAGTCCATGGATGAAAACTGAGATATGATATTAGTCCAGGTGAGTGAATAACCACTTTCTGACCTCAATGGGAGGACAGATGTGAAGAGAAGATAATGGGAAAAGCCACCACCAACATAAAAGAGGCTTACCAGAGCTAATGGACTCAACAAGATGTATGCCCAAGGCTTAAGGTGATATCACACAGGTAGGCAGGGACATCCATGTCTGCAGATGTTGGCACAGGAGGATGATGTTCACAATGTCCCTCAGAGGACTCACAGCAAGGAAGGGGAACTCAGAGATAAGCATGTAGAATCCGTATGCTCACAGGATGCATCCATAAATGAAACAAAAGTTCCACATAGTGTAAATCCACCTAACAGAGAACATTTATTAAAATTGAGGAACACGCACATTTGAGAAGATAAAAAAGCCCTTGTATAACGATTGAAAGTTAACACAATGGCATCAGCAGGCCTGCTGAGGGACAGTGTGAGCAGCATCCTCCTGTGCCAACATCTGCAGACATGGATGTCCCTGCCTCCTGGTGTGCTAGTGCCATAAGCCTTGTCAACTCATTGGGCATATGCCTTGTTGAGTCCATTAGCTCCGTTAAGCCTCTTTTATGTTGGTGGTGGCTTTTTCCATTATCTTCTTTTCACATCTGTCTTCCCATTGACGTCAGAAAGTGGTCATTCACTCACCTGGACTAATATCATATCTCAGTTTTCATCCGTGGACTATATTCATGTAGTGCCAATGTACTCTGTCGAATGCCTTCTCTGCATCAATAGAGAGGAGCAGAGAAGGCACATGACGCAGCTCTGTGAAGTTGATATTATTGATAATTTGTCTGGTAGCATCCAAGGATTGTCTGCCAGATGTAAAACACATCTGGTCTGGTTGCTTAAGAATTGGAATTATATTCATAAGGCGACCAGGAATCATTTTAGAATATAATTTTACATCTGAATTTAGGAGGGAGATGGGTCTGAAATTGGAGGGGGTCATTGGTTCTTTTCCGGGTTTTGGTAAAGTTACAACATATGCCCTCAGCATCTCAGAGGGGAATGAAGCAGCCGAATCCGCCTCTTCGAACAAAGACACAAGATGGGGCAATAATGAGGCCTGAAATGTTTTATAGTATTCATCTGAGAGCCCATCGGGTTCCAGGGGATTTATTTAATGGTAGAGAGGCGATGAATTTCAGAATTTCCTACTCGCTAATAGGGGCATTCAATGCCTCCAGTTGCGTTGTGGACAATTTCAGGAGTCAATAGTTGACAGGAAGGAGTTAATAAAAGCCTCTGTCAGTTAGGGTGTAGCTAGATCGTCTTTAAGGTTATAAAGATTACTATAGTAGTCAGTGAACAAGTCAGAATTTTTGGGGGTTTATGATTTTATGTCACGTGTTTGGGTGGGTTAGGTGGGAAATGTGTGAACTGGTCGTTTTATACTTGAGCTTACGAGCTAGAAGTCTGCCCAGCTTTTTGTCAGAGGAGTAGTAGGGTCCATATGCTTGATCAACGAGATCAGCAGCTAAAACAATTCAAAGCGCACTAAGGTTCCTACATAGTTTGGTTAGGGCGAGTTGGTTAGCGGGGGTAGGGTTGAGTTTATTGCTGGCTTCCAGAGTTTGGAGATTCTACAGAATGTTTGTCAGGTGCAAGTTATAAGCCTTTTTGGCCCTTGCACCTAATTGAATGAGAAGCCCTCGGATAAATTATTATATTATGGGCATTCCAAAGAGAAAATTAATCAGTGACTGAGGGTGCATTGAGTTGGAAAAATTCCTGGAGATGCTGAGAAAGCATACGAGTATCGGAGGGATCTTGTATACGTTTTGTATTGCAGCGCCACACCCTGTAGCTGGCTCGAGCATCCTTTTCTGTTACTTCCATTGTTAGGGGAGTGTGATCTGACCATGTTATATTGGCTATATCAGCTGAGGATGCCCTCTGTAAGACCTGTTAGTCTCATATACATATGATCCTGGTTGACAATGTATTGTGCCTAGCTAAGAAATAAGTATAGTTTCTTTCACTGTTGTGCAGGCAGTGCCAGATGTCGTACAGTTCCTCCTGGTGCAGCAGGATCGGAAGTGAGGGAAGACGTCGCTGAGTGGTATTAATGTGGTATCAATATACACATATATACATATACACATGTTTGCCTGCATAGATGCCTGTGGCAGAGGACATTAATCCAAATACTCGATTCCAAAAACTAGTTAGGCTCTTTCAGGCCCATAGTGTATGATACAGATTGCCTACTTGTCCACAATTACGCCAGCATAAAGGTGACTGGGAAGGGTAGATGTCATGAAGATCCTGCCAGTAATCGGAACCCTGGGCTCATTGGCGCACGTCCGCGGCACCATTGCGCATGCAGGAAGACGAGCGCGCGCCCCTGTTGACGCCAGATGGGCTATTTAAATCTGCCTGTCACAGACAGTCCCCGCTGTCTGCTCTATAGCATTCGGTGCCTGATACCTGATCTGTACTACTTACCTGGAACTGACCCGGCTTACCTGTGACCATCCTGCTATCCGCCTGTACCTGACCTTGGCTTACCTGTGACCATCCTTCTGCCTGCTTCACCTGTACCTTGTTGCCAGCCTGATACCTGACCCGGCCTGTTTGACTACCCAGCCTGACCACCAGTGATCCAGTCTGCTTTGCTGATCCAGTCTGCTGTGCTGATCCAGTCTGCTTTGCTGATCCAGTCTGCTGTGCTGATCCAGTCTGCTTTGCTGATCCAGTCTGCTGCGCTATCCAGTCTGCTTTGCTGATCCAGTCTGCTGTGCAACCAGGTCTGCTTTGCTGATCCAGTCTGCTGTGCTGATCCAGTCTGCTGTGCTGATCCAGTCTGCTTTGCTGATCCAGTCTGCTTTGCTGATCCAGTCTGCTGTGCTATCCAGTCTGCTTTGCTGATCCAGTCTGCTGTGCTATTCAGTCTGCTTTGCTGATCCAGTTTGCTGTGCTGATCCAGTCTGCTATACCTACCTTGTCCCCTGAGCTGATCCTGGGATCTCTCTACTGGTCTGTCAATCCTGCCAGGCACCCATGCCCCTCCTTACTCCTGGGTCTCCTGTCACCTTACCAGGGAGCCGGGAGTAGGAGCCGCAAGGGAGGCCCTCCTCTGCCATCCGGGCTCAACACCACCAGGTACGCGACAGTAGAATTCTGCCAATCGGTAGTGTGTAAGGCACCATCATTATTTTGTGAGAGAGTTGCTAGTGATTGGTACTCCTTGAAATACTATGTATGAATCTAAACACTTGAAGCCATTGTTCTGTCGTGTAGGACTTCTGCAAATCTAACTCCCATCTCAGGATAGGGCCAGTCTTGCAAAATGTAGTTTTGCATTGGAGAGCCTGGTAAAAGAGAGATATTCCTTTTGGGTAGGGTGTAGTAGACTCATAAAAAGCAAATATCGAGAAAGGAATAGTAACTGATGAAATTGGGTTAATCTGCAGGAAATTGGCTAATCGGATATGCGTATATGACTCAGAAGGGGGAATATTGTACAGGGAATGTAATTCAGAGAAGGGATTCAGTGCATCGTTATCTGGAATATCTTCTACCCACTGAATATTTTGGTCACTCCACTTTTATAAGGATAAGTAGAGGATATAAAGTTCCACTTTAAGCTGTACTTTTATAAGCTTCTTCATATACAATTCAGTTAAAAAGTCTTCTTTTCCAACATTTAAATACAAATGTTGCAACAGCTATAAACAAGTTTTGTTTTCTAGGCAACCTTTTTTTTATACCTCCGAACATCAAATTTAACAATGAAAGATTCAATATTCCAAGTAAAAAAATACCCCACATTAAATACAAAAAGAGAAGGAGCTAGATAGAAATCAATAGGTGTATTACCCATAGCAGCCAAGAACAAGAGATAAACGTCATTCAGATGGAAAGTGATTGGCTTCTGTGGTATTTTATTTTCAGATTTTTAAAAAAAATCTAAATGTAAAGCCAAACTTACTTTTTTCAACTCACATTTCCATCCCTTCTCTTGCAATATAAAACCTAAAAAAAGTAAATACATATTCTAATGTATTGCTGATGGCCAGATATGCATGGTGAATGAAGTATTGGAACTCCTGCCAGATACCTGCTGCTAGCTGTGATTAAGTCTACCTCAAAACCAACTGCAGTAAATGAAACATTAACATTTATACACGATAATGGACAGCTGACACTTTTGCAGATATAGCTAGGTGACAATGTTCTGGTGTCTCTCAAACTGAATTAACCTGCTGTCTCCATCTCTCTGTATGTCTGACACATTCATTCCCCTGCTGGTACAACAGTGGAATCTGGCTGCATGCAGGGGAAAATGTAATCAGGTACTGCATCCCCATATAAACTAGTTTTTTTGTCTTTTGTGAGTGAAAAATGCATCTTTCTTTGGTGTGTAGTTTATACAGTATATTATTCTGTGTTTCACAAGTTAAGAATACATACACTGTGTGCACAATTACCAGGCAAGTGAGTATTTTGACCGAATCATAATTTTTTTATTTAACTGTTTAAACTTGAATGCTTATTGGATTTAAGCATATCAGGTGATGTGTATTTGTGTAAGGAAGGAAGGTGTAAGATCAACACCCTATATCAAGGTGTACACAATTATTAGGCAACTTCTTTTCCTCATACAAAATTGGCCAAAAAAGAGATTTAACTGACTCTGAAAAGTAAAAAAAAAATGTAAGAAGTCTTTCAGAGGGATGCAGCACTCTTGAAATTGCTAAAATATTGGGGCGTGATCACAGAACCATCAAAAGTTTTGCTGCAAATAGTCAAAGGGTCGTGTTGAGAAAAAGAAAAAAACAGCATTTATTAAAAAGAAAATATCCACTCACATGAGAGACTGCAAAGTTGCGTTCAAACACTGGACTGAAGGAAGAGAGGTGGACTACAAGTCACAGCAAGTCCATATGCAGCTGGCAGCACATCAGATCCGATGAGGATGGGGTGAGGTGGTAAAGCACAGCGGTAGCTCTCTTTATTCCTCCAAAGAGTAACACACCAAGTTGGAATGAGGTCGGTAGTGAGTTTACCCGGCCGGGGGTGGGTTCCGAAAATGAGGGAGATCGACGCCAGCAACCTGTCGCAAGCTGTGTGTCGGTACCTGTACAGCCTGAGCCGCCTCCATGCTGTTGTTATGACACAGCCATGTGTGGGACGCCAGAACGAGGCTTGAGAAGCACAGCAGAGCGTGGCGCCGGGCTGTGACGTCACAAATGTGCGACGCGTTTCAGAGTATTCACGCTACGCTTTATTGAGGTAATGTTGCATTGCGCCTTTTTACTTGTCCAGTGTTGAGAAAAAGAGATACAAAGAGAGTGCCCAAAAGTACAAGGTATGGGAGGCTGAAACCTAACCACGACAAAGCAAGACACATACAGTATATTGAAATGTCAAAACTGGGTCAATAAATATCTGAATATTGATATTTCAAAGGTTTTTATGGACTGGTGAGATGAAAGTGACTCTTGATGGACCAGATGGATGGGCCTGTGGCTGGATCAGTAAGAGGCGCAGAGCTCCACTTCGACTCAGATGCCAGCAAGGTGAAGGTGGGGTACTGGTTTGGGCTGGTATTATTAAAGATGAGCTAGTTGGACCTTTTCAGGTTGAAGATGGGCTTAAAATTAACTCCCAAACCTACTGCCAGTTTTTAGAACACACTTTCTTTAAGCAGTGGTACTGGAAAAAGTCTGCATCTTTCAAGAAGACCATGATATTTATGCAGGACAATGCTTTAGTGCATGCATTGAAGTACTCCACTGCGCGGCTAGCCAGCAAAGGCCTTAAAGATGAAAGAATAATGACATGGCCCCCTTCCTCACCTGACCTAATCCTATTGAGAACTTGTGGGCCCTTCTGAAATGTGAGATTTATCATGAAGTAAAACAGTACACCTCTCTGAACAGTGTCTGGGAGGCTGCAGTTGCTGCTGCACAAAAAGCTGATTGTCAACAGATCTAAAAACTGACAGACTTTATGCATGGAAGGCTTATGACTGTTATTGAAAAGAAGGGTGGCTATATCGGTCACTGATTTTTTTTGGAAAGGTCAGAGAATGTTTATTCTTAGGGTAAGGGAATGCAGCATTGAAACCTTTCTGCTTCACAACCGGGTCCCTACTGCGTATGCATGATGCGCGGCTGCGCTCTCCTACTGGTCTGACAGTAGGAAAAGGAGGAGGGAGGAGGAGGGGGCCAGACTTCCGACGTACCTCCCCGAGGCGAGGTTTGACGGAAGTGGGGACAGGGTACCTGTCAAAAAACAGGTACCCGCTCCCCCCCAAAAGGTGTCAAATGTGATAAGCAGAAGTACCACTTTTGGGTGGAACTCGGCTTTAAATATTCAGGTTTGAGGTTTAATAAAACTTTGGATTGACCGAGAGCACGGTAGTTGTCCAATAATGAAATGAATCCTCAAAAATACAACTTGCCTAATAATTGTGCATACAGTGTATCTACGATCCATATATCTTTTCTTTTTATCTGTACTTGTGTTTCATACCATGATGCAGATGCAGAGCAGGGGGATAAATGTGGGATTCTACAGGCCTTGAGTCGATTACCATGTTCCAGTGTTAAGGTATGTGATAACAGCATACATTATTGCACATGCAAAACCCTGAGGAACCCTTGTTAATACCCTAGATATAATTACTGTATATGTATATTTACATATACGGTACATTACACTTTACCAACAATTTTATGTTCCCCAAATAATGCTTCTTATACTGTACATGGTCCTCCAACAATTGTAACAATGATATTGAACATCATTCATTTTGACTATTCTGTGATTTTTTATAATTTTTGATCATTTCAATTCTGAGGTCCCCTGCTGGAATCTCAGAATCATATAAGTAGCTAGCAGATATTTGCAACATCAGCAACAGAAGTGAGGGTCCTCCCCTGACACAGATCTCCATAGAGCACTCCATAAGTATGACTTCCTACATTAGTTAACCTAGTTTTGGTTAGTTTTCTTAATTAAAGCAAGGTCCATAAAGCCATGGATGAGCGAGTTTGGAGTGGAGGAACTTGACAGTCCTGCACAGAGTCCTGACCTGAACCCAATAGAACACCTTTGGGATGAATTAGAGCCAGGCCTTCTCGTCCAACATCAGTGCCTGACCTCACAAATGTGCTTCTGAAAGAATGGTCAAACATCCCATAGACACACTCCTAAACCTAGTGGACAGCCTTCACAGAAGAGTTGAAGCTGTTATAGCTGCAAAGGGTGGGCCAACTCAATATTGAACCATACGGACTAAGACTGGGATGCCATTAAATTTCATGTGTGTGTAAAGGCAGGTGTCCCAATGCTTTTGACAATATAGTGTATGTGGTATCGCTGTGATTGTGAGGAGCAGGAAAAAAAAATTTGGGTTATTCTTTGGTGGTAAATTTTGGTAATATACAGCTATATTTTAAAATGCTTTTTTTTTTTTTTTACTATTTCGTGCCAGTTTTCCTTTGATAATAAAAAAAAAAAATCAGGAGATATGCATTTTCATTCACCACCAAAGGAAAGCCCAATTTGTCTTGAAAAAAAAGTATAATTCACCTGGATACCCAAGTACTTGATTATGATATGTACAGATTAACTAACGCATGTCAAAGTTGCAAAATTGTGTTCAGGCATTAACATTGGTTTTACCATCAGTCACCAAGGGGTTAATAACCTGCAATGGGGACCATACATTTTTCCCATCCTGCCTCTGGAACCTATGAGAGAGGACCAGGCTACTGGAAGTGTTGCCTCCACCAATCGGGTGTATCCATATAAAAGAGGCAGTGATGTGGACATCTGAAGAAGGACTCAAGGAAGTCAATCAAAGTGAAAATGATCATGTGACTGCGGCTTCTAGTAAGTAAAACTGTCATTATACTGGATATTTTTTTTTCTCCACACCAGCGGTTGGTTAGAAGGGGTGGTAGGAGAGTTGCTAATATCCTTGAGTTGGTCTTTAAGATGTATCTTACCAGACCTCTTGGACATTTATAATTTGTTTAAAGTGGCCAAGTCAAGTTTTATGTATAATTTTCTTTCTTGTTTTGCACAACATGCAGTTGTCACACATCCTGAAGATTATCATGTCCCTCTGTACTTTGATATGAAAGATACAACATGTCAACTGCTGCATACACAAGTGTTTGATGTATCCAGTTAATGAATAGGAGATTGATGTGTATTTATATATAGACTCTTAATGCATTATTTAGTGGTATATTTTAAAACGTCTTGCTACATCAAAACCTGTTTTTCCTTTCAACCATGAATAGTAAATGTGTTTGTTTTGACACCTCCTTTAGAGTATTCATTGCTGAAAATGTACAACTGATTTTTTTTTAGAAATTAACTGGTTAATATATATTGTTTATTTAATTTACTTACTTGAAAGACAGTAACTTTATTAGGTAAGTTACATGTATTTGATTTGTGACGTTAGCACGTCGATGATGAGAGGACAGCTGTAGTGTGCAACAGATGCGGCTTCGCCTGGCAATGGAGGAATGACCCTGGGATCCTTAATTCCACTACATGCTCTCCGATGCAGTGGAATTAAGGATCCCAGGGATATCCTATTTCAACACACAGGGCAACACTTGTATCTCACCACCTCCGCCATCTCCGCTGCCTCATCCACCTAGGGCTTCCAAGACTTGTATGCAGGTAGCAATTGCTGTCTTATTGCAGTTAGACCCAGGACTCTGTCTGGATGGGGCACAGCATCTCCTACTTTGCCCCATCTGTCGGACACAGGATCTGCCAGCCCTGGATGTTCAGAATAGAGATTTACAGTGGACCAGATGGATATGCTGTCACGTCGTTATGACGTCACGCCCGGCCTCTGTATTAAAAAAAAACGGCACTGCTTCTGCTGGGAAGCAGTGATCGTTTTTTTTTTTTTTAATTTCAGGCTTTCTAGCCAAGTGGTGAGATGTGGGGTCTTATTGACCCCATATCTGACTGTAAAGAGCACCTGTCATGCCATATTCCTATTACAAGGGATGTTTACATTCCCTGTAATAGAAATAAAATGATCAAAAAAAATTTGGGGGAAAAAAAGTGTCAAGCCAAAAAAAATAAAGTAAAATTAACAATAAAAAAAGCGTGTGCAATTTTGAAGCGTGACATGTTATGTATCTATTTACTCGGCGTAACTTCATCTTTCACATTATGCAAAACATTGGGCTAACTTTACTGTTTTGTTATTTTTTAAAGCACAAAACAGTTTTTTTTCCAAAAAATACGCATTCGAAAATATTGCTGTGCAAATACCGTGCGAGATAAAAAGTTGCAATGACCGCCATTGTATTCTCTAGGGTCTTTGCTAAAAAAAAACATATATAATGTTTGGGGGTTATATGTAATTTTCTAGCAAAAAGGAGAGAAATGTCAGAATTGGCCTGGTAGGCAAGTAGTTAATCAACTTAATTACTTGAATCTAGTTTCAGGATTAAGGAATTGATTTGTTAACAGTTCCCTATGCAAGGTTATTCCTGGACTTTATCCATTTGAAGCCGCTCTGTAGCATCCACAACAGTGAATATGCACATTATAGCAGTGGATCCTAGGAATCCTATTAACCCTTTAGTACTTGAACTAATCTACAAGCGATGGCTAAATAATACCTAGATCTCCATGGTGTGATTGCTGGATGTGTGTGCAACTGCAATGTGCCCCAAGACAACGTTATCTTTTTAATTGAGTTGTGGAGGAGTTTTTTCACTTGGAATCCCTGTGTAATTTTTCTGGTGCATTTTTCTATAATAAACATACATTTTATTCAACCGTGGTGCTCTGTAGTGGTGACCTTCTAGGTAGGAACTCTTTTCCTCCTTTTGTTCACATGTATTTGATTCAACAGTAAACTAATTGTAAAGACTAACCCTATAACCACTCCTACAAATGGAGATATTGCTGTAAAGCAGGGATATGCAATTAGCGGACCTCCAGCTGTTGCAGAACTACAAGTCCCATGAGGCATAGCAAGACTCTGATAGCCACAAGCATGACACAGGGAGGCAGAGGCATGATGGGACTTCTAGTTTTGCAACAGCTGGAAGTCCACTAATTGCATATCTCTGCTGTAAAGGAATGACCGGAATTTGTTTCTACAATGTGACATTTGGCTCTAGGGTAGTTTTCTTTTGCATAGGGGTTTGACTCCAAAGAGCTGGTGCAGGGGGTTTTAGCCCACTTTCAGTTAAAGTGTTACTAAACCCACAACAGTAAAATCATTCTGTATATGCAGTAGAGCATCCTTGTTATACTCACTGTGGAACCTAAGGGGTTAATCCTCTGCATTGTGTAAAAAGGCTGTTTGATTCGGTATTCACAGATCCTTATCTTCTTCCACAGACTCCAAAACAGGTCCGGATAAGACAGAGTTAGTGGAGTCAGGCTGCACATGCTCAGTTTGGTGTGTATTGCTAGAGAGTTTTGTTTTTCTTGGGTGGGTGCATGTGATCAGCACAGGGCCAATTAGCACTGTCCAGAGAGAGGGTCAGGAGTGCTGCATTCTAATAGGACAACCAGTCCAGTATTAAAACTCCTCCTACAAGCTTTAAACAGGCATTGATAGAAGTCACAAGACTGCTATATCCTGCTGATGAGAAATATTTAGCAGTTTATATTTACTAAAATAATTGCATTCCCATGTTCTGTGTACTGTGGGAGACCAAATTTAATGAATGCAGGGTCCTGGGTTTAGTAACACTTTAAAGCCCTGACAACATTAAGCCACTGACTCACAATAAACAGTACCTTTGCCAGCCTGCTGTATGTTCTCCTTTAGTTGGCTGTTGGGTTGCCTTTCAGGTCTAGCAGATAGACAACATCTGAAGAAGTACCGTATGTAGAGCAGGCTAAAAATGCTGCGGCTAATCGAAAAGCAGTAGCTGGTACTAGCAGAATCTCCAGGTAAGAAACCTTTCATTTCATCAGTTTCACAAAAACAATCCCCCCAACTTTAGTCACCGGTGATGTCCAATGTTGTGCAGGCAGATAAATCCTGGAGAAATCTTCATTGCAAGCATGCCTGTCCTCTTCTTGTCTCTGAACTTCCAGCACTGTAGTGGTTAGTAGACATGTGTACATATTCGCCAGCACACCATGGATCGACAAATCTTCGTCTAAAAAGTTTTTTTAATGAAAAAAATCACATCACAAAAATAAGGTGCAACGTTTCGGAGCGGCGCAGGACCCCTTTGTCAGGCATGTGATAAACCTTTTTGGACGAAGATTTGTCGATCCATGGTGTGCTGGCGAATATGTACATTTGTTTGATGCTTCCAGGACCCAACTGGTAATCGCTGCAGCACCCGCTATTTCTTTATGAGCCATAAATACCAGGAACGAGTGCGATAGGAATATCGATCTGACGTTAGTAGACATGGGCGCCGTCAAAAAATTTGTTTCATTTCGTTCCGTTCCACTTCGTAAAAAAAAAAAAAAAAAAATATTTTTCGTTAGATTCGTAAACTTGTCGTTAAAATAACGAAAGTTCGTTATGATGAATTTATCATTATGAGGGGTTCCCACCATCCCTGTTCTGTGCTGACTTCCTGAGTGATTGGTGAACAAAACACCAGTCACGTTTCTGTACTTCGTATTTCGTACAGAATTTGTATGCATAAAAATTCGTATTTTGGATTCGTACAAATGTATGAATTTCCGGAAATTCGTACGAGTTTTTGATTCGTACAAATTTTTGATTTGTACGAAACAAATCGTCTAGTGGTTAGCAGCTTCCGGTCTTCAGGCCGAGCATCAGTGCAGATGGTCTAATGGGACCCCCCTCCTGACACTGCCTAAACTATGATCTATGAATGGGGTAAATCTGATCAGTCACAGGATTCCCTTCATCATTCACAGTGTAATCAATAAAATAATATTTCTCAATGTCAGTGAGTGTAGCAAAGTTCTTTTCTGCTATGAATCAAAGTTATCATGAAATGACTGTACTTTGGACGGTGTTTGTTTGGTGCTCTCATTGGATTATATGTACTGTATGGAGAGTCTCATCTCTGGGTCTTTTCCCTGTTCCTGAGGGTCCCTATTTTGTGGAGTGCTGATAAACCAGACCCAGGGTGCCCAGTGACAATATCAGTTACTTCCATATGACTCAGGGGTTGAACAAATTCACTGAATTCCACTTCAAAGCAACACATTATATCAAAACATGAAAAATAGATGTTTTTTTTTAGTGCAATAGTAATGGCTAGGATGAGTACTGTATTTACTGCATAGCTTTCATATGTAATTACTTGTATATACACTGCATTTTTTATCTGCAATCACAAAGTTGATAACAGCAGTTAGAGATTCAGATTACAGCAATCAGGAGGAATTTAATGTACTGAATAAACATTTGTACGTGCACTCACCCACAGGAGAACCATTCAGAGCGCAGGGAACAGCTTTTTCATTTGCATCTTGTGCAGTCCAACTTAATAGCTGCATCTATGTCAACGTGGTAATTTTCTTATGGTAGCAGGTATTAATTACATACCCCTCCACAAATAATTATAGTGGTTGCTTTAGTTTTAGAAATGCTATATAGATGTAATAGTTGAGTGTATCAAAATTTTACTTAGAGGACATGTGCATAGCCTGCATCCAATCAGTATAGTCAGGTTAAATAATCTCTCACATTCTCTGAAGGCTTTAGTCTGATAGTCAAAATTGTGTATTGTAGGTGCTAGAGAGACAGAAGCATACAATATGTTAGCCGCGTACACACGACCGGAAATGCCGCCAGCAAAACTCAGGTGAGAGCTTTTTGTCGGAAAATGCGACCGTGTGTATGCTCCATTGTTTTTTTGCTGGCGGAATTCCAGCCAGCAAAAGATTGAGTGCATGTTCTCAGTTGGGAAAAGTTCCTATCTGAAAATGCGATCGTCTGTATGCAATTTGGACGTGCAAAAAATCACGCATGCTCAGAAACAATTTGACGCATGCTCGGAAGCATTGAACTTAATTTTCCCGGCTCGTCGTAGTGTTATACGTCACCGCATTCTTGACGGTCGAAAGTTCCGAGAACTTTTGTGTGACCGTGTGTATGCAAGACAAGCTTGAGCGTAATTCCGTCGGAAAAAACATCCAAGATTTTTCAAAACGGAAATTCCGCTCGTGTGTACGCAGCATAATACACAGATGAGCTGTGTATTTGGGAGCTGTGTCACCTGTCAAAGGATGTGTATTTCTGTCATTCCAATACAGAGATTTACACAGTTCTTTCACTTTGTTCTAGCCTCCTATTAGCATGGTCCTTGTACTGCACAACAACTGATTGGCTCCTTGTGCTTTAATCTCCCTCCCCTAGTCTGAGCTTTGCTGTACAGCAACTTTTAAGACCAAGCCCACTTAGAATTACACTGCTTGCATTTATATACATACTTTTAAGAATGTGTTAATGAATGCAGAGTGGCATTAAATTGTATATTTTATGTCTGCCTGGATTTTAGTGCTTTGAAGTGGTTTCTAAAGGTTGAAGGTTTTACCTTCATGCATAGAATGGGCAAAGCCTCATTCTGTGTGTCTTATGGACACACAGAGCGGGACTCAGGAGTGAGCACACACAAGTGTCCCCATAGCAAGTGATTTGCTATGGGGGCACTCAGAAAAGAAGAGAGGCCAGGAGCGCTGGCAGGGGTTTGAGAATACGAGGATCGGGGTTGCTCTGTGCAAAACCATTGCACAGAGCAGGTAAGTACAACATGTTTTGTTTTTTAATGTTCACTTTAATATCACTTTAAAGTGATTGTGAAGTCTTGTTTTTTCCTAAACAAAATAACAAATATGTCATACTTACCTGCTCTGTGCAGTTGGTTTTGAGGGGCAAAAAAAAATCATAAATGCAATCCTATATCTGTTAACAAAATGTTTATTGCTGCTCATTAAAACCATCCCAAAATGGTCTATGTTCATAGTGTAGATGTATTGTGGCCTCAACATGTCTCAAGCCTAACTCAACACATGTATTTATTATTTATTGTACATATATAGTACAACTTGCATTTTCCTAAAGTTACAAACGTTCAACAAAGATGGGAAGGCCTTTGTATTTCAGCTTTAATCTTGTATTTTCTATCTAATGTACATAAATATCTCCCTCCCTGCTGCTGAATATAACATTCTGGTAAGATCAGATGTCACTAAGTCCACTCTCCATGGTCCTGAACAGTGTAACTGTATACACTGATGTGTTGATGTGTAAATGTCATGTGTTCTAGCTGAACAATTTTATGACTAGTTATAAATTAGTTTGTTGCACTAAATATGTATGCACATATGTTTTTTTTTTTAAAACTACACTACCAGTCAAAAGTTTAAGAACACCCCCAGTGTTAAAGTCCAGTGAATAACCTGAAATGGTACAATGGTAAGCAGTAAACTGTCATGCCGCGTACACACAACCGGACTTTCCGGCAAACTAGGTCTGACGGTCTTCCCGGCGGAGTTCCGACGGACTTTCCGAAAGAACGGACTTGGCCATACACAAACGGACTAAGTCCGCTTGAAAGTCTGTTCATTTTGAACGTGATGACGTAAACGGGACTAAAAAAAGGAAGTTCAATATCCAGTAGCCAATAGCTTCCCTTACCAGCATACAGCTTTCGTCGGACCAGCATACAGACGAGCGGTTTTCCCAATAGATATTGAGTCGGTCAGACAGATTTGAAACATGTTCTATTTCTAGGTCCGTCTGATTTTTTAAACGAAAAATGATCGGATTAGCCCACACACGATCAGATTGTCCGACGGACTGATTCCGTCTGACCTAGTCTGCCGGGAAGTCCGGTCGTGTGTACGCGGCATCAGAGGTATAAAGAACGTTTAGGTTAAGAAAAACTGAAAAATAATGTACATTTCAGAGTTATACAAAAATGTATTTTTGAGGGAAGAAGTAATAGGTTAAAGCGGAGCTCCAGGCTTCTTCAGAAAAAAATTAACAGTCTGCAGCTACAAATACTGTAGCTGCTGACTTTTAATATTAGGACACTTACCTGTCCATGAATCCAACAGTGTCTACACCTAAGCTGATTTTACAATCAGCTCCCAGGTGCTGTCGCCACCATCTTGGGTAAAGGAAATCGTCAGTGAAGCCTTCCGGCTTCACAGCCAGTTTCCCACTGCACATGCTGCTGCGCTCTGTGAGGGGGGCCGAACATCTGGATGACTTTTCTGCAGCAAAGTCATCCAGAAGTGGGAGCGGGTACCTGTCAAAGCCAGGCACCCGCTCCCCCCAAAAGGTGCCAAATGTGACAATAGACAATGGAGGGGGGAGGAGGCAAATATGCAGAGCTTCCTCTTTTGGGTGGAGCCCTGCTTTAACAGCAGTTGTTCTGCAGCCATTTAAGTAAATTAAGCACTGAAAGTTTATGCTGACAATCCCTACTTCCAAGCTCTCTCTCTCTGTTTAAAAGAAGTGTTGAAACAGACTGTGTTACTACATCCTTTTAAACAGTGTTTGGGCAGTATTGCACTGCAGGAAGTAGTATATTGCTCTCAAAATTGAGAGAAAAAGAAAACAAAGGAAGCCATACAGACCACAGTGTTAATTTTGTCAACAAAAACTTTTTTGTCAAAGATTTCTTCAGCGGCATTTTTACAGTGACGAAAACAAAACAAAAAGTACAGCACATTTTTGTCCACTGACGGGAACTATTATCAGATCTGTTTTTGTTAATGAATGAAAACGCGATGAAAATGACAAGGAGGGACGATTACCCTTGTGAACCTAACTTCAGAGGAGGAAGCGTTTTGGTCTGGGGCTCTTTTGCTGCATGCACAGTCGACGACTTCCAAAGAGTCAGTGGCGACCTCAACCAAAACTATCATACAGCATTTTGCAGCCCATGCAATACTCTCTAGAATATGTCTAGTTGGTCAAGGGTTTTAAATGTTGGCCCAAATTTATGAACATAAATTACTTATTTGCAAAAATGTATCTTTGAAACTTGTTTTTTTTTAAATCTTCGCTCTTTTTTTCACTTATGTCACAAAAAATAAAAAACTCAGTGGTGATTAAATACCACCAAATGAAAACTCTATTTGTGTGAAAGAAATTATAAAAATGTTGTTTGGGTACAGTGTTGCATGACATAGTAATTGGCATTCGAAGTGCGAGAGCACCGAAAGCTGAAAATTGGTTTGGGCAGGAAGGGTGTATAAGTGCCCTGTATTGAAGTGGTTAAACAACAACAGTATTGTCTTATTGATCCACAAGTAGTCTCATCATATGAAAGGGAGTTTTGGGAACTTTGTACCCAAGCCTCCATGAAAGGACTGATTGATAAGGATACGCTGGAATATCTAATCAATCCCCATCCACGTACACCTACATTCTACACCTTACTTAAGGTCCATAAAAACTTGACTCGTCCACCAGGGAGGCCCGAAATCTCTGACATTGGATCTTTTGCCAGTAGATTTATGGACTCCTTTCTCCTCCCTCACATAATAAGTCTTCCCTCTTTTATTAAAGACATGCCAGATTTTTTAAAGACATTAAAGACATGCCAGATTTGCTTAGACGTGTGGAGGGGACCCGTGTTCCCCCGGGGGCCCTACTCATTGCTATCAATATAGAATCTCTATATTCGAGCATTCCACATGAGTGGGGAGTCCGGGTGACTGTGTCCTTCCTCATGGAAGAGGACAGACCCCCCTGGCCAGTTAATCGGTTTATTCTGGATTTGGATCACTTTCATTCTAACCAGGAATTATTTTTTGTTTATGGATCAGCTTTTTCTTAAAAAAAAAACAGGGAGTAGCCATGGGCACAAGCTGTGCCCCATCTTATGCAAATGTATATCTGGGCAGTTGGGAAAGAGTTTTTTTTCCAGTGAGGCCTTTATGCCCTGGCTCCTTTTTATTTTATGCTGGTTTTGTTAAATTGATGACTTGATGGTCATCTGGTCCGGTACTGAGAAGGAACTGTACTTGTTCTTGGAGAAACTAAATTCTAACTGTTACAACTTGAAATTTACTCACACCATTAATCTCAGTGGATCCAGATGAATACATAAAGTCAGAAGCCCAGTACAGGCAATACTCTACTTCATGCCAGCAGCTCACATCCAAACCCACTGGTTGGAAGTATCCTGTACGCCCAATATCTTCACCTACAGAGAAATTATACCTCTGATTCAGAATTTAAGAGACAGGCTGATCTGTTACAACAGAGGCTCCTGGCAAAGGGCTATTCTCAAACATTGCTGAGACACTCCTTCTATATAGCCAGGGCAAAAACAAGAGGCTCTCTATTATATGATACCCCTTTGGAACAAAACCTTTTAAACTGTTGGCTTGGTTGCAAAGTTCTCAACAAACGAACCCCAACTGTGATCACTAATCGCAAAGAATTACTTACAGAGGATTACACCATCTCTAAATACGTGAGACAGACTCCTGAATTGATTTTTAGATGAGCCACTACCCTGAGAGACCAACTAACATCCAGTCACTGCACACTGCACAAGAACACCAACTCCCTACCACGGGGCACATATCACTGTAGCAGGTGCCCGTGATGCCCTTGGGTTAGGGAAGGCTCTGGCATTCAACTGCCCAATGGTCAGTGGCTTAAATCAAATACTTTCTCTGATTGCTCCACACGGGGGGGTCATATATATTATGAACTGCTGGTGTGGGGCATTATGTATTGGCAAAGCGAGAATTGGAGATCATACTTATTATCCAGGCAGTGGTAAGATTATCTAGCCAGTTACTAGACATATTGGCCTTCACCACAAATACACAGAGATGGTATCTTTTTCCGTCCCTGAAGTGATTCCATTGGACCCAAGGGGAGGGAATTGGGATCAGCATATGCTCCAACGTAAGACCCTCTGGATTGAGCATCTGAATGCCATGACCCTCTGCCCCCGGTTTAAATGAGGTTAACTCATATAGACCATTTTTTAAGTGAACCCTTAGGGTATTGTTCCCAACCAATATCCCTGTTCATTACCCCCCCCCCCCCATGTTTCTTGCCTTTTTCCCCTTTTCCATTTGTAATGCAAAGGTCTACGACTAGCAATGACAATTCAATAAAAGTATCATTATTATATAAACTGTTTAATTTAAAAGTATGTATATAATATTTAGATAAAGTATGATTTTTGTAGTGCTTTTATTTCTTGTGTGGTGCTCCTCCCTGCAGGCTTTCTATAGGTGCTGGCCTCACAGGGCTGACGTGCCGCTCACATGTGGTCCATTAGGGAGCGCACATTCTGGCTGCTGTGGGTTAGGCTTGCCCTGTTCCATCATTGCTGCCCTATGCCTTTGCCCACCCATGGCATAACTTCCGGTGCAGCAGCCTGGTTCTGTTTTTTCCCTGGGGGTGTGCAGCTCTGGAGGGAGGAGGGGGGCTGAAGGTATCTGCGACCCTCCCCTCACTGTCCTATGGGTAATACATGTGTGGACAGGCTTCATCAATGTAAATGCCCGATTTGGGACATCGCGCATGCGCGAGAATTGCGTGCGCACTTCGGGGGACGGGCCCGGTAACATCCCACACCATTGCTGAGCCTATATTCACACACACATATAAATAGAGGGGCTGAGTGACACAGCCTTTCCGCTGCTGTCGCTGCTGCACCCCTCTCGGAACGAGCCCCTGTGAACGGTATGTACAATATGGATTGTGCATCAGCCTGTGACACACTTTATATATATATATACTTTAACCTCATTGCATGCCCCCTGTGTTTCTATCTTTAGGGGACTGTATGTGAGACTTATAGTGGATGCCTGTCTGTGTTGATCCAGGACTTTACTACATTTGTACCCATGTGTCCACTTTCTTGAAGGTGAGTACTGAAGAAATACATATGATTGGGCTACTATGTATATAACTATTGACCTGCCAGGTCCACATAATAGTATTTGACTTTTTACCATTTTTAGATACTTTTGATTATACAAACATCTTGGAATAATCCCATATATATTCTCACATTCAAAAACTTTACATGCGGTTTTGCGGTCTATCTATTGTACTAGGTAAAGTATCCATATGATACAGTAATGATTTTTTTTTGAAGCTTTTTTGTATAGTTTGGGCTATAGCAGACTTAATTTATTTATTTACTATTACAGTGTGTTGCGACAGTGTGCTTTGAAATATCGTAGAGGCTTCCCGCTCAGATTTATGCATTAAATGCCATGGTATGTTAAGTACATTTTCTAGCTCCATTGATTATCCTTGCTAGCATAAATTATTTTCTTAACTCATTACTATTACCAATCTCTCTAATCTGCCTTTTGACCAGATATCTGATTTGTGTCTTCTGCATGTGGGGCTCCCATGTCCATCAGGATAGACCTCCTCTATGGGTCGTGCACGTGGTTGCATCTTGGGTAAGGCGGCCTGTTGAGAATATTACCACACAAAATATATCCTTTGTTTCATATTTCTTATATTGATGATCTTATGATGTGATAACTAATGTGTTTTTTCCTTTAATTTGTAGTTTGACATTGGTAATCGCTCTATAACATTATGTCTATATATGTACAAAAAAGCTCCCAAAGAAGCGGTAACTCCTTCCGCGAAACATGTCACATAAACAATATACAGATGGTATAATTATTTCAGTGTCACCATACTTGTGACCATATAGAGCCATTGTTTTGTCTCAGTCTTTTTAAATGTATGCATTTTAAATTGTTATTGTAGTAAAATGTAAAACTTTTTATACCTATTTTGCATATCCCAAACTTTTGTATGGTACCATAAAAGTCCAATTCAGCCTCCCAAAAAAAACCTCCTCTCTAAAGAAAACAATTCCATGATTTATTTTTCATGTCTAATTGTTTATTTGTTGTATGCTTTGTTTTCAGAGTACATTAAGACATTAAACTGTACATTTCAATAAACTGGAAATAAAGGGTGTTCTAAAACTTTTGCCTGGTAGTGTATGTGGTTTATTTCTTCTTTTCTTTATAGATACACGCTTAATTCTGCAAGACATCACATAAGACTATTCATTTAGTTTAGAACAGCTGGATTCCATACCAATTGTTGAGTTATGTACACAGTTATTAAGGTTGGAAAAGACCGCTCACTGCAGTTTTACTCCAGAGGAAGGTAAAATAAAACTCCTTCTAGGGAATTACTATCAATTGCCATGCTACGGTAAAAAAAAAAATCTTCACAACCATCCAGGTATAGTCAGTTAACTTTCCTGGATCAAAATATCTAGTAAGTGTGAAAGACAGTGCTGGACTGGTGCCGCTGGAGTCTGCCTAGCGGCATATTACTGTATGGAGGGTATAGATTGAATTGCTTCCAATGGGTTATATCCCAATTGTAGGTGGTAGATGATAGACTCCATTGGGGTCTAGGGCTGACTACTTTTCTGATAACAGGGCACAGTTACCGCAGGAAACACTTAGATGATTAGAGAGGAGTTCTTGATGTCCAAAAAATTTCTAACTTGATGATTTTTGTAGTTGTTTATTGAAGCTAAAAGTATACAAGTAGAGCCAAAGTGTTTCAGGGGAGTTGCCTCCTACTTCTTCAGGGCTGTATTTATTATAGAATGATGAGACTCTGAGAGGGTTAAATATATTCAAACAGTGGTGCAGTATGCTGACTTTGCAGAGCAGAGACAGCCTAAGCAATTCCCCTGAAATGCATTGGCTCTACTGTACTTTTATCTTCAATAAACAACTATCAAGATCATCAAGTGAGACTTTTTTTGGACATCGGGAGCTCTTCTCCAATCACCCAACTGGATAAAAATATAACCTCCTCTAATGATACTTGTGGATATTACCAGTTGCAAGAAAAACTTTTTATTAAAATTTGGTTTTGTCATTACTACAGCTTTATTTGGAAAAAAAACCTTCTTGATGAAAAATTATCTTTTTTCATACACAACAAATTTTATCCTTTTATCCTCTTGTGCAATCCTTGGGATAAAAGTTAATTTGCCAGATTATTATACTGGCATTAGATATGTTTGAACTTGTTAATTAAGATGCCTCTTATGTTTCTTTTCTGCACACTGAACATCCCCAATGTTTTCACTGTTTTACTGCAACTGGGATTTTTCATTCTGTATGAAAAATTGTGCCTACTTCTAAACCATTGTATTATAAGCCTGGGCAGCTTGAAAGACACAAGGAAATGGTGGGACATTTAGGTGATGACAAGAAAGACAGGTGTGTAAAGCAGTTTGTGAATCAGGAGAGACATTCAATGTATAATAATCAGCTGCTTCTTTTTATGGCGTCAGCGTGAAGTGAGCTTTGTCTTTCAAGATGTGTAGACATATGTAGGGTTCATCAAGTACAGAAAAAAGTATATTTCAGATGTTTTTTAAACATCAAAAATAAGCATAATAATAAAGCAGAATCAACCAGTGTGAACATTTATGTGTCTATGTAAAAGGATGGAGTGTTCATCATTTAAAAAAAATGCTCAGAAGTAAAAAGGCACAAACCAAACAGTCCTGTACAAGTCAATATTCAAATCAATTCAAATGTAGTCATTTTCAGTAGGATCCATATTTTTAGTAACATTGGATGAACTGATGGTTTGGCTTAGGGTCCAGTTCACACCAGGATTGCACGGGAATGTGCACGTTCAAATGCACACATTCCCATGCAAGTCCCACACATTCCTGTGTGGTGCGATTTGACAGCCCATTCATTTGAAAGGGCTGCAAAATGCACTGGACCGTGCAAAAAGTAGTACTTGCATTATTTTTTAAAACGCACTGCACCCAACGACATAGTATTGCAATACCATGCAATTTGGTGCTTGCAAATGCTCTGCTTTTGCAATCTGCACTTGGGTGCCATTAACAATACATTTCCACATGCATGTACTGTAGATTGCAAGGGCAGAGTGTTAACCTGCAGTGCAGGAAACGTGTATGGACCCGACCTTTCCCACACCATGTTCTGGTGTAAACCAGCCCTAAGACGGAACCTTGGTTGTTCAGATGAATGCTCAAACATTTACATGTTCTGAAAACCTTTTATGATAGCAGTATTGCTACCATTATTATACATGAGCACGTCACACTGTCAATGGTTGTTAAGGACACTGGAGGGTTCAAGCACCACCAAGTCAATAACAACTCATGATGTCACTGGCCCCATTCAATTACACTTCACTTCAATGAATTAAAGAAAAATAAACAGTAACGTTAGCCCAATTTTTTTTTTATAATGTGAAAGAGGATGTTACACTGAGAATCATGATCTTTATTCTCAGCAAAAAAAATCATGATTCTCATTTAATCCAGAATCGTGCAGCTCTACCCTCATGGTGTTCAATGTACATTCAACAAACTTTGTTGCAGATTCCTACCTTTTGTTATTCTGAAGAAATCCCTGTGTGTTTGTCTGTATCCATGTGGTAAGTGAACCTAATGGGAGTGGTTTTCCTAATTATCAATCAGCTGCTGCACCTGTAGGGCTCTAATGAGGAAAATTGCAGGGTCTTCATCCCCATAGGCTCCTCTCACACTGGGGCGGGAGCGGCGCCGGTGGCAAAGCAGCGCTCTATTTAGCGCTGCTTTACCATCGTTTTAGCGGCGCTATTCGGCCGATAGCGGGGCGGTTTTAACCCCTGCTAGCGGCTGAAAAAGGGTTAAAACCACCCGCCGGCGGTATAGCTGCGCTGCCCCATTGATTTCAATGGGTAGAAGCGGTTTAGGTGCGATGAATGCACCGCTTCAAAGATGCTGCTTGCAGGACTTTTTTGACCGCCCTGGAAGCGCACCGTTTCAGTGTGAAAGCCCTCTGGCTTTCTCACTGGAGTGAAAGGGGCCGTTTTTTTTCAGGCGCTATACAGGTGCTATATTTAGCGCTGTAGCGCCTGAAAAACGCCTCAGTGTGAAAGGGGCCTAAGACATGATTTCCTACTGGGAGTATCTCACCGAAAAATTACATTTTTGTTGCAGGGGATGGAAAAGTCAGTGAGCCAATCACACATTCTGTGTACAGAACACCAACAAGTAGCCATATTGCATTGCATTTACAGAAAATTACAGAGATGCAGATTGTAAAGGAAAGATAATTTTTAAAAACATTCAATTACAATATAACTTGTGTCGTGATTGTATACGCTATATTATTTATTTCCTATGAAAGTGGAGTCCTCCAACTCCAAAAATATAAAAACATTTTTATGTTAAAAAGAAAATTTTTATTCTTTGTGCTATCTGTCTATCTGGTCCAAAATAAGGGTCTATAATGATGCTTTCACTGCAGATAGGCTAAACGGTTAGTTCTATTTTTTTTGTTTGTTTTAGTAACTTGTATTGAGGAATATTCAGAAGAGCACATTATATGAATTTAGACAAGCAATTTGCATGAATTATTTGTATAGTCTATACACACCACTGCACTGTATATATCTTAGAAAAAAAGTTAAATATATATTTTAGCAAATTGCTTTTTCGTGATTTACATATGAGAGACATTCAGTTATACACTTCTATGCAGGTCTGCTTCTGATGTAATGTAGACTGCAGGTGGTTGCAGGTAGAATATTATGCACTGTAAGATACACATCCATATGAAAGAGATGATAGCAGAGAAAAACACGGACAATGCAAGCCTGTGATTTTCCACAGCATGCCAATTCACAGTATAAGAGCTCTTGGATGTTCTAACCTCAAAGGCTTGTTTTCACCATCATTTTGATATAAAAAAAAAAATCTGTGGACTTAAAAAAAAGATGTACAGGTATTATTTGGTCCTTTCTAGGCTCTTGAAATAAACACAAGCCTTAAGGGTCTGTCAGTTCTCAGAATTGTGTGGTATACACTGGATTGTCCTCTGTAGGGTTATAGAAAAGTATTTTGTGGCAAACTAACAACTAACCAAAAATGTGTCAGTTCCCTAGTGATTAAGAAGTATAGTCTGGAGGTTTTCCTCATTTTGTTTAAATGTAAAAATCAAAACCCCCAAACATCATAGATTTTTTTTTAATTTTCAATAATTTTTATTGGTATAAACAAGAATATAAAGGTTATACAAACAATCTTTGGCAACACAGATTTGCCTTTGTGTAGTAAACAATACATAGTAGTTCAGCACTGTATAAATGAATGTTATCCAGAGAATAAATACGGTAGACTAGGTAGCATGGATGCGTTACCGTATATACTCGAGTATAAGCCGACCCGAATATAAGCCGAGGCAACTAATTTTACCACAAAAAACAGGGAAAACGTATTGACTCGAGTATAAGCCTAGAGTGAGAAATGCGCAGCTACTGTAAGTGGAAAAGAGGGTCAACAATGCCCATTTGCAGCCTCACTGTGCCCATTTGCATGCCTCACTGTGCCCATTTGCAGCCTCAATGTGCCCATTTGCAGCCATAGGTCCCCCAAACTTCAAAGTTGGTAGTTAAGGGTTCCTAGATGCACCCTAGCTGCAACAAAAACGGGTCGCGAAATGACAGATGGACGCAGTTGACCGACTTTGGGGCCCTGTATCTCGGGGCCACTTGGTGCTAGGAACCAATTGGATATGTTGTAGTGCTAGTTCCACTGGGTTTGCACACCAAATTTGGGGTTCCTAGACCCAAGTGGCCCCGAGATACAGGACCCCAAAGTCGGGTCGTAAAATGTCATTCTCTGCTACAGAAAAGTGCTTGACTCGAGTATAAGCCGAGGGGGGAACTTTCAGCACAAAAAAATGTGCTGAAAAACTCAGCTTATACTCGAGTATATATACGGTATATGTTTTCCATTAAAGTCTTTATAACATATAGTAACAAGAGTTAGGGCTTAGATTCCTAGCCTATGGTAACAAGGTCGTGTCTAAAATTGACGCTGACTGAGGTAACGAAAGTAATAGTGAAATAAAAAAAAAAAAAAAAAACATAACAGAGAAAAAGCTGTGTAGGACGTTTCGGATCAAACATGAGTCAACAGCAATCGGGACAATAAATTGTCACTCATCTCAACCTTTATGGTTAGATGAGTACCAGATAGCCTATCTGGACTATTTGGTTTTTAGTTTTTGATAATTACCTTGGGATGCAGCAAACATAAGCTCATAGGTTGCATGTGTGTTGGTCAACTCAACTATTTCCTTGAATGTGGGAGGATCTTTGGCCTTCCAATGTCGTATTATTGCTAATCTGGTGCTAAGAAGGATGTGTGTAACTATGGTTCTGGCTGCGACTGGTATGCGCTCTATCATATATATTTTTTTAAAGCAGAGTCCCCAGAGAATAAAATAGTGGGTGTTGCAATTTTTGTATGGTTCACAGTATTTGCGTAGCAGTTTTTCAAACATTTTTTTTTTTTTTAAATACACTTTTTTGAATTATAATGCACAAAACCAAAATATAATACCTAATTGTTTGGTAAAATGGGAAACATGATATTACGCAGAGTAAATAGATACGAAACAAGTCATGCTTTAAAATTGTGCACACCTGTGCAACAGCAACTTATGCCACGTACACACGATCAGAATTTTGGTCGGAAAAAAACTATGATGGTTTTTCCGACAGGATTCCACTCAAGCTTGTCTAGCATACACACGGTCACACCAAATTCCGACCATCAACAACGCAGTGACCTACAACACGTACAACGGGACTAGAAAAAGGAAGTTCAATAGCCAGTGTGACACCCTTTGGGCTCCTTCTGCTAATCTCGTGTTTATCTCGTGTTAGTAGAAGTTTGGTGAGAGACGATTCGCGCTTTTCAGATCGTTTTACTGCTGTTCAGTTTGTGCTTGTGGGTTTGTATCTGGTTTTTAGTGCGTGCAGTCAGTTTGTATCTGTTTTTCAGTGCGTTCTTGTCTGCCAAAACAAGCCAAAAGAAGTGCTTAAAAATAAAAAAATGACAATAAAAAAAAATTCTAAACATTATTATGGAGATCTGGCTTGAAAAACAAAAAAGATTTCTTGTGATCTACTGAATAATAATAAATAAATCAGTTTGTGAGAATATTAGCAGCAAAACAACTTCATTCTTCTAGCATTATAAAGAAGAAGAGAATGCGCTGCAATAAACTATTTAAAAAATTTCAGCATGACGAATGTGCCATCTCCATTACGAATGGTAGTTTTACCAGACCGATCGCCTTTGTCTTGTACTTGAATCTAAGCATGCGTGAGTTTTTGCACGTCAGAAATGGCATACACACGAACGCATTTTCGGATAGGAACTTTTTCCGACCGAAAAATTGAGAACCTGCTCTCGATCAATGCCACCAGCAAAAGTCTGATTGAAGCATACACACGGTGGCATTTTCCGACCAAAAGCTCACATTGGTCTTTTGCTGGCAGCATTTCCGATCGTGTGTCCCGCGGACTCGATGTACACCGGGTGCCAACTAGAGGTAGAACTATGATTTCCCCCATAAACAAAGCATTTCCCTGTTCTGCCTTGTGTCATGACAGAGATCACTGCTCTCTGTCATCGAGAGCAGTGATCGATGTCATGTGTGTTGAAGCCCCCCCCCCACAGTTAGAATCACTCCCTAGGACACACTTAACCCCTTCATCACCCCCTAGTTGTTAACCCGTTCACTGCCAGTGTCATTTATTCAGTAATCAATGCATTTTTATAGCACTGATCGCTGTATAAGTGACAATGGTCCCAAAATAGTGTCAAAAGTGTCCAATCTGTCCGCCATAATGTCGCAGTCCCTGTAAAAATTGCAGATCGCCGCCATTACTACTAAAAAAAAAATTATAATAAAAATGCCATAAAACTATCCCCAATTTTGTAGACGCTATAAATTTTGTGCAAACCAATAAATATAAGCTTATTGCGATTTTTTATTTTTTTTTACCAAAAATATGTAGAAGAATACATATCGGCCTAGCTGCTGCCATAACCCTGGTATGTAACATCAAAGTAATGACGTACATTTACAGTTAGGCGGTCAGCAAGTGTTTAAATAAATGCACATTTGTTTGCTGGTTAATTATTATTTTTTTAAAGGTGAACTTATCCTTTAGCAGTATTTTTTTAAAGTTTTCTAAATATTGAGACCTGTAGTTATATATGTCATCTGCAGCTCCATCTGATGTGAAATTTGGTATTGTGGCATGACCATAGTATACAGTATATGTAGAAAAAAAAACAGTTTGCCCATACTGTATGTATGGGTATTCACCCTGCTTGTGTTATTCTAGGCAATCATATATTCCATATATATGTGGTTACCTAAAATATATTATACATGGCACCAAATGGCGTTTGTCTTTGTCAAACTGCAAACTGTATGAGTATACTTGTATATTTTGTTTAATTTTGCCCTTGTTATTATTTTTTCCTAGTTTTCTTTCACAGGAGTAGCCAGTTTTTCACATGCAACAATACAGAAAATTATAGCATTAGGGTAAATCAAACAATAGTACTGTTTGCTACACAGTGACTGATGAATACATACATGCTTGGTATTTGCTTTCTTCAGCATACTGTAATTTTGTTAAATAATAATTGTTAGGTATGCAAATTACTTTTCTGCTTCATTGGAGGAAAGAGTGGGGAAACATATGGTAATAGACACATATATACACTAGTTAAAAATAGAGACCAAGAGAAAGAGAGATAGATAGATAGATAGATAGATAGATAGATAGATAGATAGATAGATAGATAGATAGATAGATAGAGATAGATAGATAGATAGATGCCAACCAACTTTGGTACATTCAGTCTGCCCATACATAGTTTGAATCTCAGGCGGTTCCTGCTGACCAGCCGAGATTCGAACCATCTATTGCCAGCTTTATGCTACTGTTACATCTACAGAAATTAATTAACACACTTTACACACAAATATGGCAAGTGTTTAGCCATGCAGATAGATCCCCTAAGAAACACATGATATTTATTTCTTCAAGTGAATTTGTGGCCAGGCTTTGGGCAATCAAGTATATACTGACCTCTTTAGCTGCACACACTGTGAAGTAATTCATTCTTAAAGTGGTGTTACACCCAAAACCAAATATGCAGATTACCAATCATTAGATATGGTGGCCGTATTTGTTTTCTTTTTTTTCGGCTGCCCCACCCATTCCCGTTTTCACCTTGTGACTAGCAACACACCTCCTGTATTATGCCGCGTACACACGAGAGGAGTTTCCGTCAGATAATTCTTGGATGTTTTTTCTGACGGAATTCCGCTCAAGCTTGGCTTGCATACACACGGTCACATAAAAGTTTGCTGAACTTTCGACCGTCATGAACGCGGTGACGTACAACACTACGACGAGCCGAGAAAATTAAGTTCAATGCTTCCGAGCATGCGTCAAATTGTTTCTGAGCATGCGTAGGAATTTTGCACTTCGGAATTGCTGCAGACGATCGAAATTTCCAAAACAAGACTGAAAAATTGAGAACCTGCTCTCAATCTTTTACTGACTTGAATTCAGCCAGCAAAAGTACGATGGAGCATACACACGGAATTTTCCGACCAAAAGCTCTCATCGGACATTTGCTGGCGGGATTTCTGATCGTGTGTACGCGGCATAAGAGTGCCTACACTCTGGATGAAGAGTGACACAGTGAACAGAGACACCTATAGACAGCAGCATTGATACCCTGGGAGGGGGTGAGTGTTAGACGCACTAGCAGATTTAGATATACTAGACATAATAAGCCAACCTCCAACTAACACTTTGTAAGTACTTTATTACACTGACAGTTTATTTTTTCCTTTTGGGTTAAAGGTTTTACATAAATAAATAAAAGCCAATTATTGTAAGTACCCCTGTCAGTGTTAAATGGTTTGTCTTAACCCACTAACTGCAGCTTGCCCTGTTGAAAAACAACAGACTTACTGACAGGATCGCCAGGTGAAAATAAAAGAAAGAAATTCTAAAAAAATAAAACAAATGCAGCCATCACATCTAAGAATTGGTAAGCTGCAATGTAAAAACATGTTTGTTTCTGGGTTTAATAACACTTTAATGTTTACTAGGGATGGGCCCGGTGTTCGATTCGAACCCATGTTTGAATCGAACATCGGGCGTTCGCCGGTTCGGCGAGCCCAGAACTATTTGGGCCGCTCGCATCAAATTTGTATGATGCGAGCGGCCCGCAATGCATTGCGCCAGTCGCAGTGCAATGCTGGCTGATAATTGGCCAAGCATGCACTGTGACCCCGCATGCTTGGCCAATCACAGCGCCGGCAGCGAGGAGAGCCATAATTGGCTACAGGTAGGATGCCTGTAGCCAATTATAGCTCAGGGGCTTTAGTACACGCCCTACGGTATAAGAGGCCGCCGCGGCGGCGGGCTCGCATATTGTGTTTCAGTGTCAGCGTGTCAGTGTGCTGCTGACTGCTGACACTATGTGCTTTATTTCTGGGGATTTGTGTGTGCGTGCTGTTAGTACAGCATTGCAGTATCACATCTGGGGGGTGTCTATAGGTTGCCTGTGAAGGGGGGCAGGTTTCCTGTGCTTAGAACTGTCCCTGCAAAAAGTGTCATTTTTGCAGGAAAAAAGCTATTTAAAAGCACTCGCGGCTAATGAATTGATGGCTCCCGTAACACAGAGAACTGTTATTCATTGATAAAAAAACAAAAAAAAAAAAGCGTGGGGGTCCCCCCAAATTCAATAACCAGGCCCTTCAGGTCTGGGATGGATATTAAGGGGGACCCCAGGGAAAAAAAAAAAAAATGGCGTAGGGTCCCCCTCAAAATCCATACCAGACCCTTGTCCGAGCACGCAACCTGGCAGGCCGCAGGAAAAGAGGGGGGGACGAGAGCGCCCCCCCTCCCGCCTGAACCGTACCAGGCCACATGCCCTCAAAATTGGGAGAATGCTTTGGGGGTCTAAGACCCCCAAAGCACCTTGTCCCCATGTTGATGAGGACAAGGGCCTCATCCCCACAACCGTGCCCGGTGGTTGTGGGGGTCTGCGGGCGGGGGGCTTATCGGAATCTGGAAGCCCCCTTTAACAAGGGGACCCCCAGATCCCGCCCCCCCCCCCCCCCCTGTGTGAAATGGTAAGGGGGTACAAAAGTACCCCTACCATTTCACCAAAAAAGTGTCAAAAATTGTAAAAATGACAGGAGACGGTCTTTGACAATTCCTTTATTAAAATCTTCTTTCTTCTTTCTTCATCCTTCGGTTTCTTCATCTTCTCCTTCCGTCATCTTCTTCCATCTTCTTCTTCCTCCGATCCGTTTCTTCTTGCGCTGGTCTTCTCGTCCTTCTCGTCCGGCATCTTCTTCCATGGCGTCGGCATCTGTTCTTCTGTCGGGCCGCTCCTCGCAATGGGAGGCTCCCGCTGTGTGAGGCTTCGCTCCGTCTGACAGGCAGCCGTCAATTAACATTAGCCGCGAGTGATTTTAAATAGCTTTCTTTCCTGCAATGACACTTTTTGCAGAGACAGTTCTAAGCACGGGAAACATGCGCCCCTTTACATGCATACTATAGACACCCCCCAGGTACGAAATTTAAAGGAATATTACACTTTTATTGTTTCAATTTAAGCATTATTAAAATCACTGCTCCTGAAAAAACTGCCATTTTCAAAAAAAATTTGCATTGATACATGTCCCCTGGGGCAGGACCCAGGTCCCCAAACACTTTATATGACAATAACATGCATATTAGCCTTTAAAATTAGCACTTTTGATTTCGAACGTTCGCATACATTATAACTAATAGGGTTCTAAAGCTCGCACGGACTTTAGGTCCGTTCGCGGGTTCTGGTGCGAACCGAACGGGGGGGTGTTCGGTTCATCCCTAATGTTTACAGTAGACACATTGAGGTCCTCCTAGCCTTTCTCTTAGCAGCTCAGTTCACCCTACACCTCACACCCCTATAGAGACTAATCACCTCAGCCTACTCTGCACCAATTCTTTCCTTAAAGAGGGAGTGTACCTAAAAAAATGTTTATTAAAAGCCAGCAGCTACAAATACTGCAGCTGCTGACTTTTAATAAATGGACACTTACCTTTCCTGGAGTCCAGCGATGTCGGCAGCCAAAGCCGATCAATCGCTCAGCTCTCGGCTGCTGCCGCCGGCATTCTTGGTGAGGGAATCAGGAAGTGAAGCGTTACGGCTTCACTTCCCGGTTCCCTACTGTGCATGCACGAGTCATAAATGGTCCCGCTATCTCCTGGGACCTGTGTGTTTCCCAGGAGACATCGGGGGAGTGCGGGAAGGGGCGTGACTCCCGCGGGAGTCTATTCCCAAAAGTGGGATGTAGATACCTGTATTATACAGGTATCTGCACCCCCTCCCCCCTGAAAGGTGCCAAATGTGACACCGGAGGGGGGGAGGAATCAGATGAGCGGAAGTTCCACTTTTGGGTGGAACTCCGCTTTAACCTCCCTGGCGGTATGATTCTGGCTGGAATTTTGTGCTGAAAGCGGTACAATTATTTTGCATTGAAATTTGGCGTTTTTATATTGTAGGCATGCAATTCTTATGAATAACTCACTTAAATCTGTCCGAACCAGAGTCTAGTAGACATCCCGGGTATGATAAAGTTTGAAACACAAAATAATAAATTATAATATAATAAAAATATATATAAAAATGATTCAATAATGTAATCAAATCAAAAACACTGAAATTTGCTCAGTTGCAGAATAGTCGCTGTCATTAAATTTAGTGTTTGATGATAAATTGTGATTCTAATTTTTTATCTGTAATAAAAAGATTATTGGAGATTTGGGACTGTCTATGGTACATTCACAAAAGAAGAGTGATTTCATAAAGATATAATAAAATTGCTTGTTTTATTAACAAAGAAAAAGTTTTTTGGAAAAACAGAGAAATACATACAATATTAGACTCCATGTACAGCAGTGTATGAATCATAGGGTTCAAAGAAATTACATACAGTTCCTAATAGAGCACCTATATTATCATACATTCAAAGTACACAGGTCATGATACTTGTCCAATCACTCGACATGTTTCGCCTATAAAGGCTTCATCAGGAGACAAGGATAAAATATATTTGCAGATGGACGGAAGTTTTTTAGAGATTTTTCGTGTTCTATGGTATGTATACAAAACAATATATTGGTTAGTATATATAAAACAGTTGATAATCGTTAAAACGTTATATATGCTGCATAGAATGTGCAATGACAGGGATGTCTGGTGAAGTCAATTTACACATGCATGGTTCCCTACCTCCAATGTTATAGTGATCATACGCATGGTCAGGCTTCCAAATAGAGATGCCAATGGTTGCACTGGAGCCCCCCCCAAGAAGGGAACCCACACAGGGACGTACCCAGCGAGCACCACCTATCGTGGCTGGGGAGTTGTAGGGGGAGAGGAAAGTCCTATAACTTCATCCAATAAAGTATTTGTAGGGCCTGTGGAGTACAAATGTACTTATTAATCTCAATTATTTTCACATAAGCCATAATCATTCGTACGGTGGCAAAGTGGTGTGACCGTGCCCACTATCAGTTGTCACGCTTTACCTACCTCAACGAAAACTTGTAAAGATCTATACTTGTAAGAGGCTCGGGTCGATCAGCCCCCCATGCAAATAGAACCGAATGGGGGGAAGCGAATGGGAACTGCTGGGTCTTAGTTTTGAGTGTTTATCCACTGAATCAGGACAATTTCTAAAAGGTAACAAAGCAAAAGAAGAAAAACCCCAGTGAAAATGCATAGGAACCATATCCAGTACATTTCATGGATCCCCAGAAAATGGGGGCGTTATATTCCCGTACCTTATCATAGAATATATATGGCATCAGAGCGTGTCATGCTTGATGGCTGGTCAACCCATATATTGCCCCTAGACGGGGCTGGGTAAAGCATCCAAGGCCTATGAAAAGGATATTAGAGATAGTTGTAGTAGTTTCATATATTCGAGTTTGCGGTGGACAGAAAGTCCACCAGTTAAATAAGTTTGGTTAAGTCAATTTACCTGTTCTAGACCGTTCCCAGAGCGTCCCGAGCCTCACATCCACCTCAGTCTGACACAGCGTCAGACTGGGTTTAAGTAGTCTCCCCCCGTGGCGCCAAATGCGCACGGCGTGTGACGTCACGCCGTGCTGACGTCACGCGGACGTAGTGCGGAGATCAGGCGGCGCCTAACCCGGACCAGGTGACCGGAGTGTTTCCTGTGGGGAAACACTTCCGGTGCACAGTTCAGCTGGGACTGACCTGGCATGCCCTGCTGACAGCAGCCAAGCTGTACTGTCAGTTGAGGGCATGATAGGGTCCCTGTAGATGGAGACCTCAAACTTCATGGCCGGGTCAGGACTAGCAGCCGATCCCCGACCCGGAAGCGCGGCGGGCAGGAGACCACCCTAGGGTGGACAAGACCAACCACGCCACGCAACCGGATAAGTCCATACAATTCCCCAAAGCCCTGGGGCGATCGCCAAATGGGGCACTCCCCGTGCATTGTCCCCTGGGGCCTGTGCCAGCACAGAGTCCACCGGAATCAATATGAACTTGTAAAGAGAAAAAAGGAAGAAGGAGAAAAAGAAAAACAAAAAGGAAGATTAAAAAGGACACCCTGCATATACACCTTCACTGCAGCATATAATTCTTATTCTTTTTTATTGTGAAATTATTGTTGTACATGTAGTTTTTTAACACAAAAATAAACATATTTGCAAGGCAAAAACCATATTAATCAGCACTTTCACCCCCACATAAAGGGGGGGGCGAAATATTGCATGAGCAAGCACGTCTCAGCACACACAGATCGAGGCCAAATTCGGGCCCTATATGGCCCTCGTATAAGGCCTAGCGGTGCTCAGCTGCTCCTGCTGGCAAGGAGAGGGAAGGGACGTGGGAAGGGAAGGGAAGGGGAAGGGACGGGAAAGAGGGGGATGAGGGAAGAAAGGAGGGGGAGGGAAAGGGACAACGATGGGAAAAAATACAGCTGGCGAGAGAGTGAAAAGCAGAAGGCGAGGCATAAGGAACCACATATTAAAGGAAGGGTTTAAAGCTGATTCCTTCGTTGAGGCCCGGATATCGGGTAGCCCCCAACAAATAAATCCATCTAGTTTCGATCTGTAAAAGTTTCTTGTCTAGATCACCCCCTCGTTCCTGTTGGGGGAGGTGCTCAAGGCTATAGAAACCAATGAATTTAAGATCAAAATTGTGATATAGGCCTACATGGCGGCTAATTGGTGTCTCCATTTTGCGTTTACATATTAGTGATACATGATCCCTCATACGACAGAAAAGTGGGCGTTTTGTTTTTCCCACATAGAATGCTCCACATAGGCATTTCATCAAATATACTGATCCTATTGATTGGCAGTTAGTGCGATGTTTTGGAGTCCATATTCTACCATCTGGCAGACCTATGTTCTTTCCTTCCAAGATAAAGCGGCAAAATTTGCATTTACCACATTTGTATGTACCTGGGACTTGTTTCTTATTGTTCTGATCGCTCGAGTAATGGCTACTTACCAAAGTGTCACGTAATGAACGTGACCTCTTGTATGTAATCTCTGGATAAGGTTTGATATACTTGGATATTTTCTCATCAGTGGATAATAAATACCAAAATTTTTTGTATATGTTGCGTACCTTCTTATGTTGTCGGTTGTATTTAGTAACAACTCGTGTACTCTCCTGGGTCTTAGCCCGTCTAGGTTTGTATAGTAGGAGTTGTCTGTTCATGTTCGCTACCTGATTGTAGGCTTTCCTGAGACATGTTTTACTGTACCCTCGCAGTAGGAGGCGTTCACGCAGAAGATTCGCCTCTCGCTGAAAATCATCGAGGTGCGTACAATTTCGCTTTATCCTTAAAAATTGGCTGTAAGGGATGCTTTTAATTAACTTCTCAGGGTGGGAGCTACTCGCGTGCAACATGCTGTTGCCTGCTGAGGCTTTTCTATAGAGGGTGGAACACAATGTCCCTTTCTCATCAACAAAAAGTTCGACATCCAAGAAGGTAATCCTTTTCTGGTCGTAATTAAAGGTAAATTTTAGATTGTATTCATTATTTTGTAATTCGTCCAGAAATGCAATAAGGTCCTCCTTCGATCCCGACCATATCATGAGGACGTCATCAATGTAACGACTCCATGATAAGATCTGACCGATCGATAGGCTTTTACTCTCATCAGAGAATAAATCTCGCTCCCATCCCCCCAGATACAGGTTCGCATATGAGGGTGCACATTTTGCCCCCATAGCGACCCCCTGTATCTGGAGGTAATGGGAGCGTTTAAACACAAATATGTTATGCATCAACACGAAGCTGAGTAATTCCAATACAAACTCATTATATTTCCATGAATCAATGTCTCTTTCTGTCAAAAATTCCCCTATCACCTCGATACCCTTTTTATGTGGGATCGAGTTATAGAGGGCCTCTATGTCAATGGCTACAAGCCATGCATTTGTAGGGATCTGTAATCCGTCTGTGCTTTTCAGAAGTTCTATAGTGTCTTTGACATAAGAGAATAAACATTTTACATGCGGATACAGATACTCATCAACCAATTGGCTGGCTTTTTCCGTCAGGGACCCACATCCTGAGATTATGGGACGGCCTGGTGGCGATGTCAAGTTCTTATGTACCTTGGGCAAGGCATAAAACGTGGGAGTAGTGAATGAGGTCATATCTAGAAAATCATAGGTTTTGGCATCTATGGTGCCGTTTATGCGGGCCTTAGTTATTATGTTTTTATATTTATTCATATAGTAGTTTACATGTGAGGCTGGTACCGATCTGTACCAGGTTTTGTTTGATATTATATCTAAACACATTCTTTCATAATTCTCTACATCTAGAATAACCAAGTTCCCTCCTTTGTCTGATGGTTTAATTACAATATTGCTATTTGTTTTGAGGGTTTTCAATGCTTCTTTGAGTTCCTTCGGCAGATTGGTTTGAGGTCCAGTCTGCCAGTTAATGGATTCTATTTCCTTTGTGACCTGTATAACAAAGGCCCAAATATTGGTATTCCCCTGTAGGACAGGACAACTCCCCAGCCACGATAGGTGGTGCTCGCTGGGTACGTCCCTGTGTGGGTTCCCTTCTTGGGGGGTGCTCCAGTGCAACCATTGGCATCTCTATTTGGAAGCCTGACCATGCGTATGATCACTATAACATTGGAGGTAGGGAACCATGCATGTGTAAATTGACTTCACCAGACATCCCTGTCATTGCACATTCTATGCAGCATATATAACGTTTTAACGATTATCAACTGTTTTATATATACTAACCAATATATTGTTTTGTATACATACCATAGAACACGAAAAATCTCTAAAAAACTTCCGTCCATCTGCAAATATATTTTATCCTTGTCTCCTGATGAAGCCTTTATAGGCGAAACATGTCGAGTGATTGGACAAGTATCATGACCTGTGTACTTTGAATGTATGATAATATAGGTGCTCTATTAGGAACTGTATGTAATTTCTTTGAACCCTATGATTCATACACTGCTGTACATGGAGTCTAATATTGTATGTATTTCTCTGTTTTTCCAAAAAACTTTTTCTTTGTTAATAAAACAAGCAATTTTATTATATCTTTATGAAATCACTCTTCTTTTGTGAATGTACCATAGACAGTCCCAAATCTCCAATAATCTTTTTATTGCATATTAATCAGGGATGATAGTACATTATCTATGTAAAATCTTGGGAGAACACTCCAGTCTAGTGAGCTCTGAAAATTTTTTATCTGTGTTTTCTAGCTGGTCTAAAACCACTTTTGACATGAAGGGACATGGTTGCTATGGACAATCTCCAGTTTCCAGGCAGAAAAAAAGTATTTTTATTATATAAAATGACATGCAGGGCACTGGGCAGACCACTAGGGACAAAGGGGATGTGTATTTTTTGTATACAGTACTGTGATCTGTAAGATTACAGTACTGTATGTGTGTTGTCACACACAGCGGGGAGACATCGCAGGATCCAGGGGAAAAGGTAAGTAACTTCCCCCCCTGTATCCTGCAATGCAGCCCGAGTCTGGCTCGGGGTTACCGCTCCTGGCAGAAAAAACTGAACCCGAGCCAGACTCGGGAACACTGCCAAGGAGGTTAAGTGACTCAGCAGCTAAACTCACTATGGCCTCTCATTACTTGCAGCAGCTTTCCAAACTCTAATGTGAACACAGCTCTAGGAAGGACAAAGACAACTTGATAATCTCACTGCTTCTACTTTGAACTATTAGGCCTCATGCACACGGACGTTTTTGCAGCCGTGTTTTTGATCGTTTTTTGCAGCTTAAAAAAGCCTGTCCAAGTTAGTCTATGGCTTCATGCCCACCTAGGCGTTTTTGAGCTGCAAATGGCATAGGCGTTTTTAAGCTGTAAAAAAAACCCAGGACCAGTGCGTTCCGTGGCGCAGCGCTAGAGCTGTAAAAAATGCGAATCGGGCAAAAACGTGCAAAAACGCGCAAAAACGCGCATCAGCGTTTTTGAGCTGCAGCGTTTTTTTGCTGCAAAAAGTTTTGGACACTGTAATCCCTGTATAGGAAATTAGAGATGTATAAAACGCCAATTAACGCTGACGCTAAAAAACACGCAAAAACGCCAATGCAAAACGTGGTAAAAGTCAAGTTTTTTAGGCTGATTTTTCCAGGCATCCGACCTAGCTTTACAGCCCGTTTTTTAAAACGTCCGTGTGCATGAGGCCTTAAAGTGAAGTCAGGGCTTTATGACACATTTACAATTTTGCATAGATTTTGATTGATATGAATATTCTGTAAGGGCTTTATCTCTGGTTATGCACAGTTATTAGGATGAATTGCTCCACAGTCCCTGCAGCTACGGAGATCAGGTTTATGTTAAGCTTTGTGTGTGTTATATTGAACTTTCAGGTCACATACTCTTCAAATAAACAATATGATTTATTTCTGCACTCTCAATTTGTATGTTAACCCTTTCACGACTACGCCTATTTCTGACATTTGGTGTTTACGTTAAGTTAAAATCCATATTTTTTGCTAGAAAATTACTTAGAACCCCCAAGCATTATATATATATATATATATATATATATATATATATATATATATATTTTTTAGCAGAGAATCTAGAGAATAAAATGGCGATTGTTGCAATATTTTATGCCACACGGTATTTATGCAGCAGTGTTTTAAGCGTAACTTTTTGTGAAAAAGATACTTTCATGAATTTTAAAAAAACGAAACAGTAAAGTTAGCCCAATTTTTTTGTATAATGTGAAAGATGATGTTACGCCGAGTAAATAAATACCAAACATGTCACGCTTTATAATTGCACGCACTCGTGGAATGGCGACAAACTACGGTACCTAAAAATCTCCATAGGCGACGCTTTAAAAATGTTTTACAGTTACCAGGTTAGAGTTACAGAGGAGTTCTAGTGCTATAATTATTGCTCTCGCTCTGATGATCGTGGCGATACCTCACATGTGTGATTTTAACACTGTTTACATATGCGGGCGCGACTTCCGTATGTGTTTTCTTTGCTGCGTGAGCTCACGGGGCGCTTTTCTTTTTTTTTTCTTATTTATTTTATTTAATTTTAGATAATTAAATTGTGTTTTTAAATTTTTTTTTAAATTTGATCATTTTTATTGCTATCACAAGGAATGTAAACATCCCTTGTGACAGTAATAGGTGGTGACAGGTACTCTTTATGGAGGGATCGGGGGTCTAAAAGACCCCAAATCCCTCCTTTGCACTTCAAAGTATTCAGATCACCGAAAACGGTGTATCTGAATACTGTATATTTTTTTAAATCCGGCGCCATTGGCAGCCGAGTAAGCAGGAAGTGACGTCATGACATCGCTTCCGTGTTTACATCCAGGAGACTGGAACCAAGCTGTTTCCGGCTTCATTCCAGTCTGTCATTAGCTGCCAGAAGCGGATGTTCGGTCGGGCCTCCCCATGGAGGGAGGCCCGGTAAGAGCGGCGTGAGGCGGGGACGTCCCATCCCGCTCCTCCGGTATAACAGCCGATCGGCTTTTAGCCGCATCGGTTCTTATACCTAGATAGCCAATCGCCCGCTCTAAACAGCGGTACTGGGATGATGCCTGCAGCTGCGGGCATCACCCCGGTATAACCCCCGAAAGCCGAGTACGCATATCTGCGCACGCTCGGCGGGAAAGGGTTAAGAGGGATACATTGCCCAAGAATTGCATAATGAGTACTGTTATTGTTGCATATTCAAAGTTTATAAACATACACATTTGCATATCATCAGTGGCGGCTGGGGAAGTTTTAGGATGTGGGGGCGCCAGACCCCGTCCTTCCTTTTGGACCCCATCCCACTTCTCATAAGCCACTTCCCTTATAGAATCCACCCACTTCGCCCCCTGTATTCCACTTGCTTTCACCCATAGTGTCAGGACTATACAGCTCAGCATCACAGGACAGAGTATACAGTCCCAGAATCACAGGACAGGAGTATACATTCCTAGCATCACAGGACAGAATATATAGCTGAGCCTCACAGATCAGGGTATATAGGTCAGCATTACAGATAGGTTTAATAGGTCTGCATTACAGATACAGTATATAGCCCAGCATTACAGATACGGTATATAGCCCAGCATTACAGATACATTAAATAGCCCAGCATTACAGATACGGTATATAGCCCAGAATTTCAGGTAGGGTATATAGCCCAGCATTACAGATACGGTATATAGCTCAGCATTACAGATATGGTATATAGCCCAGTAATACAGATACAGTATATAGCCCAGCATTAAAGATACAGTATATAGCCCAGGATTATATATGCGGTATACAGCCCAGAATTACAGATACAGTATATAGATCAGCAGTACAGATATGGTATATAGCCCAGCATTACAAATATAGTATAAAGCCCAGCATTACAGATATGGTATATAGGTCAGCGTTGCAGCTATAGTATATAGCTTAGCATGTTTAAAAAGCCAGTGCTGTGCTTTGATCATCTCTGGGATAGACTGACCTGCAGGTGTTGGGAATCTGTTAGCTAGGTACTGTAGATCTACACACCAAATCATTCCTTGCTGTGCTTTCTGATGATCAGCTTAACATGTCAACTTGCAGATTTGCTGTAGCCTGTCTGGGCAAATTTGAGCCAACATCCGTCAGAAAAAATACGATGGATTTTGTTGTCGGAATGTCCGATCATGTGTACAGGGCATAATAGTTGCATCTGAAACAATCTGTGGAGTGAAAAAGGGACTATCCCTGAATGGAACTATTCCCTAATGGTTCTGATGTCTTACCCCTTGTTAAGTACGGTGATAACCATATATGGATGCTGCTTCAGTAATGGTCTGTCCACACTAAAAAAGAAAGTGCTTTTATAGAACTTGTGATTCAATTGAAATGATATAAGTCATGTATAAATACTTTATGTGATTCCCAGATCTTTTTGGCCTTACACAACTCACATTTCATACTACGCATAATTGTTGGTTAGTTGTAGTCCCAGGATCTCTGAGTTGTATCCCTCTCTTCTGAGGCATGTATTCTAGGGGATACAATGATCTGTATGTAAATAAGTTTGAGGTGCTTGATTGCTTCCCTCTCACGGAGGACAGTGAATAATATATGAATACTGGTAACATGCAATTCCAAGTAGTCCAATTGTGTCCCTCTCACAGACCAGTCACACAATATGGGGATGCTACGAGGGGCGTTCAAGTCAAACCGGAACTTTTATTTTTACAGGTATAAAAAGGGATGCTAGTGTGGCATTACTACATGCAGTAGTAAGTGGCAAGTGTGTCCTATTACTGATAGGCGGTGCATTTGTTACGGGCCCGTCCACACACTGTCAATCAAGATGGCAGACAACAGTGTTAATGCGTGCATGGAACAGCGTGTGGTGATGAACTTTCTTGTGAATGAAGGCGTAAAACCACAGATATCTACAGAAGGCTTCAAGCACAGTATGGTGATGAGACGCTCGGCCGCAGTAAGACATTTGAATGATGTAAAGTAATTTTAAAGATGGCTGTACATACATCAGTAATGATCCCGACCATGGTGGTTCCTAGCCCACAGCAGTCATTCCTGTGAACATTCAGCGCGTGGAGCGCCTAATTCTGGATAATCAAAGCATTGTTCTTGCACAGCTCTTTGACAATTACCCCTTTTGTATGCAAAGTTTGTAAAATTGTCAAGGTTCTAAGGAACAGCCATATTTGTTCATTACATATGCTGGCAACAATCTCTGCTAAATTAATTTTAAAAAGTTTGGGCTTTAGATATATTTTATTATTGTACAATTTTTTACTCAGGTTCCTATTCTATTGGATTTTTTTTGCTATTTGTTTAGTGTATTATTTAGTCAATTATTAAGCTTTACGTTTCTTTGACTGGAATTAGTAGACTTAGGCAGTGGTTAAAACAAAAGCTTGTCAATGTTATGATGTATTGACATTCTGTGTAATAAGCACCTAGATGGGCACCTCCCAGCCTTCTGTCTGATGGTTACAAATTGAGCACCAAGCAGTCGTTTTATTGTTACAATTCACTCTTGGTGTTTTATAACTACAGTGCTTTCTTGCCCAATGTCATCCTCTTCCAGTCGATTTGCCCATGACACCAAGGGAAATGATTAACAGTGCATTATAATCAGTCTTGATCACCTCTGGACCTCCCAGACTTGTCACAGAACATGAATACTTTCCAGTTTATTGATTAGTACACTGGCCACTTCACTTTAAAGCTCACAGGCCTGCCCTGCTGCTGTTCAACCCTAATTGATTTATTTCTGAGCAATGTCATTTTGTGTACTCTCTGAAAATAATCTGCAGCTGAACCGGCAAATGGTATAATAGGGAGAAATTGCCATATCCCTATTATTTTAGATGTATTTGCTCAGCTCTTATGAGTAGAGTAAATAGAATTAGTAACAGGGCTATGGAAAAGGACATGGGAACTCAGGCATGTGCCTACAACAGTGGAAAGCTGGAAAAATCAAGTAAAGAAAGATATATTTGGATCTAAAATTTCTTAAAAAGGACCTTACATAAAAAAAGAATCTAACAACATAAATAACTTTACTACACTGATTTTTACACATTTTAGACTGCTGATTACAGCTCTACATGTCCCAAACTGATATCACAGTCCATGACTGCAAGCCATGTTAATGACACCAGCAATGATTCTAGTGACACATTCTTCTAAAGTTACATACAATTGTAGATATACAAAGATCTGTATGCAGCCAAAAGAAATGGCTGAAGTGATCACCTTGACCTGCAGGCCAGAAATTGTGGGCTGTCATCAGGGGCGGACTGACCATTCAGCCACTCGGGCACTTCCCGAGGGCCCCGGGCCACTAGGGGGCCCCATCAGGGTTGCCAGCCTCAGTAAAACCAGGGACAGTATGTAAAAATTTGTGTACATCTGTTTCTGAAATGTCCCTTACCGGCATCCTTTTGGTCTAAAAATCTTGAAATTATAGCTGCCTCACCTCTCCAGTACCTTCTCAGCCAATAGAAACATGTCTGTGTATACTGTTGTTACATGTATGTGTATACTGTGTGATTGTATACTGTGTGTGTGTGTGTATACTGTGTGGCCCCATAATCTTTGATTGCCTGGGGGCCCCATAATCTCCTATTGCCCGGGGGCCCCATGAGTTGTCAGTCCGCCTCTGGCTGTCATATTATTTGGACTTTAACACTTGCAAAGATGCAAGCAGCAGCATGCTGTGTAGCAAACCAGTACTTTGGAAATCCTTTGCACAGTATGTTTATAGCTATTTTTGACTTTAAAAGGCACCAACGAAAAAAAAAATTAAACATGTATCCAAGTAGTCTGAAAATACTCAAATATGGCTGCTCTTAAATGGTAGTCAAATTCAAGGAATGCATGCTATTTATGTATTACTAGAAACCTTTTCCCCATGAAGATTGCTAGCATTATCACCATGACCTGTAGACTAGAAATTCTGGGCTGTCATATCAGTTCGGCAGTGATGCGTGCAGATATGCAATCAACAATATGCAGTGTAGTAAATGAGGGAGAAAGAAAGAGAGCAATTGCCAAAGCACCATCTCTGATTGAAGCTTTGGATAAAGCAGTTTAAGAGAGTGGGAGAAAGGCAGACAAGTCACTGCTATCACTCATTTACTTTGATTAGTAAATCTCAGCTTGAGCTATTAAGCTTTGTTAACAGCAAACCTCTCCAGAAGTAAACTAGGAAAATTAGCCTAAAGCTCCACTCACTGGAAGACCATGATAATGCACAAAGTCATAATTTTTTATTTGCCTTCTGAAAAAAAAAAAAACCTTACTTTAGTTTTAGTCCTGATCATAATCCGAATCAAAATGCAAAGTGCTGAGTAAATTGTCTATGTAATAAAATTAGCAGTAACAAATACATAAAGAAATCAAAACAGTGTTAAACCTAAAGGCAAACATTTAATATATTGCAGCTTGCCAGTTCTTAGATGTGAGGGCTTCATTAGTTTTTGCTTTTTTAGATGTTCCTTCGCTTTATTTTCACCTGGTGATACAGCAAATAAGTTGGTTGTTTTTCATCAAAACAAGCTCTCCTGCAAATGTTTTTTCTGTCATTAAACTACCATCTATGTTATCCTTGCACACGATTTTAGCAGTTTATCAGCAGAGGAGTTTACAGGCTGTTTTTTGAATGTCCTAAAATCGTGTTCAAGAACGGGAATTCTGACCACAAAAAACGCTCAACGCTGGTAAATGCTGGTAAACGCTCACAAACACACATAAACTCTAGGCACAATTAGCACTTCAGCGTTTGTTTGATTCAATGGCCAGTATAAATTAAAATTCTGACCAATAAACAAAATAAACTCCCAAATCCAAACTCTGATATACTCACCTAGACTTACCCAGTTTTGAAAAAAATGCAGCTTAGGTGAGTTTAAAATGCTGATTTACGCTGAAAAGAGCTGGTTCTCAAATTTTCCGACAACAAAATCCGTTGTCGTAAATTCCGATCGTGTGTACACAATTCTGACGCACACAATTCCACGCATGCTCGGAATCAAGCAGAAGAGCCGCACTGGCTATTGAACTTCATTTTTCTCGGCTCGTCGTACGTGTTGTACATCTCCAACAACATTCGTGTGACCGTGTGTATGCAAGACAAGTTTGAGCCAACATCCTTCGGAAAAAAAAAACATGGATTTGGTTGTCAGAAAATCCTATCATGTGTACAAGGAATTACACTCCCCTCCCTCCAAACTGACAATGCTGTCCAAATGTGCCCCTGTGCCCATTCATCCAGCATGGGAGTCAGGGGCATTTTATGAAATCAGTGGGCCTGTGTTTAAGATTATAAGCTGGGCCCTATTGCTTGATAAAAAATAAATAGAAATAAATGACATGCTTAGTGCACTGCGTCAAAGAGTGGGCATGGTTTTCATTGTGGCTGGAGTGTTGCTAGGTTGTAAATGACCTAGGGTGTGTTTGGGAACCTTAATCAGAGTAGCAATGTGGCATGCGTGAGTGTGGCCAAATTGCATTAACAGTGGGAGGGGCTTAAATGGTTGTGGTTATCTAAAACAAAAGCATTCTTGAACCCATAAAATATGCTTACATTGCTGTGCCACAGTCCATTACATAGGATTTTGTGTACACTAAAAAATAGAGAAAGAGCTAACATTTTATCTGAGCCTACCTTACAGAAGAACTTCACTAGAATAATGAGGAATTGCAACACTACCAGCAACTGTCTAGACAATAAATACTTTTGTGAGAAATATGTAATGTGCAATATAGCCTATATAGTGCGGGTGTGAGAATGTTTTTACAGTCGCCCCCCATGCTCTGGCTGCACAGTCCCCCCCCCTATCATCAGGCTTCACAGTCCCCCCATTCCTCAGGCTTCTCAGGCCTCTCCCATCCTCAGTCTCTCCCCCATCATCAGGCTTCACAGTCCCTCCATTCCTCAGGCTTCTCAGGCCTCTCCCATCCTCAGTCTCTCCCCCATCATCAGGCTTCACAGTCCCCCCATTCCTCAGGCTTCTCAGGCCCCCCCATCCTCAGTCTCTCCCCCATTATTAGGCTTCACAATCCCCCCATTCCTCAGGCTTCTCAGGCCCCCCATCCTCAGTCTCTCCCCCATCATTAGGCTTCACAATCCCCCCTTCCTCAGGCTTCTCAGGCCTCTCCCATCCTCAGTCTCTCCCCCATCATCAGGCTTCACCGTCCCCCCATTCCTCAGGCTTCTCAGGCCTCTCCCATCCTCAGGCTTCACAGTCTCCCCATCCTCAGGCTTCATAGTCCCCCACCTTCAGGCTTCACAGTCACCCCATCCTCAGTCCTCACAATTCCCCCATCCTCAGGCTTCTCAGTCCCCCCCACATCCTCAGTCCTCACAGTCCCCCCATCCTCTGTTCTCACAGTCTCCCTTTCCTCAGTCTTCACAGTGCCCTCCATCCTTAGTATTTTCAGCCCCCCAATCCTTAGCCTTCCCTCATCTTAAGTTTCCCCAGCTCCCCTTCAGCTTATCTGCACAGTTCCCCTCCCTCCCTAAATTCACGACCTCTCAGATCTCTCTCTCACAGGCATGGGAGATTCACTTTCTCCCAGAATCCAGTGGAGGACATCAGCTCCCCCACTCCAGCCGTTCTCTGCTCCAGTAACAGGATCTGCGTGTGAGTGGGAATCAAGGTACACAGATCGGACAGCACCTCAGAATTGTCTCATCCAAGAGTGCAAAGTGGGTGTGAGCACCCCCTCTAGGAACTTGTGTGCACTCACTGCACACTTTGCACCCATGGGTGATATGCCACTGGTGGGGGTACTCTAATATAGGAGGTGTGTTGAAAAAAGGCCAAGAAAAGAAAATGAATATAGCTACCACATCTAAGGGTCGTAAGCTGTAATATATTACATTTTTGGTTTTGGGTTTAATACTACTTTAGTTAACTAATCATAATAAATAAAGAACATATACAGCATATATAAAACCACTATACAGTCTCTTTTAATCACTGCATCTTTTGCAACAAAACATTTAGGTGTAAGCTGTGTCTTTTTATTTCAGCAATTTAAACATCAAAAGTAAAAAAAAAAAAAAAAAAAAAAAGAAAAATCAAGCAAGTAATTTAAAGGCTGTCTGTGCTTTTTCCTCACTGGAATTAGTCCTAAGGGTGTTATACAGCAGGCCTTGATGGCATCAAACAGATGTTTTTAATTGAAAGCTTTGCACACTGAAAAATATGCCCTCCCTAGCAGAGGAATCGATGAGAAGATATGTCTGTGTCTTATTTAGGTATAAGAGTGCTGGTAAGTGCTGTAATTATACATTATTACAGAGAAGATTGTGCAGTGGCCGTTTCCTTGTTGATTTGTAATCTACCTGTCCTAAAAATGATATCCTACTCAGTACATGGATTAACCTATATGTGCCTGAGTGAAGATCTCAATTTTTTTCTTTATTTTTTATCCAATATTTTCAATGACTTCAGATGTACTAGGTTTGGCACTAAGTTTATTGCTTGTTTTGAGGCAGTAATTCTTGCCAAGGCCACCTACAGTAGAGCCACTCAATTGTCACATTTGCTATGCGCATTTAGTGTGGTAGGAAAACGTGTAATTATAATATACATGCAAATTACAGTGCTCAGTGACATTGGTAATGACTATTTTTGGTTAGGTAAGAACAAAACAAAGGATAATGTTGACCAGCTGAAACGTTATTGTTTGCCACCAGTGTGTGTGCACTATAATGTGTTGAGTGAATGACAGTTTGATAAACGAGTGCAAATGAAATCCGTATTAAATCATAAAAAAATACTTAATATATTAAAGTGATTGTAAATGATCACCTTTTTAAAAAAGAAATGAAAGGCAAAACATTTGTGTATAGATTATTACATTATAAATACCTTTCTTCCCCTTTTTTATAAGTGATCACATTCCCTCTATTCTCAGCTGCATAAGAGCTGGAGGAGGAGAAGCAGCAGCACACTGAGCTTCCCAGTGACAGCGGGGGCATGTCTGGACAAGTCTAATCATTGGAGGAGGTCATAGGTGAGCTCTCCTGCTTTTAATAGGAAAGCAGAGGGACTGTCAGGAACACCAGGCATTTCACACAAAGGAAGCGATACACACAGGATACTTTCTCATACGTGTACATGGTACAGCAGCCTCATATAAGGAATATGAAGTGTTGGGGTAACAAATACTTTAAAGCTTACCAAACCTTAGATGTGAGGGTTGCACTACTTTTTTTTTTTTGTTATGCCACGTACACACGACCGGACTTTCCGTCAGAATAAACTCAGACAGTCTTCCCGACAGAGTTCCGACTAAATTCCGACCGAACAGACTTGCCCACACACGATCACACGAAAGTCTGTTTGTTTCAAACGTACGACGGGACTAGAAAAGGAAGTTCAATAGCCAGTAGCCAATAGCTGCCTTTGGGTCTTATTTGGTCCATCGGACCAGCATAAGGATGAATGTTTTTCCCGATAGAAATTGATTCAGTCGGAAAGATTTAAACCATGTTCTATTTCTTGGTCCGTCTGAATTTTTGAAAAAAGTCAGATGTAGCCCACACACGATCGGAATATATTGTGCCTCCCCCCCAGATTTCAGTTGCACTCCCCCCAAAGCCCTGGCAAAGTAAAAGTCTAGTTTCTGAGTTCTGCCTCTCTGCAAAGGAACAGCTTCTGTGATCTCCTTGTCAAGTAATCGCTGTTGTTCTGCTTGGCGATCCTCTCACATGTGCTCTCTGGCAGGAAGCATTGAGCATGCCCTGCTGTCACCCAATCTACTGAGCTCCAAGCACAGCTCCTAGCCTGGGGACCACCGCTCAACTGCTCCCTGGATTCTTCCCGCTATCTCCTGGGATGTACAGCAGGTGAAGTGCTATCAATGCCGTTCCTTGCATAGGCTGCCGATCCGCCGCTTTCACTCCCATTGCTGCCACCCCTGTTTTAGCATTTCTGAGGTGGTTCTGCCCTACTAAACTGGCAGTCCTCTCCCCTTCCCTCTGCCAAATTTTTAGAAACAAAAGACCTGTGCATATCTCTCCCTCACCTCTGCCCTCCAGATGTGATGCTACATCTCCTGGCACAGGGGTCCCTGTACTGTGATCTTCTTAACTCCTCTTACTCCTTCCAGGATTAAAGGATAAGCTTTCCCTTATGGAAAAAATAATAAATGCACATTTTTTTGCAGAAATAAAATGTTCATTTAATATTTTTTTCCAGCAGGATCCTGGAAAGCATTGGACCCACAATTTATAGATCATGGTTACAATGTGGACTCCTGAGCACATCATCTGACTTTCAGCCTGTACCACTGTTGGAAAGATGGAAGCCGTCATGGACTACAGAGGCACTAATCAGTGGCCCCACAGCTCATTGATTACAAATACTATCTTCCATTGCGGCAGATAGACTTGTAGTTGTTTTATAATTCACAGGAAACTGTGAATGAATGACACAGCTATGGGGGGAGGAGCTCTGTGCATCCATGCTTTTTTCAAAAAGTAGCAGTGGGTGCAGGGAGAAGAACCCTTGCCCATTGTCACAGGAAGGGGAAGAGGGGGCAGGAGTTGAAACATGTCACATCTTCCACCCTAAATAAGGTTGGAAAGTATAACATGTTCCAAAGAACTCAAGCTTTAAGTAGTGGGAGAAAAAATATCACTGCTGCCCCCTGCCTATCTAAGGCTGTTGCCTGACACTGTCCATCCTAGTCCTGCCACCCCTGTTTTGATAAAGCTGTAATGTTTCCATTTGTAAAAAAACAATTCCCCTGCCCTCTCTTTTCTTCTTCTCAGTTTTCAGTCACATAGCATGGATATGATTAGCAAGGATATTGAAAGCAGCATTTACCATAGAAAAAAGATTAAGAGATTGTCAGTTTTCAGTCACATAACATGGATATTGGTAGCATAGGCTAACCAGGACACTCCCGCATTTGGCAGGTCTGTCCTGGGTCCCAGGCACCTTCATTCCGGGACAATACAGTGCCAAAGGGCCGATCTGATGCTGCCTAAAAATGCCGCCACATCGCCACTGGCTCTACACTGCCCAAACTGGTTGCTAGCCGCTTGCCGCCTGGCGTCTAGCAACAAGGGATGGCCCCTGATTTTTGAGTCGAACGTAAGTTCGACTTGCACATCAGCTGTTTGTTTGTTCATAGAACAAACTAACATATAGGGTGCTCGCGGCAAGTTCCCCTACAGCGGAGCGCCCCATAGTGCACTGCGAGATCGCAGTGCATTGATGGCTGCTGATTGGCCAAAGCATGCACATGACCTGCATGCTTTGGCCAATCACAGAGCAATGTGCTGTGAGAGCCACGATTGGCCAAAGGCAGGGTGTCAAGTCCACACCCCACACTAAATAAGGCTGCTGCTTACACGGCGGCTGTATATAGTGAATGAATGGAGATTAGGCAGGTAGTTAGTGTAGTGTGCAGTCAGTCAGTGTAATATATATAATACAGTTCAGAGTATATAGTGCAGTCCGTATAGTATACATAATACAGTTTAGAGTATATAGTGCAGTCAGTGTAGTATATATAATATAGTTCAGTTTGTGTAGTATATATACTACAGTTCATAGTATATAGTGCAGTCCGTAAAGTATATATAACACAGTTCATTACTACACTAAAAAGGGTTGCTAAGGCCTAACCATGCGGTGCTAGCTGTGCCTGAGAACTCAAGCAAGTAGAGTGCTGTAGGTGCTTAGAAGTAATGGTCTGCAGTAAGAATTGTGCTGGAGGAAGGGAGATCTGTATATACCAGATTGTATATAAGTTGCTCCAATTCTTTGTTCTAAAATTTGTCCCAATTGATTGTTCTAAAATTCACTGGGCATCCCATACTTCCTATACCCCATCCAAGTTCAATCCTCTCAATAAAAAAAAAAAAAAAACAGTCACATTTACACAGCTGCTGTTGCTATAAAATTGCAGTGATTACTGTGTAAATGTGACTGGCAGGGAAGGGGTTAACACTAGGGGGCGCTGCAGGGGTTAATATGTTCCCTATGTGAGTGATTCTAACTGTGGGGGGAGGGGACTCACAAGGGGAGGAGACTGATCGGTGTTCCTCGGTACTGGGAACACACCATCGGTCTCCTCTCCACTGACAGGACGTGGAGCTGAGTGTTTACACAAACAGCTCCGCGGTCCTGCTGTTTTCCCGGGCAATCGTGGGTGCCCGGCGGACATCGCGGCCGATGGGCAAGCGCGATTGCCCGGGAAAACAGCAGGACCGCAGAGCTGTTTGTGTAAACACTCAGCTCCATGTCCTGTCAGTGGAGAGGAGACCGATGGTGTGTTCCCAGTACCGAGGAACACCGATCAGTCTCCTCCCCTTGTGAGTCCCCTCCCCCCACAGTTAGAATCACTCACATAGGGAACATATTAACCCCTGCAGCGCCCCCTAGTGTTAACCCCTTCCCTGCCAGTCACATTTACACAGTAATCACTGCAATTTTATAGCAACGGCAGCTGTGTAAATGTGACAGTTTTTTTTGGTTTTATTGAGAGCGCGCCCCCTAGGCGGCCGGGAATGGGAGGACGTCATATGACGTCCACCCAGGATGGGAGATCCACCTTGTGGACGTCATATGACTATGGGTGCGTAGGGAAGTGGTTAATACTTGTTGGAAAAAAAATAATACTTTGGCAAAAAATGATCTTCCTGTGACTTGCCCCTATGTGTGCAGTGCTTGAGTATGTTTTCTTATGTGCCCTGCCTGAGTGCACAGAACTGTATAGCCAAAAATCTATTTAAGGAACAATTGGTTGATAGCTAGCTCTTAAATTATTTAAAAAAAAAAGTAAAGGTGTTCATAGAGTCTTCTCAGTTAACCCCTTTCCAACGACCGTAGGCTTTTTTTTATGTGGGGCTGCATATATCCATACCTCTTTGTACTAACGATTGGGACCAGAGACTCTCGCTTCCGGGTCACCTGATCGCACAGATATCGCCTGATTGGCTATCACAGTGATCAGTTACTGTGCAGCTCACCCCAGTGTTTACTTCCTCTTCTGAATAGAGAGGAAGATACTTTTTCTTTTCTTTTATTTTTTTTAAACACAGTTTGTTTGCAGCTTTCTGCAAGGAGAAGAAGATACATCCTCTCCTTGCTGAAAGATTGCAAACAAAGTGTTTAATTTTTTTTTTTTTAATTATAAAACATAAATAAAAATAGCTAGATCAAGGTTAGATCTAGTTCAATGCCAGGGTTAGTGTTAGGATCAAGCTTGAGGTCAAAGGTCAGGGTCAGTATATTTTAGGTAGGATCTTTTTCGAACAAGCATTTTTTAAATTAGTGTCAGTTATTGTCAGTGTGTTTTAGGTAAAAAAAATAGCAAAATGCATACCATTGTTTCTGGGCCATACTACAGGTACAAACAACAAATAACATAAACATATGTGGTATCACTGCAATCGTCATGAGCAGGAGAATTAATTTTGAGTTAATCAGCGGTCAATTATGGTAATAGCGAGAAATATATAGCTTAATTAAAATAATAATTAAAAGAAAATCAGGAGATATCCATTATTATTTACCACCAAAATAAAACCCAATTTGTCCTGAATAAACAAGGTATACACAAAGTAGTTGTACAGATTTGCTAACACATGTCAAAGTCGCAAAATTGTGTTCAGGAATTAAATTTTACCCTCAATCGCTAAGGGGTTAAAAAAAATGTTTAGATAATAATATTAAGCATGGGGTGATTAGACCACATCAGGCAGTTGTGGTCTAATTTATCGCAAACCATTGTACCCATAGAGATAATAAAATTAGGGATATACTGGTTAGGCCTGTTATCCTTGATTTAAACTGCCTTACTTACGGACAATTTTACACTGCTATATCTTCTATGGCTTTTTCATTTGTTTTATCTGTTTCCTTTTCCACAACTAAAAAGCTGTCTGCCACAAATGCAGGATTGTTTAAGCAAAGTTGGCTGGTAAATTTTTTAACAAACTCTTTCTCTCATATTCATGAGCGTTGTCCTGCTTGACCTCCATACAGTCACCATGACAAAATAAGCTGGATAGAAGACCTTTTGCTTTAGCATCCACATCAATCCTCTAGATCCAAAGCTCCATTATTTTGAGTGGAATGTCTGTTTTACCATTGTAGAGCCATGGCAAGATCATTTTATATGTATACACATCTGTAGCTGCAGAAGCTGGCCGTTCTGCCTTTAATTCAGGAGTTTTCACAGCAGGAAACAAATGGATATAGCAGAACTCTTCTGTTTTACATCTTTAGTAAAATCAAAGTCTCCAATGTTTCTCCTCTCTTACTTTACAACAAACTCGTTGTTTACTTGTAGAGAACCAGTAATTATGTTGGCTGCATGCAAGATTCACATGCCTTGTGCCACCCCACTCATTATTTTTATAATCTAGAAAGAATTCAAATGACTAATAGTCAGGACAGCACCCAGACGCTAACCAACATTAAAGAGAACCATCAAATATACTAGAGGATAATCCCTGGTACATTGTTGACTTTCAGTAGTCCATGGATATCATCATTTGTAAGCATTTTATTTACAGCCTTGCTGTCCCTGTTTACTGCGTGACCTGGGTAGAGATAACCTTACCAGGAAAAATATAAAATTATTAAAAAATTTTAATTTGCAAATAGCGTCAAAAACAAAAAAATAAAAGAATTGTGGTGCCAGGTATTTTGGATCAATGTTTGGCTCTCAGCATTATTAAAGATAATGTTTTTGCCCTTTCTGTCAGAACCTTTGGCCTCCTATTCCTTGATTAAGACAGCCTAATATAGTGCACTATCTGCACAGCAGAAACTAACATTTTTAACAATAAAAACATTCCTCTTTTTATTGTTACCTATAAGGTGGGATTCCTTCTAGCCTTCACCTCCATAAGTTCAGGGTCTGGGATGGCCAGACTTTAAGTATAGACCTAAGGCATCCTGGGGGGATAGTCTTGTCAATATATATGTATGTATGTATGTATATATATATATATATATATTATATATTTATTTATTAGGGATGAGCTTCGAGTTCGACTCGAACATTGCCTGTTCGCCTGTTCACCGAACAGCGAACAATTTGGAGTGTTCGCGGCAAATTCGATAAGCCGCGAGCACCCTGTAAAAGTCTATAGGAGAAATCTAAAGTGCTAATTTTAAAAGCCTATATGCAAGTTATATGCAAGTTATTGTCATAAAAATTGTTTGGGGACCTGGGTCCTGCCCCAGGGGACATGTATCAATGCAAAAAAAAGTTTTAAAAACGTCAGTTTTTTCAGGAGCAGTGATTTTAATAATGCTTAAAGTGAAACAATAAAAGTGTAATATTCCTTAAAATTTCGTACCTGGGGGGTGTGTATAGTATGCCTGTAAAGGGGCGCATGTTGTCCCTGCACAAAGTGTCATTTTTGCAGGAAAAAAAGCTATTGAAAATCACTCGCGGCTATAATGAATTGCCGGCTTCAATTACCAGGCCCTTCCGGTCTGGTATGGATATTAAGGGGAACCCTGCGTCAAAAAAAAAAAATGACGTGGGGTTCCCCCTAAATATCCATACCAGATCCTTCAGGTCTGGGATGGATTTTAAGGGGAACACCGCACCAAAAAAAAAATAACATGGCGTGGGGTCCCCCTCAAAATCCATACCAGACCCTTATCCGAGCATGCAACCTGGCAGGCCGCAGGAAAAGAGGGGGGGCGAGAGCGGCCCCCCTCCCTCCTGAACCGTACCAGGCCACATGTCCTCAACATTGGGAGGGTGCTTTGGGGGTCTGTGACCCCTCGAAGCACCATGTCCCCATGTTGATGGGGACAAGGGCCTTGTCCCCACAACCCTGGCCGTTGGTTGTGGGGGTCTGCGGGCGGGGGGCTTATCGGAGCCTGGAAGCCCCCTTTAACAAGGGGACCCCCAGATCCCGGCCTCCTACCCTGTGTGAAATGGTAAGGGGGTACAAAAGTACCCCTACCATTTCACCAAAAAGTGACAAAAATGTTAAAAATGACAGGAGACGGTCTTTGACAATTCCTTTATTAAATTCTTCTTTCATCTTCTTTCTTCTGGTCTTCTTCATTTCTTCATCCTTCGGTTTCTTCATCTTCTTCTTCCATCTTCTTCTTCCATCTTCTTCCATTTTCTTCTTCCTCCGATCCGCTTCTTCTTGCTCTGGTCTTCTCGTCCGTTTGTCCCAGGGACAGTCCTAAGCACGGGAAACATGCGCCCTTTTACAGGCATACTATACACACCCCCCAGGTACGAAATTTAAAGGAATATTACACTTTTATTGTTTCACTTTAAGCATTATTAAAATCACTGCTCCTGAAAAAACTGCAGTTTTTAAAACTTTTTTTTGCATTGATACATGAGGCAGGACCCAGGTCCCCAAATACTTTTTATGACAATAACTTGCATATTAGCCTTTAAAATTAGCACTTTTGATTTTGAACGTTCGAGTCCCATAGACTTTAATAGTGTTCTAAAGTTCACATGAACTTTAGGTCTGTTCGCAGGTTCTGGTGCGAACCGAACAGGGGGGTGTTCGGCTCATCCCTAATATATATATATATATATATATATATATATATATATATATATATATATATATATAGTGCTCAGCAGAAATTAGTACACCCCTTTTGAAAAGTACAGTTTTGAAAAGAACAATTTCCAAATTTTGGGCAAAACTGAGTTTTATAAAACATTTGTTTAGCTCATTACATGAAAGTAGGGTTAATAATATAACTTAGATTATATAAACTACTCCATTTAGTATTTTGTATGGCCTCCATGATTTGTAAGGACAGCACCAAGTCTTTTAGGCATGGAATGAACAAGTTTGCGAGATATTGCAACATCTATCTTTTTCCATTCTTCAAGAACAATCTCTTTTAAAGTCTGGATGCTGGATGAAGAGTGATGCTCAACTTGTCTTTTCAGAATTCCCCATAATTTTTTGATTGGGTTCAGATCAAGAGACATACTTGGCCACTGAATCACTTTCACCCTGTTCTTCTTTAGAAATGCAACAGTGGCCTTAGATGTGTGTTTTGGATCATTGTCATATTGGAAAAGCGCAAGATGATCAAGGGCACGGAGTGATGGTAGCACCTTCTCTTTCAATATAGGAAGTGATGGTAACATCTTCTCTTTCAGCAGTACATCTGTGAATTAATTATACTATCAATAAAAAGCAGCTCCCGACAACAGCAGCACTCATGCAGCCCCACAGAAGGACACTGCCACCACCATGTTTCACTGTAGGTACCATGCATTTTTCTTTGTACTCCTTACCTTTGTGACGCCATACAGTTTTGAAGCCATTAGTTCCAAAAACATTTATCTTGGTCTCATCACGCCAGAGTCTAGAGTCCCAGTAGTCTTCTTTTTCAGCATGGGCCATGGCAAATATTAGGTTGACTTTTTGTGCATGGTTTCATTTTTTTTTTTTTTTAATCCATAAAGTTTTTTCATTAATTTTTTACAACAAACAGCTTAAACAGCAACATTGAAACATTGAACAGATTGCTTAGGAAATTCCAAGACATTATAATGACACAGGTACAAGTATGAGGGCGATAGGATCACAAGGAGTCTCATCTTGGAATCCTGGGCCGACAAAAATGGGTAGTATGGCCTGTCAGCCATCTGGGGTCATTTGTTAGTGCAGTCAGTCCAGAGGGGGGTAGAGCAAGGGGGGACGGGTTAAGAAGACAGGTGTAAGCGCGGGCCGAGTGTGGATTTAGATGAAGAGAGGAAAGGGGGACAGCTGGGGAGGTTGTGGAGTGTAGAGAGGGTAAGGCCATGGCAAAGGTAGAGGAGGGGGGAAACGGGGGGGAGGGATAGGTAGGGGTATAGGGTGGGGGGGGGGGGGGGGGTATGTGCAGCTCAGGGAAATCTGTGGTAGAGGCGATACATGGATGGATATGGTTACCTCGGTACGGTTTCGCCAGCTAAGTCGGTGCCGTCCTGGTGGGGATGGCTATTCAGGTGGTGTAAGATTTAAAGCGTTGGGTAGTTCTAAAGTGAACCCAACAAGCCCAAGTAGCGTTGAACTTCTGGATCCGTTCTTGGGAGATATGTACTAGTTCCTCCATTTCCTCTATTTTTGATATCCTCAGAAACCATTCGCTTATCGTCGGTGTGTGTGTAGATCGCCAATGCACTGGGATGCACAATCTCGCCGCGTTTACTAAGTGCATGGCCAGGGATTTAAAGTATTCAGATCTGGACAGGTGTGTATGGTGTAGGAGATATTGTGCAGGGGAGTAGTCTAAAGTGTAGGTGGTGATGTGAGCGATAAGCTCATGGACCTCTTTCCAAAATGGTTGAAGAGAATCACATTCCCACCAGATGTGGAGCATGGAGCCCACCGCCTTTTTACACCTCCAGCACACATCGGGGGTAGATGGGGAAAACTTATGTAGGAGTGCTGGAGTCCTATACCAACGTGTCCTAATCTTGTAGCAATTTTCTTGGGTCGCTACATTGAGGGAACCCTTGTGGGTATATTCGTTTATGCGCGCCCAGTCGTCTTCGGAGAGTGGGGCCTGTAGGTCCCTCTCCCAGGACAGTCTTGCTGAGTCTGGGAGGGCTGGTGATTCTTCTGTGAGCATGTTGTATATAGCTGAGATTAGGTGTCTTTGTGGGGGAGAGCTTGTGCATAGGGCTTCAAAGGGTGTCTTACGTCTCGTCCATACTTCTTCAGTTGCTTGGGTAGAGAGGAAATGTCGTATTTGTCTGTATGACCAGAACGGAAAGGAATTGGAGGGTGAGGAGGCAACTAGGTCCTCGTATGTGCGTGGGGATCCCCGGGAGTACAATTGATGTGCTAGGATGCTGTCGTGGGGCCATTCTAAAGATAGAAAAGAGGTTGAGATGCCTGGTTGGAAGCTGGGGTTGCCCCTCAGTGGGGTCATGGGTCCCGGTGTAGAAGAGAGCGGGGAGATTTTTGTAGCTCGTAAAAACGCTCTAAGGGACGGATGGATGAGCGGGTGCTTTAAGGCTGTTGGGGGCCAGTGTTGGGGGGAGATCCACGGCAGGGACTTGAGAGGGATGTGTATGGAGGATCTCTCTAGGGTTACCCAGATTTTCCTGTGTTCGTGTATGTTCCAGTCTACAACTCGAGTGAGGTGGCTTGCAAGGAAATATTTGTGAAGATCCGGCAGGCCAATCCCCCCTTTAAGTTTGGGGCACGTAAGGCGTGTGTATTTTATTCTAGGTGGGGAGTTTTTCCATATAAATAAGGAGGATGCTTTCCTGTATAGTGTAAAAAAGGAGGCAGGAAGGTCTATGGGGATGCATTGTATCAGGTAGAGGAGGCGTGGCAAGATTATCATTTTTATAAGTGCCGATCGGCCAAACCAAGAAACGTTAAGAGTTTGCCAGTCGCTCAAGTCCTGTTGGGCTTTTTTCAGGGCTACTAGGAAGTTCTCGCTGTAGAGGTCGGACATTTTGGTTGTGATCTTTATACCCAAGTATGTGATAGCCTTTTGGCTCCATTGGAAAGGGAAGTGTCTTTTGCAGTTCTCTACTTCTTCTCTGGTAAGGGTGACATTCAACGCTTGGGATTTAGTATAGTTGATCTTTAGATAAGATAGCGACCCAAAGTGATCAATGTCTTTCAATAGGTTGGGGATGGTGGTTAAAGGAGAAGTAAGGGTAAGTAGGACGTCGTCTGCAAAAGCAGCTACCTTATATTCCCTATCCTGCATGGTCAGTCCCTTGATGTTGGGGTTGTCTCTTAGTCGGTTGAGAAAGGGTTCTAAAAGGAGCACAAAAATTAGGGGAGACAGTGGGCACCCCTGGCGCGTACCGTTTCCTATGTTGAAGGCGTCCGACAAGTGGCCATTGACCCGCACCCTCGCACTAGGAGAGGAGTACAGGGCCAAGATGAGGGACAGCATGCGGGGTCCGAGGCCAATTGCCCCCAGGACTTCCCGCATGTAGTCCCAGGCCACTCTGTCGAACGCCTTCTCAGCGTCCAGTGACAGAAAGAAACCGCGGGTGTTTGAGGTAGTGAGTAGGTGGTGGAGGTTCAGGGCCCTAATGGTATTGTCCCTAGCTTCTCTGCCGGGAACAAAGCCGACCTGATCTAAGGAGATCAGGCCCGGCAGGAGAGGGGACAGTCTATTCGCCAATATTTTCGCATAACATTTAATGTCTACATTAAGGAGAGATATCGGCCTGTAGTGCTGGACTTGGGAGGGATCTTTCCCTGCTTTTGGTACAACCACGATGTGTGCTTCTAGCATGCGGTCTAAGGGAGTTGCAGAGGTCGTCATGGCATTAAACGTGGTTATCATTTGTGGGGCTAGGATTGTAGAGAAGGACTTGTAGTACTGCAATGTGAACCCGTCAGGGCCTGGGCTTTTCCCTGTTTTCATTTGCTTTAGGGCTAGTTCGAGTTCTTCTAGGGTAAGAGGGCGTTCCATATCTTTAATCTGCGAGTGTGTTAGAAGTTTTGGGCAATATTGAGCTAGGAAGGTCCTAATTTCTGCCATCCTATGTTCTGCTTGGGCGGTGTTGTAGGTGCGAGGATTAATGTTGTATAGTTTTTTATAGTATTGTTCAAAAGCGAGGCCGATGTCCTCGTTTCTGGAAAAGGGGGAGCCATGTGGGTTTTGAATTTGGTGGACGGTGTTAGAAGGTCTAGATGATTTCACCACCCGGGCCAAAAGCTTCCCACTTTTATTTCCTTGTTCGTAGAACACCCTCTGGTGTAGCACATATCTGCGTCTCGTACGCTTCCCCAATTCTTCCAGTAGAAGAGAACGTGTGAGGGTCAATTCTCGTAGGGCTGTTTGTGAGTGGGAAAGTTTGTGGACTTTTTCTAGTTGTTGGATTCGGTGTATTAAATCTGCTATTACTTTCTGGTGTTGCTTTTTGACCCTGGCTGCTTGTGCCATTAGTTCTCCTCTCACTACACATTTATGGGCTTCCCATACACTAATCGGTGACATGCCTGGGGTGGAGTTTTCAGTAAAGTAGCTGCGGATGTGGGATTCCAAACGAGTTGCGAATTCCACATCTTTGAGCAGTGCAGAGTTTAGACGCCAGGTCTTAGATCTAGAGATTGTTTCAGGGAAGGTCAGGGGGACTGAGATAGGGTGGTGGTCTGAGAGATACATTGGCTCTATGGTTGCGTGGGTGAGGTATGTCAAGTCTGGTTGGGGGAGAAAAAAATAGTCAATTCGTGAGTATTTCTTGAAGGGGTTGGAGTAGAAGGTGTAATCTTTGACCGTTGGGTTCAATGTGCGCCATGTGTCATGGAGGCCTAGGTCTTGGAGTTGTAACTTGATCTGGCGTAGTGCGCGGTGGGAAAGCGTGGATGTGCCTAGAGAGGTATCTATTACTGGATTGAGCGGGACGTTGAAATCCCCCCCTAGGATAATTATCCCTTCTTTAAAGGAGGTTAAGAGGTCGCAAACCTTTCTAAAGAATGGGACTTGGTGCTCGTTGGGCGAGTAGATGTTTGCTACGGTGAGGGGTTTAGAGGCATACAAGCCTTTCACGAATATGAACCTACCTTCGGGGTCGGACAGGGAGTCCGTCATTTGAAAAGGGGCCTGCTTAGAGATCAGGATGGATGTGCCTTTGGTTTTGGCTAGGGGATTTGTGGCGTGTACGGCCGTCTGGTACGTCTGGTTAGAGAGTTTGGGTATGGAATCCGATCGGAAGTGTGTTTCCTGGAGGAGGATAAATTGGGCTTTCTGTTTGGTAAGTGCGGACATGATTTGGGAGCGTTTTTCGGGGATGTTGAGGCCTTTTACATTGAGCGATAAACACTTTAGTGACAAGGAGGCTTGTGGCTTTGAGGCAGGATGCATGGTGCTTTGAGGATTTGGGGTCAAGGTTTATTTTAGAAAAGCGAGGTAGTTGTTTGGAAGCACTGGGGTTCCAACCGTACCGAGGTAACGATCCGGGGGGAGTATTTGTGTTGGTAAGGGGGGGACGAGGGGGGAGGAAGGTGGGGTCTAAGGGAGAAAAAGAGGGGGGGGAGAGAGAGAGGAGAAGGAAAAGGAAGGAACGAGGGACAGGGGGAAAAAGTGGTAAGGGAGAGAAGAGGAGGGGCTCGGGGTTGTGGCCTTTGAAGGTGTAACAGATGAAGGGAAGGGGAGTCAGAAAGGAGGGCAGGAGTTCGTGGAGATCACGAGAATTGGGGTGGGGGAGTACCAGAGGTGGAAAGGAACGTGTCAGTCCACCTGGAAAAGGGAAAGGCCGGATGGTCAGCAGGCTAGGGTCTAGTACTGCTGGTGGGGGACTGTGGGTGTGTCTGAGGTCATGTGCGTTAGCAATCTGGAGGACTCGAAAGATGGTGGTGGTGTGGCGGGGAACAAACAAATCGTTGGCATATAGAGTGGTTAAGCCTACTAACTGTGGGGTGTGCCGGTGAGTAACAGTAAAAACAGTCTTAATTAACGTGCTATCTCATTAACAGAAAACCTGTCCGTGGCAGTCACCTCACCGTATTCGTTGTATCTCCATATATATCTTGTGTTGGTGCTTCTGCGGTGTAAGTTCAGTACACAGCAGAAGCAGGGATACGCATGGCAAGAGAGAACGACATTTCAGGTAACAACAATATGAAAATATGAAAATGAAAGAAAAAAAAAGACAATTGCAGGTAGCCATACACGTCCCTCATTTCCTACCCAGGGAAATTACTTTTTGGTACAACAGCCACTCAGGGTGGGATCCAATAATTGGTACCTGGGTCCCAGATTATCGGATGTCCCCTGCATTTTCATACCTGATTCATGAGCAGAGGTGCATTCCCGGCCCTCCAGGGCGCGGCTCCAAAGATGGCTTTCTTCCCCGGGCGGACGGGAATAGCAGCTGTCTTTATCTCATGAAGTCATCGGATGAAAATCGTCCTTTCGGGTTAAAGTCTCGAGTTGTGTCTAAGCAGGGGTTAGGGCCCCTCCTGCTGGGTACAAACAGAAATAAGTAAAAATGGTATAAATATTGCAAGTTTCATAAAACAAAATTGCCTGCGTGGTGATCATACACTGTAATACTTTTAGTATGTCGGAGGGGAGGGATTGAGGGTAGGGAGCAGACATTTACAAATATAAATAGATCTGTCGAAGTGCCAATTTGTGTTGCTTGGGACATCTGCTTAGATGGGGCAAGGGGCGACCATGGGGGGCTAACGCTTAATGGTGGGGCGGTGACCTCTGGATAGGTTAAATAGGCGCCGTGTCTATCGAGGCAATGTGCGTGTCTGCAATCATTGCTAGAGAATAAGTAATGGGGACAGCGTCAGCCCACCATGGTCAGAGTGTCAGGTGGCCAAAAAGCCTGTTTGTCAGGTATGTGCCTATGTACCGAGTTCTAATCCTGGGCGGCAAAGCACACAGCACTAAACAAAAAATAGGAAACAAAAAACAACAAAGAGAAAAAAAAAAAAAAAGAAAAAAAGAAAAAAAAGAATGAAAAATAAAAAGATCCGTTGGTGCATGTGCCGGGGTACCAGTGTTCCATGGTGTCCGGGTGGGGATCTGTTGAGGGTCGCTGAGAGGTTGTCTCAGACCCAGCAGGAGGGGGGAGTCACTTCCATCGTAGAAGTCTGGGGATTCAGTTGGGAATCGTTCGATGCGTAGCAGCGTTGTTAGGGTTCAGGTGTGGTCCGGATCATTTCTGGGAGGAGGTACACATTAGCCAGAAAAAACAGCAAGGGGTTTTACCCCCCTTTTCTTATCCCTTCCTGTGAGAGTACTGTCAGTGCTGGTGGAGGATAAGGGCTTTAGCTGGGAGAGTCATACGGTGGGCATGTCGGTTCGGTGGTTAAAAGTAGGTATGACAGGCGGGAGAAGCGTAACATGGGTTTAGCCGGCATAAACTTAAACTTACAGGTCCGTAGGCGTTTTGCACTTAGCTGTTTTTAAGATGGTGGTGATGCCGGTCGGTGCCTGCGGGGTGTCTCCGGAGGTCCCGGGCTGTGTTGGTTCAATTCCCGGTGGGAGGGGTGCGCTCCGGGTGAGTGCTGGCTTGATCTTCGGCGGTGTGTGCGGTGCCTCTGCGTTTTGGGTGAGGGATTGTGTGAGACCTGGCGCCAAGGCTCTGTCGGGAAGTGGAATGCGCACCAGTCCGGAAGTTCCGTCATGGGGATGTCAAGTTGCTCGCAGAATCCAGATAGGTCGTCGGGCGAGCGTAGCAGAGCGGTGCGCCCTCTAGCGGTTGCTGATAGACAAAACGGGAACTTCCAGCGATAAGGTATGTTGCGGGCCCTCAGTTGGTCCAGTAGAGGGCGTAGGGCTCTTCTGTTCTGTAACGTGGTCGGGGAGAGATCCTGGAATAGTTTGATTTCAGTACCGTTGTACATAACACGGCCCCTCATCCTTGCTTTTCTTAATATCTCTTCCTTCAGGGGGAAATTAACGATACAGCATATGATATCTCGGGGGGGCTCGTTGTCACGGGGGGGGGGGTCTCAGGGCTCTATGCAGTCTTTCCATCTCAATGGGGGAGTCGCCTGGACGCTCCAACAGGTCATTGAAAATGGCGCAAATTGCTTGGGGGAGTGTGCCGGCTTCCAGGCCCTCGGGTACCCCTCTGACCCTCACGTTATGCCTGCGGCCCCGGTTGTCGAGGTCCTCGACTTGCCTATGTAGGTCAAATAAGTAAGTGAGTTGGGAGTCAAAGGAGCGTTGCACTTGCCTTATTGCAGCCGTGTGGAGCTGCGAGGTTTGTTCCACGTCTGTGAGGCGCGTGGCGACTGCTTGGAAGTCCGTCTTGAGGTCCAGGATTGCGGCCGATAGGGTGTTAGTAATGTTGTGGGTGATGTCCGACGCGACCTTCTTTAGGTCCGAAAGGCTCACCATGGGGTCGGTTTGCCCGCTCCGTGTGTCTGGACCTTCCGGCTGTGAGTCCGTGCTGTCGCTAGGCGAGTATGGTCCCGAGGCCTGTGAGGCCTGCGATGCCTCGTGGCTGTCTGAGCGGAGGGTCCGGAACAGCTCGGGGATGTTGCGGCCGGGTTGTATTCCGGTCTCCTTCGGTGTCCGGGTGGCAGAGGCACTTCGGTTTGACTTTCCCATGGCGGTGGAGTGCATGGGTTCCCTGTAAAGGCTGATTTATGTCCTCAGATTGCGGGAGCTCTTCTCCTAAGCAGCCATCTCCGGCCTCAGTCAGACCACGCCCCCCAAATGTAAAATCTGTCTTTGATTTCTTTGTTATGCTTAAATCTCAAACCTAATAAAATCTATAATACTAAATAATTGTATTTGCAGGGGGGATATCACTTAAAGCAGCTGGGGTGGGATATCTAAACGTGAGAGCAGATATATAGAGAGTATACTGTTCAATATAGCTGGACAGAAAAAAATTCCAGATGTAGCAGCCAAAACTATATACAAAACTTTTTTATTTTTTTATTTTTTAATCTGAAATGAATCATATTAGGGTATCGCTGCTGAGTAAATAAATAAATCACATCAATAAATAACTAAAAAATATTTAAGTGCAAAACATGTGCAAGTTCATGTGTAAAAAAATGGTAAGTAAATAAATTCAGCAACACTGTGTGCATAAATAGATAAAAAAGTGTTCACACATAAATATAAAAAATATAAATCAACCGGTCTGTGCAAAATAGCTTAAAATAAATGAAATCTGTGCAATAAATGCCTGTGCAAAAATGCCAATGTGAACGATAACTCAGCTAAACAAAAAAATGCCTGTGCAAAAATGCCAATGTGAACAATAAATGTGCTGAATGATGTGCCAAAAATGCCCAGTATTAATTTAAAGTGCAAAGCAAGTAAAGATCAAAGCAATAGTCCAAACAGTGCTTCAAATAAATAGTCATTAAAATTCTTATGTGTAACATGGTCTCAGCTAAGGATTTCCTGTGTATGAGCTCCGTTTTCATATGCACATTCAACGCTTGCAGCCAGTGATCCCATCCATGCAAATTCCAGTGAGGTGATAAAGAATGTTTGCCCCAGCCTCTTACCTTAAGGTAAGGTATAGATCACCTTACAATCAATAGCTGCTCCTGCTTCTGGGCTTTACCTGCTGACGCTGTTCCAGATTAAACCAATCCCACCAGGCACTCAATCATAAAATCAGGGCAGAAACAGGTAAGGACTCCATAGTGTAGCAAGTCAGAACAACGTTTTTAATAAAAATAAAAGACTTACAGTTTCAATTTAAAATTAACAGCAGTAGTACAAACCGTGTGACCGATCCCGGCCGAGATCAGACACGCTCTGACACCTGACTCTCTCTCCTAACGCGTATCGTCACTGTCCACGTGACTTTATCAAATGAATGCTTGTTATACTCACTGTGGAAACAAAGTAGTTAATTCTCCACATTGTGTAAAAAAGCTGTTTGATCCTGTCTTATCTGATCCTCCCCTTTTTCCACAGTCCTCAATCTATTTCCTGATAAGGCAGAGCCTTTGGAGTCACTCTGCACATGCTCAGTTTGGTGTGTATTGCTAGAGAGTTTTTTGTTCTTGGGCAGGTGCATTTGATCAGCACAGGGCCAATCAGCACTATTCAGACAGAGGGTCAGGGGTCCTGCAACCTCATAGGGCAGTCAGAGTAGAATAAAAACTCCTCCTAAAAGCTTTAACCAGACACTGATAGAAATGACAAGACTGCTATATACTTCTGATGAGAAAAGGTATTTAGCAGTTTTTATCAACTAAAATAATTGTATTTCCATGACCTGTGTACTGTAGGAGACCAGATACAGTGAATCCAGGGTCCTGGGTTTTGTAACACTTTAAGAGGGCATAACTTGCTTCACAAGCTAAGAAAAAAAAATCTGTACATGATAGATTAGCGGGGGCAAGGAGAAGAGGTTAATATTTGCTTGGATGTGTTTAATCATTTTGTCTGGTCACAGCTGTGAGATATAATAATAAATAATATATAATAATAAAATATTTTCTATTTTCTTATCCAACTTTCACCAGATACAATCCTTATAGTATGAGAGCACTAACTGATCATGCTAAATTCTTCTTAGGACATAGAGTTATTGGATTGAGGACCTTGTCCTCAATCTAAAACTTACAACTCAGATCCCAATTTGAAGCCCATAGGAAAAGCTTAGGTTTCTGCAGTTTAGTTTGCTAAAATAGTTGCAAGTTATTGAGTGATATTTTTTTTCTTTAGTTCCATTACAGCTGCCAGGCTCCTGTTATTATCCCTCTTTGTGCTGCCACTAATAGTGCAAAGACCCGGCTGGGTCATTTTCCATCTACCTGATCAATAAAGTTCATAGTCAGTGAGATACCCAAGGGACTAGTAACTTGACAGATGATACCAAAACACCTAAACTGTCAATCTTAAGTAACTCTTACCTTATTCTATTGATAGATAGCGAGTCAAGGAAGAAGATACTCTTTATTAAAAAACAATTATACAGTAGAGGCATGGAGCCATCTACACTAAGAAGAAACTGCTTACACTCTTGCTACTCTTCAATGCTTGAAGCCCCACTCCTGCTGCAATGTACACATTGCTAAATATATATTTCAGTTAAACTGTTTTACCTTCCAAATGATTTTCACTTTTTGTATTTCTCTCCATCCAGCCTTGAAATGTACACAGCTCTGCCACACAGCTAATCCCTTGTTATCAGAGGAGAGGACCTGAATTTTCTTTGCTGCCGTATCACTTAGAGGTCCCCTTTTCCCCATCCCCAGCCTGTGAGTGGACAGTGAAATGCAAAGTAAAACACTGATGAGCTCATCACTATGTCACTCTACTCTTTCCTACTATCAATATAACTCTTTTCGCTACAGCATACCTGACTAGCTACTTGCATTGCTTCTTCCGCCCCACATCTGGAACTTGCTGTACAGTAAACTACAAGAGGAGGATACCAAGTTTGATTTAATTACTAAAGCTGGCCATACATGGAGCAATTTTCTTGAATTCACTTGATTGCCTCATTATTATTATTATACAGGATTTATATAGCGTCAACAGTTTACGCAGCACTTTACAACTTGAGGGTAGACAGTAAAATTACAATACACTTTAATACAGTAGGAATCAGAGGGCCCTGCTCCTTAGAGCTTACAATCTAAGATGGGAGGTCAAGAGATACAAGAGGCAATAACTGTGGGGGATGTGCTAATGGAGAAAATAAATGTACAGTTGTTCGATGGGGCCAGATAGGATTCTCTGAAGAGATGAGTTTTCAGGGATCGTCTGAAAGTAGGAGAAGTTGGACAGATTGGGGTAGAGCATTCCAGAGGATGGGAGAGGCTCTGCAAAAGTCCTGGAGGCAAGCATGGGATGAGGTGACAAGGGAGTTTTGAGAGCAGGAGGTCTTGGGAGGAGCAAAGAGAACGATTAGGTTGGTATTTTGAGACTAGGTATGTGATGTAGCTGGGGACCAGGTTGGGGATGGCATTGTAAGTTATTGTTGGTACCTTGAATTCAATTTGTTGGTTTAGTGGCAGCCAATGAAGAGATTGGCAGAGGAGTATAGCAGACGCTGAGCGGTTTGTAAGGTGGATGAGCCTGGCAGCAGCGTTTATGATGGACGGAAGTGGGAATAGCCTATTTAGAGGTAAGACAGTGAGGAGGGAGTTGCAGTAGTCGAGGCGAGAGCTGACCAGGGAATGGATTAGAAGCTCTGTGGTGATACCAACACAGTCCACATCCCATAGAGTTATTGTGTTCGCCCAGCGGGGTGGGGGGGTGGAGGGAGTTGTCCCGGAATTGACCCAGCTGGGAGAACACACTGTGATTATTGCTAGCGTCTATATCTGATGGTGGTAAATCACATGACAAATCTGTCATGCTGGTTGTACCCAAGTTGAATGATCAATCAACCTGGGTACATTCAGCATGGTTCAAATCTTGGCTGGTGGCTGCTGAACCAGCCGAGATTCAACCCGTCTATGGCCGGATTTATTCTGCTTGTATTTAACATTAACAATCACATTAAATGATGTATTAATGATTCCAAGCAGCAGTAAAGTAGCAACAGTTAAAAAATGGCAGCGATTACAAGCCTGGAAAGGAGTCTGGAACTTTTGATATACCTGAATACTTGACATTGCTTGCAGCCATATGGACTCATTTATAGAGATAAAAGGAAATGTGCCTTGGTACCTGTCCCTAACAACAATTTTTTTTTTTTTATAAATCAAACTTTTTTGAACTGGAATCACATTGGTTGCTCAGATCTAGCTTATTGTATATCATCATTGTCTTCAGTAGCATTCAATAAGATAATATTATGTTGCACTGAAGTTATTTTAAAAACCAAACCAATATTATCTGGTATTAAAAAGTATACTGGTTATTCAGTTGCAGTGACATCAGTATTTCTGAAAAAAAAAAAAAAAAAAACATTTAATTCTGTTAATCCTCTTTTTTAGGGTGAAAGTCACTACTTCTCTATTTTACTAATTGAAATGAAAGCAGTTACATAACCTACGCTACCATCTACTAAGAAATCCTATAAATGTGCAGGTGGCTGCAGACAGTATAATGTGTACCCACATACAAAAATAAATGAATACAATAATTCTTGTTACGCCTCCCTAAACTGTGCGTGATTATAAAATATGATACACTCACAATCTTCATGAATTATAAGTTAGTGCAAATCACAAAAAAAACATTATAAAATGCATACCATGTGCATAAATAAAAAAAAAAGAATACATGAATACCATGCATGAAAGCAATCCATATATATATATATATATATATATATATATATATATATATATATATATATATATATATATATATATATACAGTGTATGTGTGTGTATATATATATATATAATATATATATGTATATATATATATATATATATATATATATATATATATATATCTATGTGAAGTAAGTAAAAGTCTTCTGCAAAATCAGCTATGTACACATCCAGTGATGATGTTTTTTCCCAGTGCAATCTTCTATATATTGGTGCAATTTAAAGCAATGGGGCACATGGGCTGCCTTGAATCCTGCTCCGTTTAGGTGCTTCTTATAAATCTCCTCTTTCTGTCGCTCTGAGGTGGTCACATATAGGAGGGTGTATGGCCCTTTAAAAGATTGTGTATACATTCTCAAGCTTCTATCCTCTTATTCCCTAGACCACAAGCATCAACAATCAGGCCATCGGCAGACCCAGCTCATCCAATCACCTGCGCATTGTGGAGATACGATATACACTATATTACCAAAAGTATTGGGACACATGCCTTTACACGCAAATTAACTTTAACCTCCCTAGGAGTAACCCCGAGTCTGGCTCGGGTTCAGTTTTTTCTGCTGGGAGCGGTAACCCCGAGCCAGACTCGGGCTTGCGTGCAGGATACAGGGGGGAAGTTACTTACCTTTTCCCCTGGATCCTGCGATGTCTCCCCGCTGTGTGAGCGAGCCGTCCGCTCGCTCGATTCACACAGTGCCGGGTGCCGCCGATCTCCGTTCCCTGCGACGTTACGACGCACGGGAGCGGAGATCGGCGCCAAATTTAAAAAAGTTTAAAAACACACAACACACATACAGTACTGTAATCTTACAGATTACAGTACTGTATACCAAAAATACACATCCCCTTTGTCCCTAGTGGTCTGCCCAGTGCCCTGCATGTCATTTTATATAATCAAAAAAAAAAATTTCTGCCTGGAAACTGGAGATTGTCCATAGCAACCAAAAAGTGTCCCTTTATGTCAAAAGTGGTTTTAGACCAGCTAGAAAACACCGATAAAAAAATAGAATCACAATTTATCATCAAACAATAAATTTAATGACAGCGACTATTCTGCAACTGAGCAAATTTCAGTGTTTTTGATTTGATTACATTATTGAATCATTTTTATATATATTTTTATTATATTATAATTTATGATTTTGTGTTTAAAACTTTATCATACCCGGGATGTCTACTAGACTCTGGTTCGGACAGATTTAAGTGAGTTATTCATAAGAATTGCATGCCTACAATATAAAAACGCCAAATTTCCATGCAAAATAATTGTACCGCTTTCAGCACAAAATTACAGCCAGAATCATACCGCCAGGGAGGTTAATGGTATCCCAGTCTTAGTCCATATGGTTCAATATTGAGGTGGCCCACCCTTTGCAGCTATAACAGCTTCAACTCTTCTGGGAAGGCTGTCCACACGATTTAGGAATGTGTCTATGGGAATGTTTGACCATTCTTCCAGAAGAACATTTGTGAGGTCAGGCACTAATGTTGCAATCATTTCTTGTATGCTGGTCACATTTTAGGGTCTTAGCAAATTCAATTCATCAGAAATTGTAAAGGCTGAGAGACAAAAAACATAACAGCAACTACAATGAAACAAAAAAGTATTCTACGGATATCAATAACATAATGTCATGCATACTGTATATCAATATACATAATTTTACATGTTATAGTTCATGTAAACAGTTGCTTACATAAAGTTGCAATTGAGCTGAACTCTTGATCAAATATTGGAGGCCACCACCACACCAAGTTTCCCCCATAGTAGAAGAACAAGAATGACCAAAAGATTGTGGGGATCTCAGTGTCAGTAGTGTAGTACAAGAAGCTAAAGGTCCAAAGCTTAGCAGTCTATTACGGTAATCAAATTGTATCTGGGTTAAGACCAATACTGAGCAAAGATAATATTATTCAATCAATTGTTTTTTGACTTTCATGTTAAACCCACCTTTTAATAATACTTCAGTGGGTTTGTTGTATAAAAGTTAGTTATTGATACATTGCATAATACTTTGTTTCTTTGTAGTGACTGTTGTTCTTTTTTATGTGACACAGCCTTCACAGTTCCTGATGAAGTGGTTACAGTGACCCGAAATGCGTAAAAGTATTCCCGAACCCCGCTATGTGACCAGCATGCAAGATATTATTTAAAAAAAAAAAAATATATATATATATAGATATATACATATCTATATATATTCACTATATATATATATATATATATATATATTTCTGAAGGGTGTGTGTTCGTGTGTTGAGAAAAATTGCATATTGCATTGTTTTGTACATTTGGTATATGTCAAAATATATTTTAATAAGGTAAATACATGCAAAAGGTTTTTAATGCTAAGAAGAACAAAGAGGTGGATTTACCAAAACAGAGTAAAAAATCTGCAGCTGTGCATGGTAGCCAATCAGCTTCTAACTTTAGTTTGTTCAATTAAACTTTGCCAAAAAAAAAAAAAAAAACCTGGAAGAGGATTGGTTTCTATAGAGAGCTGCACCAGATTTAGCACTCCATTTTTTTTTCAGTTTTAGTAAATCAACCTAATGGAGTGTGTCTGACATATTATGGCCACGTACACACGGCCAGACTTTCCGGCAGAAAAAGTCAGATGGGAGCTTTTCATCGGACATTCCGACCGTGTGTATGCCCCATCAGACTTTTTCTGCCGGCATTTCTGACGAACTTAGATATAGAACATGTTCTAAATCTTTCCGTCGGAAATGCCGATGGAGCTTAGTCCGTTGGCAAGTCCAACCGTGTATACGGGGAATTCGAGATGTAATATCCTATTACTAGAAAACAACACACAGAGATTAAAAACATCACAGTGACTGGCGGTGTTTCATCTGTAAAACATGTTTTTTTTAAAAGTCAGCAGCTAAAAAAAAAGTAGTTGCTGACTTTTAATAAGTACACTTACCTTTCCAGGGTGCCCGTGATGTCGGCCGCCGAGGCCGACATGTCCCTCAGCGCTCCGGTCCCAGCGCCGCCATCCTCACTAAGGGAAACAGGCAGTGGAGCCTTGCGGCTTCACTGCCCATTTCCTACTGCGCATGCGCGAGTCGTGCGGTGCTTTGTGAATGGGACGCGCTGTGTTAGGGAACGTAACGAAATGCGTCCCATCACCCAGAAGACAACACGGAGGAGGCGAGAAGACCGAAGATCACCGCGGAGTAGGAAGGAGGCAGATTAGGAGCATTAAGCCCCATACACACGCTCGGATTATCCGAGGACCAGGTCCGTCGGATCATGTCCGTCATACTTTGTCCGATGTTGGTTTTGCGTACACACGGTCGGACAAAGTTGTCGGAAAATCCGATCATTCTGAACGTGGTGACGTTTGTTGCCTACGACGGGACTACGTAGAGGCTAGTAGCCAATAGCTTTGGTCTTGTAATGTGATCTGAGCATGCGTAGCACTTTGTCCGTCGGACAACCGTACACACGATCGGATTTGGTGTGATCGGACCGTGTTGTTGGAAAATCTATCCAGCAGGAGATAGGACTTTGTCCGTCGGACAATCCGACGTACACTGTCCGATGGTGCATACACACGGTCTGATTTTTCAACAACATTGTCCGATATATTGCATTAAAACTTCTTATTTGCAAGTAAAATCATTTCTTGTAAGAGAATATCCACACAATGATGTTGTTATGTAAAATATGAGGAATGTATGAGTGTTCATAAAGTAAGAGAAACTGATTATCACACTCTTCTGAGGTTTGTTGCTCTTTCATGTAGGTAGCTGATATTTTCACTAAGCACTATTTACACCTATGGTATATTGGTTATAAATAGAATAACATAAGAATTGGCATTTTAATCAGCAATATCCAAGGTCCTTGTCAGAAGAATAGATCTACACCTCAGCACAGATATTGACCTTGTTCTTATTGTGGTCAGAAGCCACTAGACATCAAGTTGTCAATAACAATTAGCTTTTCTTAGGATGCACTTACTTGAATTACTTCTTTAACCACTTCAGCCCCGGACCAATTGGCAGCCAAAGGACCAGGCCCCTTTTTGCGATTTGGCACTGCGTTGCTTTAACTGACAATTGCGCGGTCGGGCGACGTGGCTCCCAAACAAAATTGGCGTCCTTTTTTTCCCACAAATAGAGCTTTCTTTTGGTGGTATTTGATCGCCCCTGCGGTTTTTATTTTTTGCGCTATAAACAAAAATAGAGCGACAATTTTGAAAACAATGCAATATTTTTTGCTTTTTGCTATAATAAATATCCCCAAAAAATATATAAAAAAAACATTTTTTTTCCTCAGTTTAGGCCAATACGTATTCTTCTACATATTTTTTGGTAAAAAAAAAACTCGCAATTAGCGATTATTGATTGGTTTGCGCAAAAGTTATAGCGTTTACAAAATAGGGGATAGTTTTATAGCATTTTTATTAAAAAAAATTTTTTACTAGTAAAGGCGGCGAGCAGCGATTTTTATTGTGACTGCGACATTATGGCGGACACATCGGACATTTTTGACACATTTTTGGGACCATTGTCATTTATACAGCAATCAATGCTATTTAAATGCATTGATTCCTGTATAAATGACAGTTGTAGTAAAAGAGTTAACCACTAGGGGGAGGGGAGGGGTTATGGGCTGTGAAGTGTGTGTGTTTTTACACATTAGGGGGGGGGGGGGGGCTGACATCTGACGTCATTGATCGGCTTTCCCGATGACCGGGAACAGCCGATTATTGACAGGCAGAGTAGGAAGCGCAGGGAGAGGTTTGTTTACACAAACCTCTCCCGTTCTTCAGCTCTGTGACCCGATCGCGGGACACCAGTGGCGATCGGGTCCGCTGGTCCCACGGCCGGGGTCACGGAGCTCCCGACCGGGTCACGAGTGCGCCGCTGGCGGCGCACGCGCGACCCACGGGCAGGCATTTAAAGGGCCACGTACAGGTACGTGATTTTGCCTGCCATTCTGCCGCAGTATATCTGCGTGAGGCGGTCGGGAAGCGGTTAAAGGACTTTTACTTGAATACTACAAGGAAAAAAAAACTAGATATTAGAGAAGGTCCACCTCTGGGACTCATTAATTTCATTGTAATATGTAACTGTGGGGTTGATTTACTAAAACTGGAGAGTGCAAAATCTGGTGCAGCTGTGCATGGTAGCCAATCCGCTTTTAACTTCAGCTTGTTCAATTAAGCTTTGACAATAAAACCTGGAAGGTGATTGGTTTCTGCACCAGATTTAGCACTCCCCAGTTTTAGTAAATCAATTCCTGTATGTTTGCTAACTATGGATGAGAGTTGAGTTTGGGAGATGCAGTGTTCACCCTGAACTCTAGCTGTTTGCACTTTGACAAAGGAACAAACCAAATGACCTGTTCACCCACCTGATGGTATAAAAACTTGGATGGCCCATAATTTCCTTCAATTAAACTGTGACAAGCCTGAAGTCATGCTTATTGGCAACCCCCACCAATTATGTAAGGCCAGTCCTAATAGCTTATCTATATATGGCACTGTACTTGAGCTTGAAAAATCTAGGGGTGATATTTGATGCTAGTTTTACCTTTGATCCACATGTACAGAAACATTGTCAGATCATCTTTTTTCCACTTGAAAAACACTGCTCGACTTCGTCTTGTGCTATCATACACTGTAGCTGAAAAGATGATCCATAATGTACATTTTACTTCTCTCTGACTTGACTACTGCAATGCTCTACTCGCTGGTGTACCTAAATCCACTAGAAATCAACTTCAATATGTTCAAAATTCTGCAGCCAGAATTCTGACTAGGTCAGGTACAAGTGATCATATTACCCCTATCCTGGAGTCCTTGCACTGGCTACCTGTCAGGTTTCATATAGACTTTATGAAGAGCCTTATTGGTGAGCAAGAGGATCCCAGCTTGGCACCCCATTATCTCTCTGAAATGTTATCAACTTACTACCCCCCCTCATAACCTCTGCTCTTCAAATTCTGGTTTGCACCCAGGGACCTCCACCATGACAGTCAGCGGTAACTTTACTCTTTTGTTATTTTTTAATTCATGAAACCGTTTTTTTTCCAAAAAAAAGGCGTTTGAAAAATTATTGCGCAAATACCGTGTGAGATAAAAAGTTGCAATGACCACCATTTTATTCCCTAGGGTGTCTGCTAAAAAAAACGTACTCAATGTTTGGGGGTTCCGAGTAATTTTCTAGCAAAAAAATGACGATGTTTACATGAAGGAAAATAGGCCAAAATAGGCCCGGTAAGCAAGTGGTTAATTACATCTAAAAGGTCTGCACCGTTATGGGTTTTTCGAGATTAGCTCAATGTTCTGAGGCTGGTTTTAGAAGTGGAATCTCATTGAAAAAATCAGATCGAAGTTTTGGGGGAAAAAAAATAAGGTGGGTAATTTCGCGCAAAATAAATAAAAAAGTGAATAAGTGCAGTGATGGCTGATAGCCAGCATGTGGCACTAAAAAACAATAATAATCGATCTGAAGGTGCTAATAATTCATATATCTTGAAAACATAAATAAAGTAATCAATAAACTTGAAAAAATAAAATAAATAAATAATCGCCAGCAAATGCGATAATAAAATCAAGTGTAAACAATAGTGACAATAGTCTAATATTGTAAGTGCCTGGTGCATAAATATGCATAAAAAGGTGACAGTTGGTGTGTAATAAATAAATATCCAAATAAATCACGTGAGATAAAATGATAAGACAAAGAATCAAGGAATATAGTCGCTAAGAGCGATAAAATATCGATAAAATATAAGCGAGAGGATTCCAGAATAAATAGATGAATAATAAATAAATAATTAATAGTCCAAATAAATAAACGTGGGCTAAAATAAAGTCCACACTGGATAATTCAAGTAGCAAAATAACAGTTCTCAAATAGGTGCTCCAAGGTTTCTCCAAATAAATCAATCAGAACATTATTCTATGCGTTTGGCTATGTTGATGGATATGGTTGTGTTCACACTATATTCATCTATTTTGGATATATCCTTAACTGGTCTCTCTGGACTCCCTGGATTGTCTCTCGGCAATCCATCATCACAAGGTGGATCAGGAATTTCCGGGAACATGTTGCTGCATGGACATCTTTAATGGATTCTGGGAGTCCTCTAATTCTGAAATTGTAGCGTCTAGATCTATTTTCTACATAAATCTTAGCAAGGGCAGTTTTAAGCTGATCTTGCAAATCTTCCATGCGAGCAGTGTTCTGATTAGCCTTAGCTACTGTAAGCTCCACTTTTTGTTCTATAGTCTCTATTCTGGCACCCAGGTTATGGAGATCAGCCTGATTTGTTGATGTAATTTGGGTGGCTGTTTGTGACAGACCCCAGGCTAACATCTTGTGGAAAGTGGCCATTATTGCGGAGAGGTTCAAGGGGGTCTCCTGGGGGGTCTGAGCAGGCATACTTTCTAATAAAGATTCTGTGGAAGCTGGGAAGAGGACAGCGGCCATGTGGGCCTGGGAGAGAGGCCTTGTGAAAAGAATGCTCCATGCCTGTTTCTGATTCCCCTCCCCCTGTGTGTTCCTCGTGCTGCGAGCCGGATGCCATCTTAGAAATGCCTGGGGTTTGTGTGTAAGGTCCCTCAGGGCACAGCTGACTGTCATGGTGGAGGTCCCTGGGTGCCCCCCGCTATCTCCAGAGTACAGAGGGGAGCGGGATTGCTCAGTCTGATGGCTGCAAACCAAAATTTGAAGAGCAGAGGTTACGAGGGGGGGTAGTAAGTTGATAACATTTCAGAGAGATAATGGGGTGCCAAGCTAGAATCCTCTTGCTCACCTATAAGGCTCTTCATAAAGTCTATATGAAACCTGACAGGTAGCCAATGCAAGGACTCCAGGATAGGGGTAATATGATCACTTGTACCTGACCTAGTCAGAATTCTGGCTGCAGAATTTTGAACATATTGAAGTCGATTTATAGTGGATTTAGGTACACCAGCGAGTAGAGCATTGCAGTAGTCAAGTCAGAGAGAAGAAAAATGTACAGTATGGATCATCTTTTCAGCTACAGTGTATGATAGCACAAGACGCAGTCGAGCAGTGTTTTTCAAGTGGAAAAAAGATGATCTGACAACGTTTCTGTACATGTGGATCAAAGGTTAAACTAGCATCAAATATCACCCCTAGATTTTTCAAGCTCAAGTACAGTGCCATATATAGATAAGCTATTAGGACTGGCCTTACATAATTGGTGGGGGTTGCCAATAAGCATGACTTCAGGCTTGTCACAGTTTAATTGAAGGAAATTATGGGCCATCCAAGTTTTTATACCATCAGGTGGGTGAACAGGTCATTTGGTTTGGTCCTTTGTCAAAGTGCAAACAGCTAGAGTTCAGGGTGAACACTGCATCTCCCAAACTCAAATCTCATCTATAGTTAGCAAACATACATGAATTGATTTACTAAAACTGGGGAGTGCTAAATCTGGTGCAGAAACCAATCACCTTCCAGGTTTTATTGTCAAAGCTTAATTGAACAAGCTGAAGTTAGAAGCGGATTGGCTACCATGCACAGCTGCACCAGATTTTGCACTCTCCAGTTTTAGTAAATCAACCCCACAGTTACATATTACAATGAAATTAATGAGTCCCAGAGGTGGACCTTCTCTAATATCTAGTTTTTTTTTCCTTGTAGTATTCAAGTAAAAGTCCTTTGAAGAGGTAATTCAAGTAAGTGCATCCTAAGAAAAGCTAATTGTTATTGACAACTTGATGTCTAGTGGCTTCTGACCACAATAAGAACAAGGTCAATATCTGTGATGAGGTGTAGATCTATTCTTCTGACAAGGACCTTGGATATTGCTGATTCAAATGCCAATTCTTATGTTATTCTATTTATAACCAATATACCATAGGTGTAAATAGTGCATAGTGAAAATATCAGCTACCTACATGAAAGAGCAACAAACCTCAGAAGAGTGTGATAATCAGTTTCTCTTACTTTATGAACACTCATCCATTCCTCATATTTTACATAACAAAATCATTGTGTGGCTATTCTCTTACAAGAAATGATTTTACTTGCAAATAAGAAGTTTTAATGCAATATATCTAGTTTCCTGTGTTTAAAGTGGAGGGCCACCCTAAGAAAAAAAAAAAAAAAGAGCATTAATATTCTTAAAAAAATAAAAATAAACATTTGAAAAAAACATTTTTTTTACCTTACCAGAAATCCCTGTTGTTAGGCAGTCTTCCTAATCTGCCTCCTTCCTACTCCGCGGTGATCTTCGGTCTTCTTCGATCTTCTCGCCTCATCCGTGTTGTCTTCTGGGTAATGGGGCGCGCTGTGTAGTAGGAAACGGGCAGTGAAGCCGCAAGGCTCCACTGCCTGTTTTGCTTAGTGAGGATGGCGGCGCTGGGACCAGAGCACTGAGGGACATGTCGGCCTCGGCGGCCGACATCACGGGCGCCCTGCAATGGTAAGTGTACTTATTAAAAGTCAGCAGCTACTTTTTTTTTAGCTGCTGACTTTAAAAAAATAAATTTACAGATGAAACAACGCTTTAAATCCTCACTTGTGAACATTATATTCAGAAAATGCCATGCCAGTCACTGTGATGTTTTTAATCTCTGTGTGTTGTTTTCTAGTAATAGGACATTACATCTCGAATGCCCCGTACACACGTCGGCATTTCCGACGGAAATATTTAGAACATGTTCTATATCTAAATTCGTCAGAAATGCCGGCAGAATAAGTCTGATGGGGCATACACACGGTCAGAATGTCCAAAGAAAAGCTCCCATCTGACTTTTTCTGCCGGAAAGTCTGGCCGTGTGTACGTGGCCATAATATGTCAGACACACTCCATTAGGTTGATTTACTAATGCACAGCTACCATGCACAGCTGCAGATTTTTTACTCTGTTTTGGTAAATCCACCCCTTTGTTCTTCTTAGCATTAAAAAACCTTTTGCATGTATTTACCTTATTAAAATATATTTTGACAAATACCAAATGTACAAAACAATGCAATATGCAATTTTTCTCATAATATCTTGGCAACACACGAACACACACCCTTCAGAAATATATATATATATATATATATATATATATATATATATATAAATATATAGTTCATATATATAGTGAATATATATAGATATGTATATATATATATTTTTTTTTAAATAATATCTTGCATGCTGGTCACATAGCGGGGTTCGGGAATACTTTTACGCATTTCGGGTCACTGTACCCACTTCATCAGGAACTGTGAAGGCTGTGTCACATAAAAAAGAACAACAATCACTACAAAGAAACAAAGTATTATGCAATGTATCAATAACTAACTTTTATACAACAAACCCACTGAAGTTTTATTAAAAGGTGGGTTTAACATGAAAATCAACAAACAATAGATTGAATAATATTATCTTTGCTCAGTATTGGTCTTAACCCAGATACAATTTGATTAGCGTAATAGACTGCTAAGCTTTGGACCTTTAGCTTCTTGTACTACACTACTGACACTGAGATCCCCACAATCTTTTGGTCATTCTTGTTCTTCTACTATGGGGGAAACTTGGTGTGGTGGTGGCCTCCAATATTTAATCAAGAGTTCAGCTCAATTGCAACTTTATGTAAGCAACTGTTTACATGAACTATAACATGTAAAATTACGTATATTGATATACAGTATGCATGACATTATGTTATTGATATCCGTAGAATACTTTTTTGTTTCATTGTAGTTGCTGTTATGTTTTTTGTCTCTCAGCCTTTACAATTTCTGATGAATTGAATTTGCTCAGACCCTAAACTGTGACCAGCATACAAGAAATTATTGCCACATTAGTGCCTGACCTCACAAATGTTCTTCTGGAAGAATGGTCAAACATTCCCATAGACACATTCCTAAATCTTGTGGACAGCCTTCCCAGAAGAGTTGAAGCTGTTATAGCTGCAAAGGGTGGGCCACCTCAATATTGAACCATATGGACTAAGACTGGGATACCATTAAAGTTAATTTGCGTGTAAGGGCATGTGTCCCAATACTTTTGGTAATATAGTGTATATCGTATCTCCACAATGCACAGGTGATTGGATGAGCTGGGTCTGCCGATGGCCTGATTGTTGATGCTTGTGGTCTAGGGAATAAGAGGATAGAAGCTTGAGAATGTATACACAATCTTTTAAAGGGCCATACACCCTCCTATATGTGACCACCTCAGAGCGACAGAAAGAGGAGATTTATAAGAAGCACCTAAACGGAGCAGGATTCAAGGCAGCCCATGTGCCCCATTGCTTTAAATTGCACCAAATATATAGAAGATTGCACTGGGAAAAAACATCATCACTGGATGTGTACATAGCTGATTTTGCAGAAGACTTTTACTTACTTCACATAGATATATATATATATATATATATATATATATATATATATGTATATACACACATACACTATATATACACTGTATATATATATATATATATATATATATATATATATATATATATATATATATATATATATATATATGGATTGCTTTCATGCATGGTATTCATGTATTCTTTTTTTTTTTATTTATGCACATGGTATGCACTTTATAATGTTTTTTTGGTGATTTGCACTAACTTATAATTCATGAAGATTGTGAGTGTATCATATTTTATAATCACGCACAGTTTAGGGAGGCGTAACAGGAATTATCGTATTCATTTATTTTTGTATGTGGGAACACATTATACTGTTTGCAGCCACCTGCACATTTATAGGATTTCTTAGTAGATGGTAGCGTAGGTTATGTAACTGCTTTCATTTCAATTAGTAAAATAGAGAAGTAGTGACTTTAACCCTAAAAAAGAGGATTAACAGAATTAAATGTTTTTTTTTTTTTTTTTTTTTTCAGAAATACTGATGTCACTGCAACTGAATAACCAGTATACTTTTTAATACCAGATAATATTGGTTTGGTTTTTAAAATAACTTCAGTGCAACATAATATTATCTTATTGAATGCTACTGAAGACAATGATGATATACAATAAGCTAGAGCTGAGCAACCAATGTGATTCCAGTTCAAAAAAGTTTGATTTATAAAAAAAAATTAGTTGTTAGAGACAGGTACCAAGGCACATTTCCTTTTATCTCTATAAATGAGTCCATATGGCTGCAAACAATGTCAAGTATTCAGGTATATCAAAAGTTCCAGACTCCTTTCCAGGCTTGTAATCGCTGCCATTTTTTAACTGTTGCTACTTTACTGCTGCTTGGAATCATTAATACATAATTTAATGTGATTGTTAATGTTAAATACAAGCAGAATAAATCCGGCCATAGACGGGTTGAATCTCGGCTGGTTCAGCAGCCACCAGCCAAGATTTGAACCATGCTGAATGTACCCAGGTTGATTGACCATTCAACTTGGGTACAACCAGCATGACAGATTTGTCATGTGATTTACCACCATCAGATATAGACGCTAGCAATAATCACAGTGTGTTCTCCCAGCTGGGTCAATTCCGGGACAACTCCCTCCACCCCCCCACCCCGCTGGGCGAACACAATAACTCTATGGGATGTGAACTGTGTTGGTATCACCACAGAGCTCCTAATCCATTCCCTGGTCAGCTCTCGCCTCGACTACTGCAACTCCCTCCTCACTGGCTTACCTCTAAATAGGCTATTCCCACTTCCGTCCATCATAAACGCTGCTGCCAGGCTCATCCACCTTACAAACCGCTCCGCGTCTGCTATACTCCTCTGCCAATCTCTTCATTGGCTGCCACTCAACCAACAAATTGAATTCAAGGTACCAACAATAACGTACCATGCCATCCACAACCTGGTCCCCAGCTACATCACAAACCTAGTCTCAAAATACCAACCTAATCATTCTCTTTGATCCTCCCAAGACCTCCTGCTCTCAAAACTTCCTTGTCACCTCATCCCATGCTTGCCTCCAGGACTTTTGCAGAGCCTCTCCTATCCACTGGAATTCTCTACCCCAATCTGTCCGACTTCTCCTACTTTCAGATGATCCCTGAAAACTCATCTCTTCAGAGAAGCCTATCTGGCCCCATTGAACAACTGTACATTTATTTTCTCCATTAGCACATCCCCCACAGTTATTACCTCTTGTATCTCTTGACCTCCCATCTTAGATTGTAAGCTCTAAGGAGCAGGGCCCTCTGATTCCTACTGTATTGCAGTGTATTGTAATTGTACTGTCTACCCTCAAGTGCTGTGTAAACTGTTGGTGCTATATAAATCCTGTATAATAATAATAATGAGGGAATCAAGTGAATTCAAGAAAATCGCTCCATGTATTGCCGGCTTTAGTAATTAAATCAGACTTGGTATCCTCCTCTTGTAGTTTACTGTACAGCAAGTTCCAGATGTGGGGAGGAAGAAGCAATGCAAGTAGCCAGTCAGGTATGCTGTAGCGAAAAGAGTTATATTGATAGGAGGAAAGAGTAGAGTGACATAGTGATGAGCTCATCAGTGTTTTACTTTGCATTTCACTGTCCACTCACATGCTGGGGATTAGGGATGAGCCGAACACCCCCGGGTTCGGTTCGAACCAGAACCTTCGAACGGACCGAAAGTTCGCGCGAATTTTCGAACCCTATACGTTATAATGGACGCGAACGTTCGAAATCAAAAGTGCTAATTACAACGGCCAATATGCATGTTAATGTCATAAAACAGGTTTGGGGACCCGGGTCCTGCCCCAGGGGACATATATCAATGCAAAAAGAACTTTTAAAAACTAACGTTTTTTCGGGAGCAGTCATTTTAATGATGCATAAAGTGAAAAAAAAAAAGTGAAATTTTCCTTTAAATATGGTACCTGGGGGGTGTCTAAAGTATGCCTGTGAAGTGGCATGTGTTTCCCGTGTTTAGAACTGTCCTTGCACAAAATGACATTTGTAAAGGAAAAAAAGAAGCCATTTAAAACCACTTGCGGCTTTAGGTTTGTTCTTAAGTAGAATCTGAACAGGTACATTATGAAGTGTAGCTCCATCCCAAAAAAATATATTTTTAAGCTTTTTGGAGAACATAGGGAGGGGTTATCACCCCTGTAACATTTGCTGTCTTTGCACATCTGTTCAGAACATGTCACCTCACTTTCCGTCCCAATGACAAATGTTTTTGGAAAAGTGGGGTTTTAATTGAAACAAGGATTGGTGATAAAGTATCAGTAGAGAGGAGATACCTTTTTCCCAAATTAAATCTAACAGGATAGAATTTCCCTTCCTAGGGGTAGATTTCCTCTCACTTCCTGTTTTCTCTTTCCATTTGCAAGTAGGAGTCGTTTGTAAGTTGGATGTTTGAAAGTAGGGGCCTGGCGTATATACTCTGCAGAAATTTGCCCTATTAGATGTTGGTGTAGCCACAAGACTGGTGGGCACAGGAATGGGCCCTGCTATGAGTTAATAGATCAAGATTTGTAATTGCATGCACCTGTTGAACAGGGCAGAAAAATTGGGGTGGGGGTGGTGGTGGTGGTTGTGGACGGTGTTGCCACAAGACTGTAAGCTCTCACAGTTACTCTTGGTGGGCGCAGGAATGGGCCCTGCTGTGAGTTATTAGATCAAGATTTGTAATTGCAAGCACCTGATGAACAGGGCAGAAAAATTGGGCCTTTGGCGGTGGTGGTGGACGGTGTTGCCACAAGACTGTAAGCTCTCACAGTTACTCTTGGTGGGCGCAGGAATGGGCCCTGCTGTGAGTTATTAGATCAAGATTTGTAATTGCAAGCACCTGATGAACAGGGCAGAAAAATTGGGCCTTTGGCGGTGGTGGTGGACGGTGTTGCCACAAGACTGTAGGCCCTCACAGTTACTCTTGGTGGGCGCAGGAATGGGCCCTGTTGTGAGTTATTAGATCAAGATTTGTAATTGCAAGCACCTGATGAACAGGGCAGAAAAATTGGGCCTTTGGCGGTGGTGGTGGACGGTGTTGCCACAAGACTGCAGGCCCTCATAGTTACTCTTGGTGGGCGCAGGAATGGGCCCTGCTGTGAACTATTAGATCAAGATTTGTAATTACCCGCCCCTGTTAAACAGGGGCTGAAAAATTGTGCCTTAGGCACTGGTGCTGGTGCCACAACACTGCAACCCCTCACAGAGACTGTACTTGGAGCACAGCAGTCACACGTGTTGCGAAGCATTTTTTTAAAAAATTGTAAGTACCCGCCCCTGTTAAACAGGGGCTGAAAAATTGTGCCTTAGGCACTGGTGCTGGTGCCACAACACTGCAACCCGGCCCTCACAGATACTGTACTTGGAGCACAGCAGTCACACGTGTTGCGAAGCATTTTTTTAAAAAATTGTAAGTACACGCCCCTGTTAAACAGGGGCTGAAAAATTGTGCCTTAGGCACTGGTGCTGGTGCCACAACACTGCAACCCGGCCCTCACAGATACTGTACTTGGAGCACAGCAGTCACACGTGTTGCGAAGCATTTTTTTAAAAAATTGTAAGTACCCGCCCCTGTTAAACAGGGGCTGAAAAATTGTGCCTTAGGCACTGGTGCTGGTGCCACAACACTGCAACCCGGCCCTCACAGATACTGTACTTGGAGCACAGCAGTCACACGTGTTGCGAAGCATTTTTTAAAAAAATTGTAAGTACCCGCCCCTGTTAAACAGGGGCTGAAAAATTGTGCCTTAGGCACTGGTGCTGGTGCCACAACACTGAAACCCGGCCCTCACAGATACTGTACTTGGAGCACAGCAGTCACACGTGTTGCGAAGCATTTTTTTAAAAAATTGTAAGTACCCGCCCCTGTTAAACAGGGGCTGAAAAATTGTGCCTTAGGCACTGGTGCTGGTGCCACAACACTGCAACACGGCCCTCACAGAGACTGTACTTGGAGCACAGCAGTCACACGTGTTGCGAAGCATTTTTTTAAAAAATTGTAAGTACACGCCCCTGTTAAACAGGGGCTGAAAAATTGTGCCTTAGGCACTGGTGTGGTGGCATGGATCATTGAGGAGGAGGAAGAGGATAGTCAGTGAACATAAGAGGACAGTCACTCAGCATCAGCATAGGCAGTCTTGAAGGGATGTGACATTAAAAATTATTCGGTTATATCCGCCTCAGGTGCCTGGTAGCTGGTGGTGATCCAAGACTGATTCATTTTGATGAATGTCAGTCGATCAACCGAGGCGGTGGACAGGCGCACCCTATGATCAGTCACAAATCCTCCAGCAGCACTGAATGTGCGTTCGGAAAGAACGCTGGAGGCAGGACAGGCCAGTAGCTCAATTGCATACTGTGCAAGCTCTGGCCAGTGATCCATCCTCAGGACCCAGTAAGCCAGAGGATTTTCGGTGGGAAAGGTGTCCAAGTCTGACCTTGCCCCAAGGTATTCCTGCACCATGTATATCAGACGCTGGCGATGGTTGCTGGAACCGATCATACCTTGGGGCTGCGGACTAAAAAATTGTCTGAACGCATCGGTCAGACGTCCACCTTCCCCACCGCTCCTTCTGCCACTGACCGAAGCCTCAGCAACTCGTCGCCCAGGACCAGGAGTTTATAGCCTCCCAGTTTCTGGGAACACGTTGCACAGACCTTTCTGCAAGGCCTCCCTGAGATGTCTCATCCTCTGCTCCCTCTGCGACGGCAAGATAAGGTCCGCAACCTTACCCTTGTACCGCGGATCAAGGAGAGTGGCCAGCCAGTAATGGTCCCTCTCCTTGATCCGAAGAACACGAGGATCCTTCCGCAGGCTTTGCAGGATCAGGGAGGCCATGCAGCGTAGGTTAGCTGAGGCATTCGGTCCGGAGTCTTCTGGGTCACTGAGGATGACATGATCGCCAGCCACCTCCTCCCAGCCACGTACAAGTCCACTGGTTTGTTGGGACTGTACATCATCCCTAAAAGACTGCTGCTGCTGATGCTGAGTGCCAGGCTCCACCTCCATGCTCACACAATCCTCCTCCTCCTCCTCCTCCTCCTCCTCATCCTCTTCCTGTGTGATGGGTGGGACAGAAGGAACACTGTCCGGATAAAGGGGGCCTTGAGAGGCAAGGAAGTCCTCCTCTTCCTGCCTCTGTTCTGCCTCAAGTGCCCTGTCCATTATCCCACGCAGCGTATGCTCCAACAGGTGGACAAGAGGGACAGTGTCACTGATGCATGCACTGTCACTGCTCACCATCCTCGTGGCCTCCTCAAATGGTGAGAGGACAGTGCATGCATCCCTGATCATGCTCCACTGACGTGGGGAAAAAAAACCAAGCTCCCCTGACCCTGTCCTGGTGCCGTAGTCGCAAAGGTACTCATTGATGGCCCTCTGCTGCGTGTGCAGTCGCTGCAGCATGGCCAACGTTGAGTTCCACCTGGTGGGCATGTCACATATTAGGCGGTTCTTGGGCAGGTTCAGCTCCTTTTGCAGCTCAGTCAGCCGAGCACTGGCATTATAAGATCGGCGGAAATGCACACAGACTTTCCTGGCCTGCCTCAGGACATCCTGTAAGCCTGGGAACCTGCCCAAGAACCGCTGCACCACCAGGTTGAGGACGTGAGCCATGCAGGGCACATGGGTGAGCTGCCCCTGTCGCAGGGCGGAGAGGAGGTTGGTGCCATTGTCAGAAACGACCATTCCTGGCTTAAGCTGACGTGGCGTCAACCACCTCTCGGCCTGCCCCTGCAGAGCTGCCAGAACCTCTGGCCCAGTGTGGCTCCTGTCCCCCAAACACACCAGCGCAAGCACGGCATGGCATCTTTTTGCCTGCGTACTTGCGTAGCCCCTTGTACGCCTACGGAGCACCGCTGGTTCCAAGGACAGAGCACTGGAGGAAGAAGAAGAGGAGGGGGTGGAGGAGAGAGGTGTGTCACAACCAGTAGCAGTAGTCGCGTTTTGGAGGCGTGGTGGCGGAACAACCTCCAACACTACTGCACCTTGTCCTGCATCCCTCCCAGCTGCCAATAGAGTGACCCAATGGGCCGTGAAAGAAAGGTACCGTCCCTGTCCATGCCTGCTGGACCATGAGTCAGCGGTAATATGCACCTTACCGCTGACCGCCCTGTCCAGCGAGGCATGGACATTGCCCTCCACATGCCGGTAGAGAGACGGAATCGCCTTCCGCGAGAAAAAGTGGCGTTTGGGAACCTGCCACTGAGGAACCGCACATTGAACAAACTCACGGAAGGGGGCCGAGTCTACCAACTGAAAAGGCAGCAGTTGAAGTGCTAGCAATTTAGCAAGGCTAGCATTCAACCGCTGGGCATGTGGATGGCTGGGAGTGTACTTCTTTCTACGGTCCAGCAGCTGGGGCAGGGAAATTTGCCTGCTGCAATCGGACGTCGGTGTACTGCAAGTACTTGGTTGTGACACACCGAATTCTACACCTTCAGTCCTCTCAGAGCAGCTTTCAGAGAGGACTGAAGGTGTAGTGGGGATGGAGATCCCAGATGAGGAGGAGCAAGGAGAGGTCCGCTTAGTTCTTTGGTGTGGGTCTTTTATGTGTGCCTGCCAACGAGCTGCATGGCAGGTCGCCATATGTCTGGTCATGCTTGTCGTGCCCAAGCGGCTGATGTTTTGGCCACGCGAGATACGCTTGAGACAAATATTGCAAATAGCAGTGGTGCGATCTGCTGCACTCGTCTCAAAAAAGGCCCACACCAAAGAACTTTTCTGATAACGTGCAGAGGCAGCGCCCTGCACAGGCGGAGCTCTGCGGTGTTGTACAGTTGCTGTGCTGGCCTCTACCTGGCCTCCAGGGGGCATCCTGCCTCGTTGGACATGTGACGCCGCATCCTCCTCCTCCTCGTCCTCCTCCTCATCCTCTCTCCCTTGAGGCACCCACGTGGAGTCAGTGACCTCATCATCCCCTCCCTCTTCACCACTAGAGCAAACCTTGCAGTAAGCTGCAGCTGGTGGAACAGTACTGCCAGATTCCTCAAGCTGGGTATCGTCATCCGAGCCTTCGAATCGTTGGGCATCCTCCTGGAGCATGTACCCAACACTGTGCTCAAAGAGTTCGGGGACTCCTCAGGAGGACATTTTGGGTCTAGGGAAGGGGTGGCTGATGATGCTCTGTCAGTACCCTGAGCCTGGGTGAGAGAGGATGAGGAGGATGAGGAGGGCTTGGTCATCCATTCTACCAAGCCTTCAGCATGATGCGGCTCCACATGTCCAGCTGCCGAAAACAAAGACGCGCGTGTCCCATGGCCACGTGCTGATGACGATGCACAACCACGTCCACGTCCACGGCCACGTCCACTAGAAACAGAGCCTGCCTGCCCTGTGTTCTTGGCTCTGCACGCTCTGCCTCCCCTTGGCGGTCTTCCAGCCATTGTAGTCGGTAGTCCTGTGGGTGCTGCTGAGAAGAAAATATAGGAGCTCTGTGTGATGCCACTAACACACTAGAAGTCCTATGGGTGCTTCTGCAAAGAAAATAGAGGAGCTCTGTGTGATGCCACTAACACACTAGAAGTCCTGTGGATGCTTCTGCAAAAAAAATAGAGGAGCTCTGTGTGATGCCACTAACACACTAGAAGTCCTGTGGGTGCTTATGCAAAGAAAATAGAGGAGCTCTGTGTGATGCCACTAACACAATAGAAGTCCTGTGGGTGCTTCTGCAAAGAAAATAGAGGAGCTCTGTGTGATGCCACTAACACACTAGAAGTCCTGTGGGTGCTTCTGCAAAGAAAATAGAGGAGCTCTGTGTGATGCCACTAACACACTAGAAGTCCTGTGGGTGCTTATGCAAAGAAAATAGAGGAGCTCTGTGTGATGCCACTAACACACTAGAAGTCCTGTGGGTGCTGCTGAGAAGAATATATAGGAGCTCTGTGTGATGCCACTAACACACTAGAAGTCCTATGGGTGCTTCTGCAAAGAAAATAGAGGAGCTCTGTGTGATGCCACTAACACACTAGAAGTCCTGTGGGTGCTGCTGAGAAGAATATATAGGAGCTCTGTGTGATGCCACTAACACACTAGAAGTCCTATGGGTGCTTCTGCAAAGAAAATAGAGGAGCTCTGTGTGATGCCACTAACACACTAGAAGTCCTGTGGATGCTTCTGCAAAAAAAATAGAGGAGCTCTGTGTGATGCCACTAACACACTAGAAGTCCTGTGGGTGCTTCTGCAAAGAAAATAGAGGAGCTCTGTGTGATGCCACTAACACACTAGAAGTCCTGTGGGTGCTTATGCAAAGAAAATAGAGGAGCTCTGTGTGATGCCACTAACACACTAGAAGTCCTGTGGGTGCTGCTGAGAAGAATATATAGGAGCTCTGTGTGATGCCACTAACACACTAGAAGTCCTATGGGTGCTTCTGCAAAGAAAATAGAGGAGCTCTGTGTGATGCCACTAACACACTAGAAGTCCTGTGGGTGCTGCTGAGAAGAATATATAGGAGCTCTGTGTGATGCCACTAACACACTAGAAGTCCTATGGGTGCTTCTGCAAAGAAAATAGAGGAGCTCTGTGTGATGCCACTAACACACTAGAAGTCCTGTGGATGCTTCTGCAAAAAAAATAGAGGAGCTCTGTGTGATGCCACTAACACACTAGAAGTCCTGTGGGTGCTTATGCAAAGAAAATAGAGGAGCTCTGTGTGATGCCACTAACACACTAGAAGTCCTGTGGGTGCTTCTGCAAAGAAAATAGAGGAGCTCTGTGTGATGCCACTAACACACTAGAAGTCCTGTGGGTGCTTCTGCAAAGAAAATAGAGGAGCTCTGTGTGATGCCACTAACACACTAGAAGTCCTGTGGGTGCTTATGCAAAGAAAATAGAGGAGCTCTGTGTGATGCCACTAACACACTAGAAGTCCTGTGGGTGCTGCTGAGAAGAATATATAGGAGCTCTGTGTGATGCCACTAACACACTAGAAGTCCTATGGGTGCTTCTGCAAAGAAAATAGAGGAGCTCTGTGTGATGCCACTAACACACTAGAAGTCCTGTGGGTGCTTCTGCAAAGAAAATAGAGGAGCTCTGTGTGATGCCACTAACACACTAGAAGTCCTGTGGGTGCTGCTGAGAAGAATATATAGGAGCTCTGTGTGATGCCACTAACACACTAGAAGTCCTATGGGTGCTTCTGCAAAGAAAATAGAGGAGCTCTGTGTGATGGGACTAACACACTTCAAGTCCTATAGGTGCTTCTGGGAAGAAAATAAAGGTCTGTGTGATGGGACTAACACACTTCAAGTCCTATAGTTGCTTCTGGGAACAAAATATAGCTCTGTGTGTGTGATGGGACTAACACACTTCAAGTCCTATAGGTGCTTCTGGGAACAAAATATAGCTCTGTGTGTGTGATGGGACTAACACACTTCAAGTCCTATAGGTGCTTCTGGGAACAAAATATAGCTCTGTGTGTGTGATGGGACTAACACACTTCAAGTCCTATAGGTGCTTCTGGGAAGAAAATATAGCTCTGTGTGTGTGATGGGACTAACACACTTCAAGTCCTATAGGTGCCTCTGGGAACAAAATATAGCTCTGTGTGTGTGATGGGACTAACACACTTCAAGTCCTATAGGTGCTTCTGGGAAGAAAATATAGCTCTGTGTGTGTGATGGGACTAACACACTTCAAGTCCTATAGGTGCTTCTGGGAAGAAAATATAGCTCTGTGTGTGTGATGGGACTAACACACTTCAAGTCCTATAGGTGCTTCTGGGAACAAAATATAGCTCTGTGTGTGTGATGGGACTAACACACTTCAAGTCCTATAGGTGCTTCTGGGAACAAAATATAGCTCTGTGTGTGTGATGGGACTAACACACTTCAAGTCCTATAGGTTCTTCTGGGAACAAAATATAGCTCTGTGTGTGTGATGGGACTAACACACTTCAAGTCCTATAGGTGCTTCTGGGAACAAAATATAGCTCTGTGTGTGTGATGGGACTAACACACTTCAAGTCCTATAGGTGCTTCTGGGAACAAAATATAGCTCTGTGTGTGTGATGGGACTAACACACTTCAAGTCCTATAGGTTCTTCTGGGAACAAAATATAGCTCTGTGTGTGTGATGGGACTAACACACTTCAAGTCCTATAGGTGCCTCTGGGAACAAAATATAGCTCTGTGTGTGTGATGGGACTAACACACTTCAAGTCCTATAGGTGCTTCTGGGAACAAAATATAGCTCTGTGTGTGTGATGGGACTAACACACTTCAAGTCCTATAGGTTCTTCTGGGAACAAAATATAGCTCTGTGTGTGTGATGGGACTAACACACTTCAAGTCCTATAGGTGCTTCTGGGAAGAAAATATAGCTCTGTGTGTGTGATGGGACTAACACACTTCAAGTCCTATAGGTTCTTCTGGGAACAAAATATAGCTCTGTGTGTGTGATGGGACTAACACACTTCAAGTCCTATAGGTGCTTCTGGGAACAAAATATAGCTCTGTGTGTGTGATGGGACTAACACACTTCAAGTCCTATAGGTGCTTCTGGGAACAAAATATAGCTCTGTGTGTGTAATGGGACTAACACACTTCAAGTCCTATAGGTGCCTCTGGGAACAAAATATAGCTCTGTGTGTGTGATGGGACTAACACACTTCAAGTCCTATAGGTGCTTCTGGGAAGAAAATATAGCTCTGTGTGTGTGATGGGACTAACACACTTCAAGTCCTATAGGTGCTTCTGGGAACAAAATATAGCTCTGTGTGTGTGATGGGACTAACACACTTCAAGTCCTATAGGTGCTTCTGGGAACAAAATATAGCTCTGTGTGTGTGATGGGACTAACACACTTCAAGTCCTATAGGTGCTTCTGGGAACAAAATATAGCTCTGTGTGTGTGATGGGACTAACACACTTCAAGTCCTATAGGTGCTTCTGGGAACAAAATATAGCTCTGTGTGTGTGATGGGACTAACACACTTCAAGTCCTATAGGTGCTTCTGGGAACAAAATATAGCTCTGTGTGTGTGATGGGACTAACACACTTCAAGTCCTATAGGTGCTTCTGGGAAGAAAATATAGCTCTGTGTGTGTTATGGGACTAACACACTTCAAGTCCTATAGGTGCCTCTGGGAACAAAATATAGCTCTGTGTGTGTGATGGGACTAACACACTTCAAGTCCTATAGGTGCTTCTGGGAAGAAAATATAGCTCTGTGTGTGTGATGGGACTAACACACTTCAAGTCCTATAGGTTCTTCTGGGAACAAAATATAGCTCTGTGTGTGTGATGGGACTAACACACTTCAAGTCCTATAGGTGCTTCTGGGAACAAAATATAGCTCTGTGTGTGTGATGGGACTAACACACTTCAAGTCCTATAGGTGCTTCTGGGAAGAAAATATAGCTCTGTGTGTGTGATGGGACTAACACACTTCAAGTCCTATAGGTGCTTCTGGGAACAAAATATAGCTCTGTGTGTGTGATGGGACTAACACACTTCAAGTCCTATAGGTGCTTCTGGGAAGAAAATATAGCTCTGTGTGTGTAATGGGACTAACACACTTCAAGTCCTATAGGTGCCTCTGGGAACAAAATATAGCTCTGTGTGTGTGATGGGACTAACACACTTCAAGTCCTATAGGTGCTTCTGGGAAGAAAATATAGCTCTGTGTGTGTGATGGGACTAACACACTTCAAGTCCTATAGGTGCTTCTGGGAACAAAATATAGCTCTGTGTGTGTGATGGGACTAACACACTTCAAGTCCTATAGGTGCTTCTGGGAACAAAATATAGCTCTGTGTGTGTGATGGGACTAACACACTTCAAGTCCTATAGGTGCTTCTGGGAACAAAATATAGCTCTGTGTGTGTGATGGGACTAACACACTTCAAGTCCTATAGGTGCTTCTGGGAACAAAATATAGCTCTGTGTGTGTGATGGGACTAACACACTACAAGTCCTATAGGTGCTTCTGGGAACAAAATATAGGAGCTCTGCCTGCCTGCCACGAACACACTACAAGTCCTATAGGTGCTTCTGGGAACAAAATATAGGAGCTCTGCCTGCCTGCCACGAACACACTACAAGTCCTATAGGTGCTTCTGGTAACAAAATATAGGAGCTCTGCCTGCCTGCCACGAACACACTACAAGTCCTATAGGTGCTTCTGGTAACAAAATATAGGAGCTCTGCCTGCCTGCCACGAACACACTACAAGTCCTATAGGTGCTTCTGGTAACAAAATATAGGAGCTCTGCCTGCCTGCCACGAACACACTACAAGTCCTATAGGTGCTTCTGGTAACAAAATATAGGAGCTCTGCCTGCCTGCCACGAACACACTACAAGCCCCTCTTTCTCAATCAATCTTTGTAACTGAATCTATCTAACTCAATTTCTGTAAGTGAATCTCTCTACCTAACTAAATCGAGCAGAGTGTCACAGAATCAGCCTGCTCAATCTGCGCCGGAACAGCATGTGACCGGCGCAGACGGCGTGGCGGCCTTTTATAGGGGGGGGCGTGTACTACAGCCCCTGAGCTGTAATTGGCTACAGGCGTCCTGCCTGTAGCCAATTATGGCTCTTCGAGTTTCCGGGGCTGTGATTGGCCAAGCATGCGGGGTCACAGTGCATGCTTGGCCAATCATCAGCCAGCAATGCACTGCGCCGGCCGCGCCGGCCGCAATGCATTGCGGGGCCGCTCGCATCACACGAACGTTATGCGAGCGGCCAAAATAGTTCTGGGCTCGCCGAGCGAGCGAACGCCCGGTGCTCGATGCGAACGTGGGTTCGCATCGAGCACCGGGCCCATCCCTACTGGGGATGGGGAGAAGGGGACCTCTAAGTGAAAGTGATACTGCAGCAAATAAAATTCAGGTCCTCTCCTCTGATAGCAAGGGATTAGCTGTGTGGCAGAGCTGTGTACATTTCAAGGCTGGATGGAGAGAAATACAAAAAGTAAAAATCATTTGGAAGGTAAAACAGTTTAACTAAAATATATATTTAGCAATGTGTACATTGCAGCAGGAGTGGGGCTTCAAGCATTGAAGAGTAGCAAGAGTGTAAGCAGATGGCTCCATGCCTCTACTGTATAATTGTTTTTTAATAAAGAGTATCTTCTCCCTTGACTCGCTATCTATCAATAGAATAAGGTAAGAGTTACTTAAGATTGACAGTTTAGGTGTTTTGGTATCATCTGTCAAGTTACTAGTCCCTTGGGTATCTCACTGACTATGAACTTTATTGATCAGGTAGATGGAAAATGACCCAGCCGGGTCTTTGCACTATTAGTGGCAGCACAAAGAGGGATAATAACAGGAACCTGACAGCTGTAATGGAACTAAAGAAAAAAAATACCACTAAATAACTTGCAACTATTTTAGCAAACTAAACTGCAGAAACCTAAGCTTTTCCTATGGGCTTCAAATTGGGAGCTGAGTTGTAAGTTTTAGATTGAGGACAAGGTCCTCAATCCAATAACTCTGTCCTAAGAAGCATTTAGCATGATCAGTTAGTGCTCTCATACTATAAGGATTGTATCTGGTGAAAGTTGGATAAGAAAATAGAAAGTATTTTATTATTATATTATTTATTATTATATCTCACAGCTGTGACCAGACAAAATGATTAAACACATCCAAGCAAATATTAACCTCTTCTCCTTGCCCCCGCTAATCTATCATGTACAGTTTTTTTTTTCTTAGCTTGTGAAGCATGTTATGCCCTCTTAAATTGTTACAAAACCCAGGACCCTGGATTCACTGTATCTGGTCTCCCACAGTACACAGGTCATGGAAATACAATTATTTTAGTTGATAAAAACTGCTAAATACCTTTTCTCATTGGAAGTATATAGCAGTCTTGTGACTTCTATTCTACTCTGACTGTCCTATGAGGTTGCAGGACCCTCTGTCTGGACAGTGCTGATTGCCCCTGTGCTGATGAAATGCACCTGCCCAAGAACAAAAAACTCTCTAGCAATACACACCAAACTGAGCATGTGCGGAGTGACTCCAAAGGCTCTGCCTTATCAGGAAATAGATTGAGGACTGTGGAAAAAGGGGAGGATCAGATAAGACAGGATCAAACAGCTTTTTTACACAATGCAGAGAATGAACTACTTTGTTTCCACAGTGAGTATAACAAGCATTCATTTGATAAAGTCACGTGGACAGTGACGATACGCGTTAGGAGAGAGAGTCAGGTGTCAGAGCGTGTCTGATCTCGGCCGGGATCGGTCACACGGTTTGTACTACTGCTGTTAATTTTAAATTGAAACTGTAAGTCTTTTATTTTTATTAAAAACGTTGTTCTGACTTGCTACACTATGGAGTCCTTACCTGTTTCTGCCCAGATTTTATGATTGAGTGCCTGGTGGGATTGGTTTAATCTGGAACAGCGTCAGCAGGTAAAGCCCAGAAGCAGGAGCAGCTATTGATTGTAAGGTGATCTATACCTTACCTTAAGGTAAGAGGCTGGGGCAAACATTCTTTATCACCTCACTGGAATTTGCATGGATGGGATCACTGGCTGCAAGCGTTGAATGTGCATATGAAAACGGAGCTCATACACAGGAAATCCTTAGCTGAGACCGTGTTACACATAAGAATTTTAATGACTATTTATTTGAAGCACTGTTTGGACTATTGCTTTGATATTTACTTGCTTTGCACTTTAAATTAATACTGGGCATTTTTGGCACATCATTCAGCACATTTATTGTTCACATTGGCATTTTTGCACAGGCATTTTTTTGTTTTGCTGAGTTATCGTTCACATTGGCATTTTTGCACAGGCATTTATTGCACAGATTTCATTTATTTTAAGCTATTTTGCACAGACCGGTTGATTTATATTTTTTATATTTATGTGTGAACACTTTTTTATCTATTTATGCACACAGTGTTGCTGAATTTATTTACTTAACATTTTTTTACACATGAACTTGCACATGTTTTGCACTTAAATATTTTTTAGTTATTTATTGATGTGATTTATTTATTTACTCAGCAGCGATACCCTAATATGATTAATTTCAGCTTAAAAAATAAAAAATAAAAAAGTTTTGTATATAGTTTTGGCTGCTACATCTGGATTTTTTTTCTGTCCAGCTATATTGAACAGTATACTCTCTATATATCTGCTCTCACGTTTAGATATCCCACCCCAGCTGCTTTAAGTGATATCCCCCCTGCAAATACAATTATTTAGTATTATAGATTTTATTAGGTTTGAGATTTAAGCATAACAAAGAAATCAAAGACAGATTTTACATTTGTTTCCATCCAAGAAGGAAAAACACAAATTGAGCAAAATGTCATCAATATTGTTGAAGATATATGGCACAGTTGGCTGCATTTGCTGGGCACAGAGGCTGCATATGATGGGCACAGTTGGCTGCATATGATGGGCACAGTGGCTGCATATGAGGGCTGGGCACAGTGGCTGCATTTGCTGGGCACAGTTGGCTGCATATGATGGCTGGGCACAGTGGCTGCATTTGCTGGGCACAGTGGCTGCATTTGCTGGGCACAGTTTGCTGCATATGATGGGCACAGTGGCTGCATTTGATGCCTGGCACAGTGGCTGCAATTGATGTTTTTGTTTCAGTATTTTTCAGAATTTTTCAGTTTGTTTGCACTCCCCGCAAAAATTTTGAGCACCAGCCACCACTGTACAAATGTGGGGGAGGTTGTTAGACAGCTGCAAGAAATACACAGCTATGAACAGGTTATGGCTTACAAGGATGGTACCATTACCAAATTTCATTATAGGTGGTCTATTTGGGAACAATCTTTTAGTAAGAACACGCAACCTATACACAATCCCTCCCACACATATCTTTCCAATGGATTGACAGTGGATCCTGGCTTGGATCTTGAATAATATATAGCCTGGTTAATACTTTATCTTGCTGTAATAACCTGAGTATGTACTCAGGGACTGTTACCAGATTTATTAGATCCTGTTACCTGTAATATCGAAGATGGAAGTATGACATGGAGAAAATATATATGTTACAATTTGTTGTTTACATTGTTTTTAATCTTCAACGATATTGATGACATTTTGCTCAATTTGTGTTTTTCCTTCTTGGATGGAAACAAGTGTAAAGAGGGAAGGAGTGACCATTATATGAGTTTTTTTTACTCATCTGTGAGGTTAGCAGGCAATTTGGCTGGTGAAAGATACACAAGTATTGATTTCAGTTAGGACAGATAAGCACAGCGGTAGATTGATTTACACACTGATAAATTAACAATTTTTGTCAATAATAGATGTTATACACATATGAACTGGTTTCACTGGGATATCAATTATTCTTTTGAATATATAAAAGTGGATTAATATGTTTTTTCAAAAAACGTTTTTTTATATAAATATGTAAATGTCATGCAGCGCTTCACTATAAGGAAATAAGAGTCAAATTATTCATTAAACGAGTGTCCAGCAGACAGTTGATTATAAAAGGACGTTACTTAACAAAGAAAACTCCTTCCCATTTCATGCTGTCAGCAATGACGCCACATGAAAGAGAAATGTCACAAGGCCTGAGAAAGAAAATCATTTCTTTACACAAGAAAGGTGAAGGCTACAAGAATATCTGCAATTTACTTTAATTATCAGTCAGATTACTGTAGCAAAAGTGATACAAAAATTTAGCAAAGATGAAACTGCAACCATCTCAGAGACGTCAAAGCTGTCCATGGAAGTTAACACTTTGTCAGGAGCGTCTTCTGATGAGAAGGGTTGAAGAAAATCGTCATGCAAGTTCACTGCAGTTAGCTAAAGAATAGAAAGCCAAACTGTAGTAACTGTTTCCCATGACACAATACGGCATACACTGCAGAGGAATGGCATGCATGGGAGCCATCCACTAAGGAAGCCTTTGCTAAAGGCCATGCACAAAAAGTCAACCTAATATTTGCCATGGCCCATGCTGAAAAAGAAGACTACTGGGACTCTAGACTCTGGAGTGATGAGACCAAGATAAATGTTTTTGGAACTAATGGCTTCAAAACTGTATGGCGTCACAAAGGTAAGGAGTACAAAGAAAAATGCATGGTGCCTACAGTGAAACATGGTGGTGTCCTTCTGTGGGGCTGCATGAGTGCTGCTGTTGTCGAGAGCTGCTTTTTATTGATAGTATAATTAATTCACAGATGTACTGCTGAAAGAGAAGATGTTACCATCACTTCCTACATTGAAAGAGAAGGTGCTACCATCACTCCGTGCCCTTGATCATCTTGCGCTTTTCCAATATGACAATGATCCAAAACACACATCTAAGGCCACTGTTGCATTTCTAAAGAAGAACAGGGTGAAAGTGATTCAGTGTCCAAGTATGTCTCTTGATCTGAACCCAATCAAAAAATTATGGGGAATTCTGAAGAGACAAGTTGAGCATCACTCTACATCCAGCATCCAGACTTTAAAAGAGATTGTTCTTGAAGAATGGAAAAAGATAGATGTTGCAATATCTCGCAAACTTGTTCATTCCATGCCTAAAAGACTTGGTGCTTCATGGAGGCCATACAAAATACTAAATGGAGTACTTTATATAATCTAAGTTATATTATTAACCTTACTTTCATGTAATGAGCTAAACAAATGTTTTATAAAACTCAGTTTTGCCCAAAATTTGGAAATTGTTCTTTTCAAAACTGTACTTTTCAAAAGGGGTGTACTAATTTCTGCTGAGCACTATATATATATATATATATATATATATATATATATTTAGGGATGAGCCGAACACCCCCCTGTTCGGTTTGCACCAGAACCTGCGAACAGACCTAAAGTTCATGTGAACTTTAGAACACTATTAAAGTCTATGGGACTCGAACGTTCAAAATCAAAAGTGCTAATTTTAAAGGCTAATATGCAAGTTATTGTCATAAAAAGTATTTGGGGACCTGGGTCCTGCCTCATGTATCAATGCAAAAAAAAGTTTTAAAAACTGCATTTTTTCAGGAGCAGTGATTTTAATAATGCTTAAAGTGAAACAATAAAAGTGTAATATTCCTTTAAATTTCGTACCTGGGGGGTGTGTATAGTATGCCTGTAAAAGGGCGCATGTTTCCCGTGCTTAGGACTGTCCCTGGGACAAACAGACGAGAAGACCAGAGCAAGAAGAAGCGGATCGGAGGAAGAAGAAAATGGAAGAAGATGGAAGAAGAAGATGAAGAAACCGAAGGATGAAGAAAGGAAGAAGACCAGAAGAAAGAAGATGAAAGAAGAATTTAATAAAGGAATTGTCAAAGACCGTCTCCTGTCATTTTTAACATTTTTGTCACTTTTTGGTGAAATGGTAGGAGTACCCCCTTACCATTTCACACAGGGTAGGAGGCCGGGATCTGGGGGTCCCCTTGTTAAAGGGGGCTTCCAGGCTTCGATAAGCCCCCCGCCCGCAGACCCCCACAACCAATGACCAGGGTTGTGGGGACGAGGCCCTTGTCCCCATCAACATGGGGACATGGTGCTTCGAGGGGTCACAGACCCCCAAAGCACCCTCCCAATGTTGAGGACATGTGGCCTGGTATGGTATGTGGCCTTCGGATAAGGGTCTGGTATGGATTTTGAGGGGGACCCCACGCCATTTTATTTTATTTTTGGTGCGGTGTTCCCCTTAAAATCCATCCCAGACCTGAAGGATCTGGTATGGATATTTAGGGGGAACCCCACGTCATTTTTTTTTTTTGACGCAGGGTTCCCCTTAATATCCATACCAGACCGGAAGGGCCTGGTAATTGAATTTGGGGGAACCCCCACACTTTTTTTTTTTTTTTATCAATGACATTCAATGAATGACTGTTCTCTGTATTACGGAAGCCGGCAATTCATTATAGCCGCGAGTGATTTTCAATAGCTTTTTTTCCTGCAAAAATGACACTTTGTGCAGGGACAACATGCGCCCCTTTACAGGCATACTATACACACCCCCCAGGTACGAAATTTAAAGGAATATTACACTTTTATTGTTTCACTTTAAGCATTATTAAAATCACTGCTCCTGAAAAAACTGACGTTTTTAAAACTTTTTTTTGCATTGATACATGTCCCCTGGGGCAGGACCCAGGTCCCCAAACAATTTTTATGACAATAACTTGCATATAACTTGCATATAGGCTTTTAAAATTAGCACTTTAGATTTCTTCTATAGACTTTTACAGGGTGCTCGCGGCTTATCGAATTTGCCGCGAACACTCCAAATTGTTTGCTGTTTGGTGAACAGGCGAACAGGCAATGTTCGAGTCGAACTCGAAGCTCATCCCTAATAAATAAATATATAATATATATATATATATATATATATATATATACATACATACATACATATATATTGACAAGACTATCCCCCCAGGATGCCTTAGGTCTATACTTAAAGTCTGGCCATCCCAGACCCTGAACTTATGGAGGTGAAGGCTAGAAGGAATCCCACCTTATAGGTAACAATAAAAAGAGGAATGTTTTTATTGTTAAAAATGTTAGTTTCTGCTGTGCACTATATTAGGCTGTCTTAATCAAGGAATAGGAGGCCAAAGGTTCTGACAGAAAGGGCAAAAACATTATCTTTAATAATGCTGAGAGACAAATATTGATCCAAAATACCTGGCACCACAATTCTTTTATTTTTTTGTTTTTGACGCTATTTGCAATTTAAAATTTTTTAAGAATTTTATATTTTTCCTGGTAAGGTTATCTCTACCCAGGTCACGCAGTAAACAGGGACAGCAAGGCTGTAAATAAAATGCTTACAAATGATGATATCCATGGACTACTGAAAGTCAACAATGTACCAGGGATTATCCTCTAGTATATTTGATGGTTCTCTTTAATGTTAGTTAGCGTCTGGGTGCTGTCCTGACTATTAGTCATTTGAATTCTTTCTAGATTATAAAAATAATGAGTGGGGTGGCACAAGGCATGTGAATCCTGCATGCAGCCAACATAATTACTGGTTCTCTACAAGTAAAACAACGAGTTTGCTGTAAAGTAAGAGAGGAGAAACATTGGTGACTTTGATTTTACTAAAGATGTAAAACAGAAGAGTTCTACTATATCCATTTGTTTCCCGCTGTGGAAACTCCTGAATTAAAGGCAGAACGGCCAGCTTCTGCAGCTACAGATGTGTATACATATAAAATGATCTTGCTATGGCTCTACAATGGTAAAACAGATATTCCACTCAAAATAATAGAACTTTGGATCTAGAGGATTGATGTGGATGCTAAAGCAAAAGGTCTTCTATCCAGCTTATTTTGTCATGGTGACTGCATGGAGGTCAAGCAGGACAACGCTCATGAATATGAGAGAAAGAGTTTGTTAAAAAATTTACCAGCCAACTTTGCTTAAACAATCCTGCATTTGTGGCAGACAGCTTTTTTGTTGTGGAAAAGGAAACAGATACAACAAATGAAAAAGCCATAGAAGATACAGCAGTGTAAAATTGTCCGTAAGTAAGGCAGTTTAAATCAAGGATAACAGGCCTAACCAGTATATCCCTAATTTTATTATCTCTATGGGTACAATGGTTTGCGATAAATTAGACCACAACTGCCTGATGTGATCTAATCACCCCATGCTTAATATTATTATCTAAACATTTTTTTTAATCCCTTAGCGATTGAGGGTAAAATTTAATTCCTAAACACAATTTTGCGACTTTGACATGTGTTAGCAAATCTGTACAACTACTTTGTGTATACCTTGTTTAATCAGGACAAATTGGGTTTTATTTTGGTGGTAAATAATAATGGATATCTCCTGATTTTCTTTTAATTATTATTTTAATTAAGCTATATATTTCATTACCATAATTGACCACTGATTAACTCAAAATTAATTCTCCTGCTCATGACGATTGCAGCGATACCACATATGTTTATGTTATTTGTTGTTTGTACCTGTAGTATGGCCCAGAAACAATGGTATGCATTTTGCTTTTTTACCTAAAACACTGACAATAACTGACACTAATTTAAAAAAAATGCTTGTTCGAAAAAGATCCTACCAAAAACATACTGACCCTGACATTTGACCTCAAGCTTGATCCTAACACTAATCCTGGCATTGAACTAGATCTAACCTTGATCAAGCTATTTTTATTTATGTTTTATAATTAAAAAAAAAAAAATTGAAACACTTTGTTTGCAATCTTTCAGCAAGGAGAGGATGTATCTTCTTCTCCTTGCAGAAAGCTGCAAACAAACTGTGTTAAAAAAAAGAAAAAAAAAAAAAGGAAAGTATCTTCCTCTCCATTCAGAAGAGGAAGTAAACACTGGGGTGAGCTGCACAGTAACTGATCACTGTGATAGCCAATCAGACGATATCTGTGCGATCAGGTGACCCGGAAGTGAGAGTCTCTGGTCCCAATCGTTAGTACAAAGAGGTATGGATATATGCAGCCCCACAGAAAAAAAGCCTACGGTCGGTGGAAAGGGGTTAACTGAGAAGACTCTATTTTTAAAAAAAAGTAAAGGTGTTCAAAATTTAAGAGCTAGCTATCAACCAATTGTTCCTTAAATTGATTATTGGCTATACAGTTCTGTGCACTCAGGCAGGGCACATAAGAAAACATACTCAAGCACTGCACACACAGGGGCAAGTCACAGGAAGATAATTTTTTGCCAAAGTATTATTTTTTTTCCAACAAGTATTAACCACTTTCCTACCCACCCATAGTCATATGACGTCCACAAGGTGGATCTCCCATCCTGGGTGGACGTCATATGACGTCCTCCCATTCCCGGCCGCCTAGGGGACCCGGTGCACTTGCCCAGTGGCCGCGATGTCCGCCGGGCACCCGCGATTGCCCGGGAAAACAGCAGGACCGTGGAGCTGTGTGTGTAAACACACAGCTCCACGTCCTGTCAGTGGAGTCCCTGCAGCGCCCCCTAGTGTTAACCCCTTCCCTGCCAGTCACATTTACACAGTAATCACTGCAATTTTATAGCAACGATCGCTGTGTAAATGTGACTGTTTTTTGTTTTATTGAGGGGATTGAACTTGGATGGGGTATAGGAAGTATGGGATGCCCAGTGAATTTTAGAACAATCAATTGGGACAAATTTTAGAACAAAGAATTGGAACAACTTATATACAATCTGGTATATACAGATCTCCCTTCCTCCAGCACAATTCTTACTGCAGACCATTACTTCTAAGCACCTACAGCACTCTACTTGCTTGAGTTCTCAGGCACAGCTAGCACCACATGGTTAGGCCTTAGCAACCCTTTTTAGTGTTGTAATGAACTGTATTATATATACTATGCGGACTTCACTATATACTATGAACTGTATTATATATACTATACAGACTGCACTATATACTATGAACTGTAGTATATATACTACACAAACTGAACTATATAATCTGAACTATATTATATATACTACACTGACTGCACTATATACTCTGAACTGTATTATGTATACTATACGGACTGCACTATATACTCTGAACTGTATTATATATATTACACTGACTGACTGCACACTACACTAACTACCTGCCTAATCTCCATTTATTCACTATATACGGCCGCCGTGTAAGCAGCAGCCTTATTTAGTATGGGGTGTGGACTTGACACCCTGCCTTTGGCCAATTGTGGCTCTCACAGCACATTGCGCTGTGATTGGCCAAAGCATGCAGGTCATATGCATGCTTTGGCCAATCAGCAGCCATCAATGCACTGCGATCTCGCAGTGCACTATGGGGTGCTCCGCTGTAGGGGAACTTGCCGCGAGCACCCTATATGTTAGTTTGTTCTACGAACAAACAAAGAGCTGATGTGCAAGTCGAACTTACGCTTGACTCAAATATCAGGGGCCATCCCTTGTTGAGAGTCGCCAGGCGGCAAGCGGCTAGCAACCAGTTTGGGCAGTGTAGAGCCAGTGGCGATGTGGCAGCATTTTTAGGCAGCATCAGATCAGCCCATTGGCACTGTATTGTCCCGGAATGAAGGTGCCTGGGACCCAGGACAGACCTGCCAAATGCGGGAGTGTCCTGGTCAGCCTATGCTACCCATATCCATGTTATGTGACTGAAAACTGACAATCTCTTAATCTTTTTTCTATGGTAAATGCTGCTTTCAATATCCTTGCTAATCATATCCATGCTATGTGACTGAAAACTGAGGAGAAGAAAGGAGAGGGCAGGGGAATTGTTTTTTTACAAATGGAAACATTACAGCTTTATCAAAACAGGGGTGGCAGGACTAGGATGGACAGTGTCAGGCAACAGCCTTAGATAGGCAGGGGGCAGCAGTGATATTTTTTCTCCCACTACTTAAAGCTTGAGTTCTTTGGAACATGTTATACTTTTCAACCTTATTTAGGGTGGAAGATGTGACATGTTTCAACTCCTGCCCCCTCTTTCCCTTCCTGTGACAATGGGCAAGGGTTCTTCTCCCCGCACCCACTGCCACTTTTTGAAAAGAACATGGATGCATAGAGCTCCTCCCCCCACAGCTGTGTCATTCATTCACAGTTTCCTGTGAATTATAAAACAACTACAAGTCTATCTGCCGCAATAGAAGATAGTATTTGTAATCAATGAGCTGTGGGGCCACTGATAAGTGCCTCTGTAGTCCATGACGGCTTCCATCTTTCCAACAGTGGTACAGGCTGAAAGTCAGATGATGTGCTCAGGAGTCCACATTGTAACCGTGATCTATAAATTGTGGGTCCAATGCTTTCCAGGATCCTGCTGGAAAAAAATATTAAATGAACATTTTATTTCTGCAAAAAAATGTGCATTTATTATTTTTTCCATAAGGGAAAGCTTATCCTTTAATCCTGGAAGGAGTAAGAGGAGTTAAGAAGATCACAGTACAGGGACCCCTGTGCCAGGAGATGTAGCATCACATCTGGAGGGCAGAGGTGAGGGAGAGATATGCACAGGTCTTTTGATTCTAAAAATTTGGCAGAGGGAAGGGGACAGGACTGCCAGTTTAGTAGGGCAGAACCACCTCAGAAATGCTAAAACAGGGGTGGCAGCAATGGGAGTGAAAGCGGCGGATCGGCAGCCTATGCAAGGAACGGCATTGATAGCACTTCACCTGCTGTACATCCCAGGAGATAGCGGGAAGAATCCAGGGAGCAGTTGAGCGGTGGTCCCCAGGCTAGGAGCTGTGCTTGGAGCTCAGTAGATTGGGTGACAGCAGGGCATGCTCAATGCTTCCTGCCAGAGAGCACATGTGAGAGGATCGCCAAGCAGAACAACAGTGATTACTTGACAAGGAGATCACAGAAGCTGTTCCTTTGCAGAGAGGCAGAACTCAGAAACTAGACTTTTACTTTGCCAGGGCTTTGGGGGGAGTGCAACTGAAATCTGAGGGGGAGGCACAATATATTCTGATCGTGTGTGGGCTACATCTGACTTTTTTCAAAAATTCAGACGGACCAAGAAATAGAACATGGTTTAAATCTTTCCGACTGAATCAATTTCTATCGGGAAAAACATTCATCCTTATGCTGGTCCGACGGACCAAATAAGACCCAAAGGCAGCTATTGGCTACTGGCTATTGAACTTCCTTTTCTAGTCCCGTCGTACGTCATCGCGTTTGAAACAAACAGACTTTCGTGTGATCGTGTGTGGGCAAGTCTGTTCGGTCGGAATTTAGTCGGAACTCTGTCGGGAAGACTGTCTGAGTTTATTCTGACGGAAAGTCCGGTCGTGTGTACGTGGCATAACAAAAAAAAAAAAAGTAGTGCAACCCTCACATCTAAGGTTTGGTAAGCTTTAAAGTATTTGTTACCCCAACACTTCATATTCCTTATATGAGGCTGCTGTACCATGTACTCGTATGAGAAAGTATCCAGTGTGTGTGAAATGCCTGGTGTTCCTGACAGTTCCTCTGCTTTCCTATTAAAAACTGACCACACTAAGCAGGAGAGCTCACCTATGGTCTCCTCCAATGATTATACTTGTCCAGACATGCCCCCGCTGCACAGCTTATCACCGGGAAGCTCAGTGTGCTGCTGCTTCTCCTCCTCCAGCTCTTATGCAGCTGAGAAGAGAGGGAATGTGATCACTTATAAAAAAGGAGAAGAAAGGTATTTATAATGTAATAATCTATACACAAATGTTTTGCCTTTCATTTCTTTTTTAAAAAGGTGATCATTTACAATCACTTTAATATATTAAGTATTTTTTTATGATTTAATACGGATTTAATTTGCACTCGTTTATCAAACTGTCATTCACTCAACACATTATAGTGCACACACACTGGTGGCAAACAATAACGTTTCAGCTGGTCAACATTGTCCTTTGTTTTGTTCTTACCTAACCAAAAATAGTCATTACCAATGTCACTGAGCACTGTAATTTGCATGTATATTATAATTACACGTTTTCCTACCACACTAAATGCGCATAGCAAATGTGACAATTGAGTGGCTCTACTGTAGGTGGCCTTGGCAAGAATTACTGCCTCAAAACAAGCAATAAACTTAGTGCCAAACCTAGTACATCTGAAGTCATTGAAAATATTGGATAAAAAATAAAGAAAAAAATAGAGATCTTCACCCAGGCACATATAGGTTAATCATGTACTGAGTAGGATATCATTTTTAGGACAGGTAGATTACAAATCAACAAGGAAACGGCCACTGCACAATCTTCTCTGTAATAATGTATAATTACAGCACTTACCAGCACTCTCATACCTAAATAAGACACAGACATATCTTCTCATCGATTCCTCTGCTAGGGAGGGCATATTTTTCAGTGTGCAAAGCTTTCAATTAAAAACATCTGTTTGATGCCATCAAGGCCTGCTGTATAACACCCTTAGGACTAATTCCAGTGAGGAAAAAGCACAGACAGCCTTTAAATTACTTGCTTGATTTTTTTTTTTTTTTTTTTTTTTTAGTTTTACTTTTGATGTTTAAATTGCTGAAATAAAAAGACACAGCTTACACCTAAATGTTTTGTTGCAAAAGATGCAGTGATTAAAAGAGACTGTATAGTGGTTTTATATATGCTGTATATGTTCTTTATTTATTATGATTAGTTAACTAAAGTAGTATTAAACCCAAAACCAAAAATGTAATATATTACAGCTTACGACCCTTAGATGTGGTAGCTGTATTCATTTTCTTTTCTTGGCCTTTTTTCAACACACCTCCTATATTAGAGTACCCCCACCAGTGGCATATCACCCATGGGTGCAAAGTGTGCAGTGCACACAAGTTCCTAGAGGGGGTGCTCACACCCACTTTGCACTCTTGGATGAGACAATTCTGAGGTGCTGTCCGATCTGTGTACCTTGATTCCCACTCACACGCAGATCCTGTTACTGGAGCTGAGAACGGCTGGAGTGGGGGAGCTGATGTCCTCCACTGGATTCTGGGAGAAAGTGAATCTCCCATGCCTGTGAGAGAGAGATCTGAGAGGTCGTGAATTTAGGGAGGGAGGGGAACTGTGCAGATAAGCTGAAGGGGAGCTGGGGAAACTTAAGATGAGGGGGGGCTAAGGATTGGGGGGCTGAAAAGACTAAGGATGGAGGGCACTGTGAAGACTGAGGAAAGGGAGACTGTGAGAACAGAGGATGGGGGGGAATGTGAGGATTGAGGATGGGGGGGGACTGAGAAGCCTGAGGATGGGGGAATTGTGAGGATTGAGGATGGGGTGTGACTGTGAAGCCTGAAGGTGGGGGACTGTGAAGCCTGAGGATGGGGAGACTGTGAAGCCTGAGGATGGGGGAGAGACTGAGGATGGGGGAGGCCTGAGAAGCCTGAGGAATGGGGGGACGGTGAAGCCTGATGATGGGGGAGAGACTGAGAATGGGAGAGGCCTGAGAAGCCTGAGGAATGGGGTGACGGTGAAGCCTGATGATGGGGGAGAGACTGAGGATGGGAGAGGCCTGACAAGCCTGAGGAAGGGGGGATTGTGAAGCCTAATGATGGGGGAGAGACTGAGGATGGAGGAGCCTGAGAAGCCTGAGGAATGGGGGGACTGTGAAGCCTGATGATGGGGGAGAGACTGAGGATGGGAGAGGCCTGAGAAGCCTGAGGAATGGAGGGACTGTGAAGCCTGATGATGGGGGAGAGACTGAGGATGTGAGAGGCCTGAGAAGCCTGAGGAATGGGGGGGACTGTGAAGCCTAATGATGGGGGAGAGACTGAGGATGGGAGAGGCCTGAGAAGCCTGAGGAATGGGTGGACTGTGAAGCCTGATGATGGGGGGGGACTGTAAAAACATTCTCACACCCGCACTACATACGCTATATTGCACATTACATATTTCTCACAAAAGTATTTATTGTCTAGACAGTTGCTGGTAGTGTTGCAATTCCTCATTGTTCTAGTGAAGTTCTTCTGTAAGGTAGGCTCAGATAAAATGTTAGCTCTTTCTCTATTGTTTAGTGTACACAAAATCCTATGTAATGGACTGTGGCACAGCAATGTAAGCATATTTTATAGGTTCAAGAATGCTTTTGTTTTAGATAACCACACCCATTTAAGCCCCTCCCACTGTTAATGCAATTTGGCCACACTCACGCATGCCACATTGCTACTCTGATTAAGGTTCCCAAACACACCCTAGGTCATTTACAACCTAGCAACATTCCAGCCACAATGAAAACCATGCCTACTCTTTGACGCAGTGCACTAAGCATGTCATTTATTTCTATTTATTTTTTATCAAGCAATAGGGCTCAGCTTATAATCTTACACACAGGCCCACTGATTTCATAAAATGCCCCTGACCCCCATGCTGGATGAATGGGCACAGGGGCAAATTTGGACAGCATTGTCAGTTTGGAGGGAGGGGAGTGTAATGCCCTGTACACATGATAGGATTTTCCGACAACCAAATCCATGTTTTTTTTTTTTCCGAAGGATGTAGGCTCAAACTTGTCTTGCATACACACGGTCACACGAATGTTGTTGGAAATTCCGAATGCCAAGAAGGCGGTGATGTACAACACGTACGACGAGCCGAGAAAAATGAAGTTCAATAGCCAGTGCGGCTCTTCTGCTTGATTCCGAGCATGCGTGGAATTGTGTGCGTCAGAATTGTGTACACACGATCGGAATTTACGACAACGGATTTTGTTGTCGGAAAATTTGAGAACCAGCTCTTTTCAGCGTAGATCAGCATTTTAAACTCACCTAAGCTGCATTTTTTTCAAAACCGGGTAAGTATAGTTGAGTATATCAGAGTTTAACAGAGTTTGGATTTGGGAGTTTATTTTGTTTATTGGTCAGAATTTTAATTTATACTGGCCATTGAATCAAACAAACGCTGAAGTGCTAATTGTGCCTAGAGTTTATGTGTGTTTGTGAGCGTTTACCAGCATTTACCAGCGTTGCGCGTTTTTTGTGGTCAGAATTCCCGCTCTTGAACACGATTTTAGGACATTCAAAAAACAGCCTGTAAACTCCTCTGCTGATAAACTGCTAAAATCGTGTGCAAGGATAACATAGATGGTAGTTTAATGACAGAAAAAACATTTGCAGGAGAGCTTGTTTTGATGAAAAACAACCAACTTATTTGCTGTATCACCAGGTGAAAATAAAGCGAAGGAACATCTAAAAAAGCAAAAACTAATGAAGCCCTCACATCTAAGAACTGGCAAGCTGCAATATATTAAATGTTTGCCTTTAGGTTTAACACTGTTTTGATTTCTTTATGTATTTGTTACTGCTAATTTTATTACATAGACAATCTACTCAGCACTTTGCATTTTGATTCGGATTATGATCAGGACTAAAACTAAAGTAAGGTTTTTTTTTTTCAGAAGGCAAATACATTTTTTTGACTTTGTGCATTATCATGGTCTTCCAGTGAGTGGAGCTTTAGGCTAATTTTCCTAGTTTACTTCTGGAGAGGTTTGCTGTTAACAAAGCTTAATAGCTCAAGCTGAGATTTACTAATCAAAGTAAATGAGTGATAGCAGTGACTTGTCTGCCTTTCTCCCACTCTCTTAAACTGCTTTATCCAAAGCTTCAATCAGAGATGGTGCTTTGGCAATTGCTCTCTTCCTTTCTCCCTCATTTACTACACTGCATATTGTTGATTGCATATCTGCACGCATCACTGCCAAACTGATATGACAGCCCAGAATTTCTAGTCTACAGGTCATGGTGATAATCCTAGCAATCTTCATGGGGAAAAGGTTTCTAGAAATACATAAATAGCATGCATTCCTTGAATTTGACTACAATTTAAGAGCAGCCATATTTGAGTATTTTCAGACTACTTGGATACATGTTTAATTTTTTTTTTTTTCGTTGGTGCCTTTTAAAGTCAAAAATAGCTATAAACATACTGTGCAAAGGATTTCCAAAGTACTGGTTTGCTACACAGCATGCTGCTGCTTGCATCTTTGCAAGTGTTAAAGTCCAAATAATATGACAGCCAGAGGCGGACTGACAACTCATGGGGCCCCCGGGCAATAGGAGATTATGGGGCCCCCAGGCAATCAAAGATTATGGGGCCACACAGTATACACACACACACACACAGTATACAATCACACAGTATACACATACATGTAACAACAGTATACACAGACATGTTTCTATTGGCTGAGAAGGTACTGGAGAGGTGAGGCAGCTATAATTTCAAGATTTTTAGACCAAAAGGATGCCGGTAAGGGACATTTCAGAAACAGATGTACACAAATTTTTACATACTGTCCCTGGTTTTACTGAGGCTGGCAACCCTGATGGGGCCCCCTAGTGGCCCGAGGCCCTCGGGAAGTGCCCGAGTGGCTGAATGGTCAGTCCGCCCCTGATGACAGCCCACAATTTCTGGCCTGCAGGTCAAGGTGATCACTTCAGCCATTTCTTTTGGCTGCATACAGATCTTTGTATATCTACAATTGTATGTAACTTTAGAAGAATGTGTCACTAGAATCATTAAGCCCCTCCCACTGTTAATGCAATTTGGCCACACTCACGCATGCCACATTGCTACTCTGATTAAGGTTCCCAAACACACCCTAGGTCATTTACAACCTAGCAACATTCCAGCCACAATGAAAACCATGCCTACTCTTTGACGCAGTGCACTAAGCATGTCATTTATTTCTATTTATTTTTTATCAAGCAATAGGGCTCAGCTTATAATCTTACACACAGGCCCACTGATTTCATAAAATGCCCCTGACCCCCATGCTGGATGAATGGGCACAGGGGCAAATTTGGACAGCATTGTCAGTTTGGAGGGAGGGGAGTGTAATGCCCTGTACACATGATAGGATTTTCCGACAACCAAATCCATGTTTTTTTTTTTCCGAAGGATGTAGGCTCAAACTTGTCTTGCATACACACGGTCACACGAATGTTGTTGGAAATTCCGAATGCCAAGAAGGCGGTGATGTACAACACGTACGACGAGCCGAGAAAAATGAAGTTCAATAGCCAGTGCGGCTCTTCTGCTTGATTCCGAGCATGCGTGGAATTGTGTGCGTCAGAATTGTGTACACACGATCGGAATTTACGACAACGGATTTTGTTGTCGGAAAATTTGAGAACCAGCTCTTTTCAGCGTAAATCAGCATTTTAAACTCACCTAAGCTGCATTTTTTTCAAAACCGGGTAAGTATAGTTGAGTATATCAGAGTTTAACAGAGTTTGGATTTGGGAGTTTATTTTGTTTATTGGTCAGAATTTTAATTTATACTGGCCATTGAATCAAACAAACGCTGAAGTGCTAATTGTGCCTAGAGTTTATGTGTGTTTGTGAGCGTTTACCAGCATTTACCAGCGTTGCGCGTTTTTTGTGGTCAGAATTCCCGCTCTTGAACACGATTTTAGGACATTCAAAAAACAGCCTGTAAACTCCTCTGCTGATAAACTGCTAAAATCGTGTGCAAGGATAACATAGATGGTAGTTTAATGACAGAAAAAACATTTGCAGGAGAGCTTGTTTTGATGAAAAACAACCAACTTATTTGCTGTATCACCAGGTGAAAATAAAGCGAAGGAACATCTAAAAAAGCAAAAACTAATGAAGCCCTCACATCTAAGAACTGGCAAGCTGCAATATATTAAATGTTTGCCTTTAGGTTTAACACTGTTTTGATTTCTTTATGTATTTGTTACTGCTAATTTTATTACATAGACAATCTACTCAGCACTTTGCATTTTGATTCGGATTATGATCAGGACTAAAACTAAAGTAAGTTTTTTTTTTTTTTTTCAGAAGGCAAATAAAAAATTATGACTTTGTGCATTATCATGGTCTTCCAGTGAGTGGAGCTTTAGGCTAATTTTCCTAGTTTACTTCTGGAGAGGTTTGCTGTTAACAAAGCTTAATAGCTCAAGCTGAGATTTACTAATCAAAGTAAATGAGTGATAGCAGTGACTTGTCTGCCTTTCTCCCACTATCTTAAACTGCTTTATCCAAAGCTTCAATCAGAGATGGTGCTTTGGCAATTGCTCTCTTTCTTTCTCCCTCATTTACTACACTGCATATTGTTGATTGCATATCTGCACGCATCACTGCCAAACTGATATGACAGCCCAGAATTTCTAGTCTACAGGTCATGGTGATAATGCTAGCAATCTTCATGGGGAAAAGGTTTCTAGTAATACATAAATAGCATGCATTCCTTGAATTTGACTACCATTTAAGAGCAGCCATATTTGAGTATTTTCAGACTACTTGGATACATGTTTAATTTTTTTTTTCGTTGGTGCCTTTTAAAGTCAAAAATAGCTATAAACATACTGTGCAAAGGATTTCCAAAGTACTGGTTTGCTACACAGCATGCTGCTGCTTGCATCTTTGCAAGTGTTAAAGTCCAAATAATATGACAGCCAGAGGCGGACTGACAACTCATGGGGCCCCCGGGCAATAGGAGATTATGGGGCCCCCAGGCAATCAAAGATTATGGGGCCACACAGTATACACACACACACACAGTATACAATCACACAGTATACACATACATGTAACAACAGTATACACAGACATGTTTCTATTGGCTGAGAAGGTACTGGAGAGGTGAGGCAGCTATAATTTCAAGATTTTTAGACCAAAAGGATGCCGGTAAGGGACATTTCAGAAACAGATGTACACAAATTTTTACATACTGTCCCTGGTTTTACTGAGGCTGGCAACCCTGATGGGGCCCCCTAGTGGCCCGGGGGCCCTCGGGAAGTGCCCGAGTGGCTGAATGGTCAGTCCGCCCCTGATGACAGCCCACAATTTCTGGCCTGCAGGTCAAGGTGATCACTTCAGCCATTTCTTTTGGCTGCATACAGATCTTTGTATATCTACAATTGTATGTAACTTTAGAAGAATGTGTCACTAGAATCATTGCTGGTGTCATTAACATGGCTTGCAGTCATGGACTGTGATATCAGTTTGGGACATGTAGAGCTGTAATCAGCAGTCTAAAATGTGTAAAAATCAGTGTAGTAAAGTTATTTATGTTGTTAGATTCTTTTTTTATGTAAGGTCCTTTTTAAGAAATTTTAGATCCAAATATATCTTTCTTTACTTGATTTTTCCAGCTTTCCACTGTTGTAGGCACATGCCTGAGTTCCCATGTCCTTTTCCATAGCCCTGTTACTAATTCTATTTACTCTACTCATAAGAGCTGAGCAAATACATCTAAAATAATAGGGATATGGCAATTTCTCCCTATTATACCATTTGCCGGTTCAGCTGCAGATTATTTTCAGAGAGTACACAAAATGACATTGCTCAGAAATAAATCAATTAGGGTTGAACAGCAGCAGGGCAGGCCTGTGAGCTTTAAAGTGAAGTGGCCAGTGTACTAATCAATAAACTGGAAAGTATTCATGTTCTGTGACAAGTCTGGGAGGTCCAGAGGTGATCAAGACTGATTATAATGCACTGTTAATCATTTCCCTTGGTGTCATGGGCAAATCGACTGGAAGAGGATGACATTGGGCAAGAAAGCACTGTAGTTATAAAACACCAAGAGTGAATTGTAACAATAAAACGACTGCTTGGTGCTCAATTTGTAACCATCAGACAGAAGGCTGGGAGGTGCCCATCTAGGTGCTTATTACACAGAATGTCAATACATCATAACATTGACAAGCTTTTGTTTTAACCACTGCCAAAGTCTACTAATTCCAGTCAAAGAAATGTAAAGCTTAATAATTAACTAAATAATACACTAAACAAATAGCAAAAAAAAATCCAATAGAATAGGAACCTGAGTAAAAAATTGTACAATAATAAAATATATCTAAAGCCCAAACTTTTTAAAATTAATTTAGCAGAGATTGTTGCCAGCATATGTAATGAACAAATATGGCTGTTCCTTAGAACCTTGAAAATTTTACAAACTTTGCATACAAAAGGGGTAATTGTCAAAGAGCTGTGCAAGAACAATGCTTTGATTATCCAGAATTAGGCGTTCCACACGCTGAATGTTCACAGGAATGGTTGCTGTCGGCTAGGAACCACCATGGCCGGGATCATTACTGATGTATGTACAGCCATCTTTAAAATTACTTTACATCATTCAAATGTCTTACTGCGGCCGAGCGTCTCATCACCATACTGTGCTTGAAGCCTTCTGTAGATATCTGTGGTTTTACGCCTTCATTCACAAGAAAGTTAATCACCACACGCTGTTCCATGCACGCACTAACACTGTTGTCTGCCATCTTGATTGACAGTGTGTGGATGGGCCTGTAACAAATGCACCGCCTATCAGTAATAGGACACACTTGCCACTTACTACTGCATGTAGTAATGCCACACTAGCATCCCTTTTTATACCTGTAAAAATAAAAGTTCCGGTTTGACTTGAACGCCTCTCGTAGCATCCCCATATTGTGTGACTGGTCTGTGAGAGGGACACAATTGGACTACTTGGAATTGCATGTTACCGGTATTCCTATATTATTCACTGTCCTCCGTGAGAGGGAAGCAATCAAGCACCTCAAACTTATTTACATACAGATCATTGTATCCCTTAGAATACATGCCTCAGAAGAGAGGGATACAACTCAGAGATCCTGGGACTACAACTAACCAACAATTCTGCGTAGTATGAAATGTGAGTTGTGTAAGGCCAAAAAGATCTTGGAATCACATAAAGTATTTATACATGACTTATATAATTTCAATTGAATCACAAGTTCTATAAAAGCACTTTCTTTTTTAGTGTGGACAGAACATTACTGAAGCAGCATCCATATATGGTTATCACCGTACTTAACAAGGGGTAAGACATCAGAACCATTAGGGAATAGTTCCATTCAGGGATAGTCCCTTTTTCACTCCACAGATTGTTTCAGATGCAACTATTATGCCCTGTACACATGATCGGACATTCCGACAACAAAATCCATCGTATTTTTTCTGACGGATGTTGGCTCAAATTTGCCCAGACAGGCTACAGCAAATCTGCAAGTTGACATGTTAAGCTGATCATCAGAAAGCACAGCAAGGAATGATTTGGTATGTAGATCTACATTACCTAGCTAACAGATTCCCAACACCTGCAGGTCAGTCTATCCCAGAGATGATCAAAGCACAGCACTGGCTTTTTAAACATGCTAAGCTATATACTATAGCTGCAACGCTGACCTATATACCATATCTGTAATGCTGGGCTATATACTATATTTGTAATGCTGGGCTATATACCATATCTGTACTGCTGATCTATATACTGTATCTGTAATTCTGGGCTGTATACCGTATATATAATCCTGGGCTATATACTGTATCTTTAATGCTGGGCTATATACTGTATCTGTATTACTGGGCTATATACCATATCTGTAATGCTGAGCTATATACCGTATCTGTAATGCTGGGCTATATACCCTACCTGAAATTCTGGGCTATATACCGTATCTGTAATGCTGGGCTATTTACTGTATCTGTAATGCTGGGCTATATACCGTATCTGTAATGCTGGGCTATATACTGTATCTGTAATGCAGACCTATTAAACCTATCTGTAATGCTGACCTATATACCCTGATCTGTGAGGCTCAGCTATATATTCTGTCCTGTGATGCTAGGAATGTATACTCCTGTCCTGTGATTCTGGGACAGTATACTCTGTCCTGTGATGCTGAGCTGTATAGTCCTGACACTATGGGTGAAAGCAAGTGGAATACAGGGGGCGAAGTGGGTGGATTCTATAAGGGAAGTGGCTTATGAGAAGTGGGATGGGGTCCAAAAGGAAGGACGGGGTCTGGCGCCCCCACATCCTAAAACTTCCCCAGCCGCCACTGATGATATGCAAATGTGTATGTTTATAAACTTTGAATATGCAACAATAACTGTACTCATTATGCAATTCTTGGGCAATGTATCCCTCTTAACCCTTTCCCGCTGAGCGTACGCAGATATGCATACTCGGCTTTCGGGGGTTATACCGGGGTGATGCCCGCAGCTCCGGGCATCATCCCGGTACCGTTGTTTAGAGCGGGCGATTGGCTATCTAGGTATAAGAACCGATGCGGCTAAAAGCCGATCGTCTGTTATACCAGAGGAGCGGAAGTGGACGTCCCCGCCTCACGTCGCTCTTACCGGGCCTCCCTGCATGGGGAGGCCCGATCGAACATCCGCTTCTGGCAGTTAGTGACAGACTGGAATGAAGCCGGAAACGACTTGGTTTCAGTCTCCTGGATGTAAACACGGAAGCGATGTCATGACGTCACTTCCTGTTTACTCGGCTGACAATGGCGCCGGATTTAAAAAAATATACAGTATTCAGATACACCGTTTTCATGATCTGAATACTTTGAAGTGCTTTTAGACCCCCGATCCCTCTATAAAGAGTACCTGTCACCACCTATTACTGTCACAAGGGATGTTTACATTCCTTGTGACAGCAATAAAAATGATCAATTTTTTTTTTACTTTTTAAAAACACTATTTAATTATCTAAAATTAAATAAAATAAATAAGAAAAAAAAAGAAAAGCGCCCGCGAGCTCACACAGCAAAGAAAACACATACGGAAGTCGCGCCTGCATATGTAAACGGTGTTAAAATCACATGTGAGGTATCGCCGCGATCGTCAGAGTGAGAGCAATAATTATAGCACTAGACCTCCTCTGTAACTCTAACTTGGTAACCGTAAAACATTTTTAAAGCGTCGCCTATGGAGATTTTTAGGTACCGTAGTTTGTCGCCATTCCGCGAGTGCGTGCAATTATAAAGCGTGACATGTTTTTTTTTAACAAACAGGAGTGCTTTATTGAAGGAAAGCATACAGTACAGGAGTAGTATACAATTTGACACAATCGATGCAATCAGTACATACGATACACAATATGTAAGTTAGACTAAGTACAGGGTTTCAGTTATTCATCCTAAAAGGCAGTGTAAATTACAGTAATCTGGATGGAGTTGACCAGTCGTCTCGGAAAGCATATGACATTCCTCTTCTCCCCAGTGGGGGGGAAGGAGTAAAGGGAAGAGAAAAGTTTGATTTGTTGACATGGGAGGGAGTGGGAGTGGGGAGAGAGGGGGAGGGGAAGAAGGGAGGGGGGGGGAGAGGGGGGGGCAAAGGGAGGGAGGGGAGAGGAAGAAGAGAGGGGGGAGACAGCCATGCAGGGGGGGGGGGGGGGGGGGCAGATGGAGGATCCAACACCGGGCTTTACCTAATGCTCCCCAGTCCATGGCAACCACACCTTGTCGAATTTCCAGGGGCATCCCCGACTGATGTAAGTCAGTTTGTATAGGGGGAGGGCAGCATTAATTTTAGCCTCCCAAGTGGCAACCGTTGGGGGAGACAGCGACTTCCAGTGGCACAGTATTTCTTTTTTTGCATAGAAAAGGAGGTAAGAGATCAGCAACTTACAGTGGTGTGACCTCTGGTCGTCGTCATGTACCCCCAACAGGGCCACCTCAGGAGTCACAGGGACTGACAGGTCCAGGCGACCATTTATCTGCTCAAAGACTCTTGCCCAATATCTTGCTATCTGGGGACACTCCCAGAACATATGAATAAATGAGCCCGGCTGGGTTCTACACCTGGGACAACCCGGGTCCCTGTCTGGATATATCTTAGACAGCCTTTCGGGAGTGAAGTACACTCTGTGTAGGAACTTCGTTTGCACCAGTTTGTCAGCAGCTGAGATGACCAGCTTAGGTCCCTGTTCTAAACAATCCTCCCAGTCCTCCCTCTCCAAGTTTGGTATATCCCCTTTCCACTTATCCCACAGCCTATCCAACTTAGGGAAATCCTTGGGCAGGAGTGTAGCATACAGTGCAGAAAGAGGCTTTTTAAGAGCATCGGCAGCCAGGAGGTCTTCCACCGGGTCCCTCTGTATCAGCGGGGTGGAGCAGAACTGAGCCCTCACCGCGTGTCGAAGCTGGATGTACCGAAAGTACATCCAACCTGGTAGTGCATACTTTCTAGTCAATTGGGGAAACGACAATAAGGTTCCTGAGGGCATAACGTCCCCCAGAGTCCCAATACCAAACCTGATCCATAGTTGCGGGTCAGGGATTGTGCACAGATGGGGGAAATTCGGATTCTCCCAGAGAGGCTGGTCTGGAGACCAGCGGCCCGGCTGAGAGAATCTTCTTCTGGCCATGGTCCACACCTTTACTGTGGCTTTAGTCGGAGCGGGCAGGTCCCTACAGGCTCTTGATCCTTTAAACGCCAGTTTTTGCAGATCTTGCGTAGAGCCCACCCTGTTGGCCTCAGTGCAAACCGCTGCATTTGTGTGTTGCGCCGTCAACCACCAACGCACCGTGACCAGCATCGCCGCCCAGTAATACGTTTGGAAGTTGGGGAGGGCCAAGCCTCCAAATTCAATTGGGAGTTGCAACGTGGATTTAGCCAGCCGAGGGACAGAACCATGCCATAGGAAAGTTAAAACGTATTTATCTATATCCCTAAAGAAGGTCGCTGGTATCCAAACCGGGCTATTCCTGAAGAAATAGTTCAGTTTGGGCAGCAGGATCATCTTAAGGAGACCAATGCGGCCCAATAAATTCAGCGGAAGCCCGGACCATACCTGACATTTATCTTTAATGAGTCGGAGCTGAGGAGCCAAGTTCAGAGCGAAATACTGGGCAACCTCTCTAGCCACCCTAATCCCCAGATACTTAAAGTCTGTTACCCACACCAGTGGTACCGGGTCCGAAGTGTTTCGGGCCCGATCATCCACTGGAAACAGCACCGACTTGGTCCAATTAATGCGAACTCCAGACATTCTGCCAAATTTGTCAAATAGATCCAATGCGGCCGACAGGGATGGACCAGCATCATTTAGATAGAGCAAGGTATCGTCCGCATAGAGTGATATTTTTTCCTCTAGGCCACCCAGCCTCATCCCCCGAACCTGCCGTGACTCCCTAACCAAAATTGCTAACGGTTCTAAAGCCAGGGCAAATAGACTAGGGGATAGAGGGCACCCCTGGCGGGTACCTCTATGTAGTGTGAACGCGCTGGAGATCATATTGTTTGTACGGACTCTAGCCTTTGGTGACCTATATAGTAGTTGTATTGCGTGTATAAATTTGGGCCCAAAACCAAAATGTCTCAAAACCTCCCATAAGTATCCCCACTCCACCGAGTCAAATGCCTTCTCGGCGTCGAGAGAGGCAATGACTCGGGTACCTGCGTTGTCATGCGTGAGGGACAGATTTAGAAAGAGCCTTCTAATATTGATGTCCGTGCCCTTACCCGGCATAAAGCCAGTCTGGTCAGTGTGGATCAATGTAGATATGACAGTGGCCAAACGTATAGCCAGTATTTTGGCCAGAATTTTTGCGTCCACATTAAGCAGCGAAATAGGCCTGTAGGACCCGCAATCTCTGGGGTCCTTGCCGGGCTTGGGGATCAGGACAATCACCGCTTCCTCCATGGACTCAGGCAGAGCCTCTGTCTCCGTCAGGTCCGCGAAGAGAGCCGTCAGCCTGGGTGCCAGTAATTCCACATGCTGAGAGTAAAATTCCGTGGGCAGGCCATCTGCTCCAGGGGTCTTTCCACTCTGCAGGCTACCGATTGCAATTTGTACTTCCTCAAGAGTAATGGCTTCTTCCAACACCCTCTGGCTGTCTTGGGACAGAACCGGGAAGGGGACAGCAGCAAGGTATGCCTTCAGTTCCGAAGAGGAGAAATCGGCTCTAGAAGCATACACCGCTTTGAAAAATTCCAGGAACCTGGCGTTAACTTCCTCCGGAGAGGACACAATGTTCCCTCGGTCATCAGCAATGCTGGCTATATGAGTAGTAGCAGAATGATCCCTTGCCAGCCAAGCCAGCAGCCTACCATTCTTATTACCATGTTCAAAGATCCGTTGTTTAGAGTAAAGCATGGATTTTTTAGTTTGTTCCACATTATGTAGTGAAAGGTCTCGGAGAGCCCCTTGCCACATCCTATGATTTATGTCCGTAGGAGACTGAACATAGGTTGTTTCCTTAGCTGCCGCAGCCTTTTCTAGTGTTTCCTGCGACCGAGAAGCCTCTTTCTGCAGAGAAGCCACACGGGAGATGTATTCACCCCTTACCCAGGCCTTAAAGGTGTCCCATAAAATAGCTGCTCTTGGTGTGGACCCATTTCTTAGCCAAAAATCACAGATAGCTTCTAGCATGTCCTCCTGCAGCCGTTCATCTGTTGCCCAGAACCTGGATAAACGCCACAGTCTCAGTCCCGGGGGATTAGACAGTGATAATGTAACTTGTAATGGGGCATGATCCGATATACCCCTTGGTAAATGTTTCGCATCTCTGACCCAACCCAGCGTCCCGGAGGACCCGTAGGCTAGATCAATGCGCGAGAGCGCCCTATAGGAGGACGAGTGACATGTGTATTCCCTGTCAAATGGGTGGAACTGTCGCCATATGTCAGTGAGGCCATACATATCTGCCCAGTCTCTCAAGTCGGGAGGGGTACGAGTCTGCGTACCTAATCTGTCCTCCCCCTGCGGCACCATATTAAAGTCACCAAAGAAGAAAACCTCTCTGGTGTCATAGTTCATCACAGTTTGCATGATATCGTATAGGAGTTGCGCCTTGGCTGGAGGGGGGAGATATAGGCCCACTAGCACCATATTTTTGTCATAAAGGGAAACATGCAAAATCACGTATCTTCCCCCTGGGTCAACATGCACATCCAGCAACTGGATCGGAAGGGACCTGCGGATCAGAATGCTCACACCCCTCGCATATGTAGAATATGTGGAATGTTGGTGTATTCCAACCCAAGCCTTCCGGAGCCCCAGTATCCGCGCACCCACCAAGTGGGTTTCCTGGAGGATGCAGATGTGGGGGTTGTAATTTTTTATGTATTTGAACACCAGCGATCTTTTTATGGCCGAATTCATGCCTCTAACGTTCCATGATATAATGGAGAGATTAGCCATGTATGAGTGGGTTGGAATAAGTGAGCAGGATCCCCAGGTCCCCTCCCCCAAGAGGTCCCAACCTAGTCATGGGGACACAACCATAGTGCAGATATACATTTTGCATCATTAAGACCATATAGCTGTGTTTAAGCATCGGTACAACATATCTTTCCCTAATAAGCGACTCCAAACTATTAACTGAAAATAAACGTTCCCCAAACCTCCGCAGCAGCGGATACAACTCCCCCCCCACCCCCACCCCCAGAAAATACCGGAGGTGATCATATCCCCAACCCCCCAACAAGAACATCAAGTCACAGAGGGCGCTCACATATGGCGAGAGGAACTGTGAGCAAACCAGCAGAGATGCTGGCATCAAGAATTCACATTAACAGTCTCCCAGGTGGTGCTGGGGGCACAGTGCTTGTTGCATAAAAAAAAAAAAAAAAAAAAAAATTGAAATAAAAAAGGAAAAAGTAAAATAAAAATGTTTCCTTTCCCCCCCGTGAAATATAAATAGTACGTGTAAGGGGGGCAGGAGAAAAGCAGCTCCCCCCCCCCCCCCCCAAAAAGGGGAAAAAGGCACAAGTGAAAAACAGGAGAACTTTGGTATATCCTTTTTGGCTCCGCACAGGGGGCCATCAACCGCAGAGAGTAATAAAAAGGGGGAAAAAAAGAAAAAAAAAAAAAAAAAAAGAAAAACAAAAACCCTCCACTTCCCGCTACAGGCCGTACCCACCCCCAGTACTCCAGCTCCACTGAATTGTATATTTGTAGGATATGTCCTGCCGTTGCCATTATAGGAACCCCCTGCCATCTTGCCTGTCAGTGGGAGATAGGATCAAGCCCGGTCCAGACCTTGAGTTCTTACACGGGCAAGGGGTTTAACCCCCTCCACTTGCAAGCCGTTGCCCGTCAATATCACTGCGTACCTCATAGTAGTCCCACCTCGAGCCACTCGCAGCCGGGCACCGTGTATGGCAGCGGCATGCAGCCTGTTACTAGCCAGTGTGTCACGTACCGTTCATAGTCCGCCGTGTAGATCAGCAAGGGGCAACCAAGTAGTGCCTACCGTCTCAGGCAGGCCTAGCAGCATCAACGTCTCAGCTCCCATAAGAGTCACAAGGCAGCAGGGATCCCCCGTCAGCATGGTCCGTGAGAGGCCGACCTAATACCCTCAAAATGGGTTCAGGGCAGCCACAACAGGATCAACATACCATCATTTGCAGGGGGTGCCGTCTTTATAATGCACAACCACAGGTGGGAAGCATAGAGCCAGGGAGTCTTGGAGCAGGGAGTAGGTCCATCCGAGCTGGCCGTAGATATCGGTTAGTGAGCGGGGGGTAACGAGTCCAGCCATGTTGCCGCGTCGCGAGGTGTAGTGAAGAACTTAACCGTGTCCCCCATTTGAATCCTTAGCTTGGCGGGAAAAAGGACACTGTATTTTATGTTCCGGGCGCGAAGTCCTACTTTGACTTGATCAAAGGACCGGCGCAGTTTCTGTGTCTCAATGGAGTAGTCCGGGAAGAACATTAACTTAGTGTTCTGGTATCGCACTTCGCCCGCCTTACGGGCGGCCCGGAGGATTTCATCCCGGTCCCTAAAATTGAGCATCCGGAAGATTAATGTGCGAGGGTTAGAGCCTGGTGGGCCCGGAACCGGAGGGATACGGTGGGCCCGCTCCACAGTATAATACGGGGAAAATTGTGCGGAGGGTATTACCGCTCTCAGCAGCTCCTCCACGAATACTGTCGGATTCTTCCCCTCCACTCCCTCCGGAAGGCCGACGATCCGGAGGTTGTTCCTCCGGTTCCGGTTCTCGGCGTCGTCCACCTTGTATTCCAGGGCCCGAACCCGGGTCTGCAGGGTGCGGATGGAGGCAGTGTGATCCGCAACGGCATCCTCTGTGTGGGCTACTCGTTGTTCCGCTTCCGTGACCCTGGAGCGCAGTTTGTCCAGGTCTTGCCTGATAAGGCCCACGTCCAATTGATCTGCCTCAATCTTATTGGTGAGGGTGGCCTGACACAGGGCTATAGCCGCCATCACTTCTTGGAACCCCACCTGGTTCGTCGCATCCACGGCCTCCGTTTGCGACGCCATGTTTCCCACAGGCCTAGGGGAGTCCGCCACGTGTCGGGCCGCTGGTGTCGGTATATCCGCTGCTCCTTGCGGGAACCGAAGTCTCTTTCCACTCCTCCGGGTTCGGTAGGACATCCGGATGTTTTTTAAGGTAAATTGGAGGTTTTGTTTCCAGCGGGAGACAGGATCTATAGGATATGCTCAGCAGAGCTCTGGGTCATGCGTCCTCTCAGTCCGCCATGCTAGCCACGCCCACTATAAAGCGTGACATGTTTGGTATCTATTTACTCGGCGTAACATCATCTTTCACATTATACAAAAAAATTGGGCTAACTTTACTGTTTTGTTTTTTTTAAATTCATGAAAGTATCTTTTTCCCAAAAAGTTACGCTTAAAACACTGCTGCACAAATACCGTGTGACATAAAATATTGCAACAATCGCCATTTTATTCTCTAGATTCTCTGCTAAAAAATATATATATATATATATATATATATATATATAATGCTTGGGGGTTCTAAGTAATTTTCTAGCAAAAAATATGGATTTTAACTTAACGTAAACACCAAATGTCAGAAATAGGCGTAGTCATGAAAGGGTTAACATACAAAGTGAGAGTGCAGAAATAAATCATATTGTTTATTTGAAGAGTATGTGACCTGAAAGTTCAATATAACACACACAAGGCTTAACATAAACCTGATCTCCGTAGCTGCAGGGACTGTGGAGCAATTCATCCTAATAACTGTGCATAACCAGAGATAACGCTCTTACAGAATATTCATACCAATCAAAATCTATGCAAAATTGTAAATGTGTCATACAGCCCTGACTTCAAAATAATTTAATAAAATATTTGTATCACTTTAATAGCTCAAAGTAGAAGCAGTGAGATTATCAAGTTGTCTTTGTCCTTCCTAGAGCTGTGTTCACATTAGAGTTTGGAAAGCTGCTGCAAGTAATGAGAGGCCATAGTGAGTTTAGCTGCTGAGTCACTTAAAGCGGAGTTCCACCCAAAAGTGATTCCTCCCCCCCTCCGGTGTCACATTTGGCACCTTTCAGAGGGAGGGGGTGCAGATACCTTTATAATACAGGTATCTGCACCTACTTCCGGGAATAGACTCCCGCTGGAGTCACGCCCCTTCCCGCACTCCCCCGATGTCTCCTGGGAAACACACAGGTCCCAGGAGATAGCGGGACCATTTATGACGCGCAGCGTGACTCGCGCATGCACAGTAGGGAACCGGGAAGTGAAGCCGTAACGGTTCACTTTCTGATTCCCTCACCGAGAATGGCGGCGGCAGCAGCCGAGAGCTGAGCGATTGATTGGCTTCAAGCTGCCGACATCGCTGGACTCCAGGAAAGGTAAGTGTCCATTTATTAAAAGTCAGCAGCTGGAGTATTTGTAGCTGCTGGCTTTTAATACATTTTTTTTAGGTGCACTCTTCTTTAAGGAAAGAATTGGTGCAGAGTAGGCTGAGGTGATTAGTCTCTGTAGGGGGGTGAGGTGTAGGGTGAACTGAGATGCTAAGAGAAGGGCTTGGAGGACCTCAATGTGTCTTCTGTAAACATTAAAGTGTTATTAAACCCAGAAACAAACATGTTTTTACATTGCAGCTTACCAATTCTTAGATGTGATGGCTGCATTAGTTTTATTTTTTTAGAATTTCTTTCTTTTATTTTCACCTGGCGATCCTGTCAGTAAGTCTGTTGTTTTTCAACAGGGCAAGCTGCCCTGCAGATGTAGCAGTTAGTGGGTTAAGACAAACCATTTAACACTGACAGGGGTACTTACAATAATTGGCTTTTATTTATTTATGTAAAACCTTTAACCCAGAAGGAAAAAATAAACTGTCAGTGTAATAAAGTACTTACAAAGTGTTAGTTGGCGTTTGGCTTATTATGTCTAGTGTATCTAAATCTGCTAGTGCGTCTAACACTCACCCCCTCCCAGGGTATCAATGCTGCTGTCTATAGGTGTCTCTGTTCACTGTGTCACTCTTCATCCAGAGTGTAGGCACTCTTATGCCGCGTACACACGATCAGAAATCCCGCCAGCAAATGTCCGATGAGAGCTTTTGGTCGGAAAATGCCGTGTGTATGCTCCATCGTAGTTTTGCTGGCTGAATTCAAGTCAGTAAAAGATTGAGAGCAGGTTCTCAATTTTTCGGTCTTGTTTTGGAAATTCCGATCGTCTGTAGCAATTCCGACGTGCAAAATTCCTACGCATGCTCAGAAACAATTTGACGCATGCTCGGAAGCATTGAACTTAATTTTCTCGACTCGTCGTAGTGTTGTACGTCACCGCGTTCATGACGGTCGAAAGTTCAGCAAACTTTTGTGTGACCTTGTGTATGCAAGCCAAGCTTGAGCGGAATTCCGTCAGAAAAAACATCCAAGAATTATCTGACGGAAACTCCTCTCGTGTGTACGCGGCATAATACAGGAGGTGTGTTACTAGTCACAAGGTGAAAACGGGAATGGGTGGGGCAGCCGAAAAAAAAAGAAAACAAATACGGCCACCATATCTAATGATTGGTAATCTGCATATTTGGTTTTGGGTGTAACACCACTTTAAGAATGAATTACTTCACAGTGTGTGCAGCTAAAGAGGTCAGTATATACTTGATTGCCCAAAGCCTGGCCACAAATTCACTTGAAGAAATAAATATCATGTGTTTCTTAGGGGATCTATCTGCATGGCTAAACACTTGCCATATTTGTGTGTAAAGTGTGTTAATTAATTTCTGTAGATGTAACAGTAGCATAAAGCTGGCAATAGATGGTTCGAATCTCGGCTGGTCAGCAGGAACCGCCTGAGATTCAAACTATGTATGGGCAGACTGAATGTACCAAAGTTGGTTGGCATCTATCTATCTATCTATCTATCTATCTATCTATCTATCTATCTATCTCTCTTTCTCTTGGTCTCTATTTTTAACTAGTGTATATATGTGTCTATTACCATATGTTTCCCCACTCTTTCCTCCAATGAAGCAGAAAAGTAATTTGCATACCTAACAATTATTATTTAACAAAATTACAGTATGCTGAAGACAGCAAATACCAAGCATGTATGTATTCATCAGTCACTGTGTAGCAAACAGTACTATTGTTTGATTTACCCTAATGCTATAATTTTCTGTATTGTTGCATGTGAAAAACTGGCTACTCCTGTGAAAGAAAACTAGGAAAAAATAATAACAAGGGCAAAATTAAACAAAATATACAAGTATACTCATACAGTTTGCAGTTTGACAAAGACAAACGCCATTTGGTGCCATGTATAATATATTTTAGGTAACCACATAGATATGGAATATATGATTGCCTAGAATAACACAAGCAGGGTGAATACCCATACATACAGTATGGACAAACTGTTTTATTTCTACATATACTGTATACTATGGTCATGCCACAATACCAAATTTCACATCAGATGGAGCTGCAGATGACATATATAACTACAGGTCTCAATATTTAGAAAACTTTTAAAAAAATACTGTTAAAGGATAAGTTCACCTTTAAAAAAAAAATGAATTGACCTGCAAAAAAATGTGCATTTATTTAAACACTTGCCGACCGCCTAACTGTAAATGTATGTCATTACTTTGATGTTAAATACCAGGGTTATGGCAGCAGCTAGGGCGATATGTATTCTTCTACATATTTTTGGTAAAAAAAAAATAAAAATCGCAATAAGCTTATATTGATTGGTTTGCGCAAAATTTATAGCGTCTACAAAATTGGGGATAGTTTTGTGGCATTTTTATTATACATTTTTTTTTTAGTAGTAGTAATGGCGGCGATCTGCAATTTTTACAGGGACTGCGACATTATGGTGGACAGATCGGACACTTTTGACACTATTTTGGGACCGTTGTCACTTATACAGTGATCAGTGCTATAAAAATGCATTGATTACTGAATAAATGACACTGGCAGTGAAGGGGTTAACAACTAGGGGGCGATGAAGGGGTTAAGTGTGTCCTAGGGAGTGATTCTAACGGTGGGGGGGAGGGGCTTCAACAAACATGACTGCGATCACTGCTCTCGATGACAGAGAGCAGTGATCTCTGTCATGACACAAGGCAGAACAGGGAAATGCTTTGTTTATGGGGGAAATCCCTGTTCTACCTCTCGTGGGCAATCAGCGTCCACGGGACAGCCGATCGGAAATGCTGCCTGCAAAAGACCGTTGTTGTGAGCTTTTGGTCGGAAAATGCCACCGTGTGTATGCTTCAATCAGACTTTTGCTGGTGGCATTGATTGAGAGCAGGTTCTCAATTTTTCGGTCGAAAAAAGTTCCTATCCGAAAATGCGTTCGTGTGTATGGCATTTCCGACGTGCAAAAACTCACGCATGCTTAGATTCAAGTACAAGACAGAAGCGATTGGTCTGGTAAAACTACCATTTGTAATGGCACATTCGCCATGCTGAAATTTTTTAAATAGTTTAATGCAGCGCATTCTCTTCTTCTTTATAATGCTAGAAGAGCGAAGTTGTTTTGCTGCTCATATTCTCACAATTGATTTATTTATTATTTCTCGTGATCTACTGAATAATCTTTTTTGTTTTTAAAGCCAGATCCCCATAATAATGTTTAGAATTATTTTTTATTGTAATTTTTTTATTTTTAAGCAAGAACTTATTTTTTTTGGCTTGTTTTGGCAGACAAGAACGCACTGAAAAACACATACAAACTGACTGCACGCACTGAAAACCAGATACAAACCCACAAGCACAAACTGAACAGCAGTAAAACGATCTGAAAAGCACGAATCGTCTCTCACCAAACTTCTACTAACACGAGATAAACACGAGATTAGCAGAAGGAGCCCAAAGGGTGGCACACTGGCTATTGAACTTCCTTTTTCTAGTCCCGTTGTACGTGCTGTAGGTCACTGCGTTGTTGACGGTCAGAATTTGGTGTGACCGTGTGTATGCTAGACAAGCTTGAGTGGAATCCTGTCGGAAAAACCATCATAGTTTTTTTCCGACCAAAATTCTGATCGTGTGTACGTGGCATAAGTTGCTGTTGCACAGGTGTGCACAATTTTAAAGCATGACTTGTTTCGTATCTATTTACTCTGCGTAATATCATGTTTCCCATTTTACCAAACAATTAGGTATTATATTTTGGTTTTGTGCATTATAATTCAAAAAAGTGTATTTAAAAAAAAAAAAATGTTTGAAAAACTGCTACGCAAATACTGTGAACCATACAAAAATTGCAACACCCACTATTTTATTCTCTGGGGACTCTGCTTTAAAAAAAAATATATGATAGAGCGCATACCAGTCGCAGCCAGAACCATAGTTACACACATCCTTCTTAGCACCAGATTAGCAATAATACGACATTGGAAGGCCAAAGATCCTCCCACATTCAAGGAAATAGTTGAGTTTACCAACACACATGCAACCTATGAGCTTATGTTTGCTGCATCCCAAGGTAATTATCAAAAACTAAAAACCAAATAGTCCAGATAGGCTATCTGGTACTCATCTAACCATAAAGGTTGAGATAAGTGACAATTTATTGTCCCGATTGCTGTTGACTCATGTTTGATCCGAAACGTCCTACACAGCTTTTTCTCTGTTATGTTTTTTTTTTATTTTATTTTTTTATTTCACTATTACTTTCGTTACCTCAGTCAGCGTCAATTTTAGACACGACCTTGTTACCATAGGTTAGGAATCTAAGCCCTAACTCTAGTTACTATATGTTATAAAGACTTTAATGGAAAACATATACCGTATATATACTTGAGTATAAGCTGAGTTTTTCAGCAGATTTTTTTGTGCTGAAAGTTCCCCCCTCGGCTTATACTCGAGTCAAGCACTTTTCTGTAGCAGAGAATGACATTTTCTGACCAGATTTGGGGTCCCGTATCTCGGGCCACTTGGGTCTAGGAACCCCAAATTTGGTGTGCAAACCCAGTGGAACTAGCACTACAACATATCCAATTGGTTCCTAGCACCAAGTGGCCCCCGAGATACAGGGCCCCAAAGTCGGTCAACTGCATCCATCTGTCATTTCGCGACCCGTTTTTGTTGCAGCTAGGGTGCATCTAGGAACCCTTAACTACCAACTTTGAAGTTTGGGGGACCTATGGCTGCAAATGGGCACATTGAGGCTGCAAATGGGCACAGTGAGGCATGCAAATGGGCACAGTGAGGCTGCAAATGGGCATTGTTGACCCTCTTTTCCACTGACAGTAGCTGCGCATTTCTCACTCTAGGCTTATACTCAATACGTTTTCCCTGTTTTTTGTGGTAAAATGAGTTGCCTCGGCTTATATTCGGGTCGCTTATGTGGAAAGGAGCTGCGCTAAAGATTGAAAATATCAAAAAAAAAAAATCTATATATGTTTATATAAAAATTATTATAAAAAAAAATAAGTTTTGATTTTTACATTTAAACAAAATGTGGTAACTTGCCCAAATAAGGACTGACACGCTCACGTGAAAGGAGCTGCGCTAAAGATTGAAAATATCAAGAAAATTTAATATATGATATAAAATATTATACCAAATAAGGACAGAATGGTATTTGCCCAGATAGCTATGCGTTTCACGTGAAAAGTGTCAAAGAAAAAGTCTGCATGCTATCAGACTATCCCATAAAAAATAAATAAAAACCCGGCTGAGCTCTTCCTATTTATGTGGAAGTGAAATTAAATGTGCAAAGTGGATATACACTGACTAGTGAGATCAGAGGACGACCTACAGAGCATAAATCAACACAAATTACAAAACTAGTGAAAATAAGTAAACACCCTGCTGAGCATTCAATGATATATGATACCTGTTATCGACTGTTGAAAAGAAGATACAAATTTTTATATCATATACTATAAATAGTGTGCAAACTATATCTTAGACTATAGCCAGTAAACCTTGGTGAAAATAATCCAGAAAAAGGATAATATTTCAACTTGATGAAAAAATAGTGAACACCCTACAGGGCATTCAGGACAATATTATACCTGTTACTGACTATTGGAAAATAAATGCCAACTTGATACCATAACTATTGAGTTAAGTGCAAACTATAACCTAGAATATAGCCAGTGAACCTTTAGTGACAATGATGCAAAAAAGAAATAAAAACAATAAACACCCTACAGAGCTTAAAAATTGCAATGGTGACCGGATATATGTATAATCCCCTGGGAATGAGTGAAAACAATCCCTTAGGGGTTGTGTGACAGCCGCTTCACCATAGAAATGTAATTAATCACAAAAAAAATATATATAAAAGTGCGTCTTGAAATGCACAATGTAGCAAACAAGTTCCGTGCTTTAAACAGTCTATGTGAAGACTCCAGCTGTCTTGAAATAAAAGTGACTTGTATAACACCAAGAAAAGATGTGAAGACCTCCACCATAGGGCTAACTTGTCTCCTTACCGGAACTATATGGTCCCTTCTTAGGGGGACCTTTCACGCAAGTGGCTCTCAACCCTAGCCAGGGGTATACTGGGGGGAACGTCCGGTATCCAACCGATCAGAATAACTCGTCCAGAATAGCTCCCAACCAAGGGTCCTTCTCTGATGTCAGCTCAGGATCAAGCTCAGTAGCCAAATTGCAGTTAGAACCAAAGGGGATTAAAGAGAGCTCACATAGTGTGAAATCCAACGATATTTTATTAAATAAAAATAAGTAAACACTTACAGTGTAGCAAAATTAGATAGGCATGAAGCGAGCCGGCCGGTCTCGCGAATACAGCCCGTGGTATGGGATCACGTCTTACAGCGGTAGCGTCAGGACGTAGCTCCTCCTCCCTACGCGTTTCGTCATCAACGGACGTCGTCACGGGGCACGGGCTGCGTCATGACGCACCGCATTATATACAGGCACTAATCACCCAAGCCTCAATGTGAGTCTCAGACTAGGGAACAGCGTCCGCCATTTTGGAAGAGGGAAAGAACACTCTAAACCGCATATGAACTGAGGGATCAGTTGGTAATAAATTTGTTCCAACCAGTGGTGAGGGCAAATGGTCTGCACCATATCTAACTGGAACGAAGCGTTCCTAACAGATTCACATTGAGTGAAAAACATAAAAAATGTTAGAAAAAAATAAAAAATAAAAAAAACATATATAAAATAAAGGTTGTGCAGTTACAACCTTGCCAGAAAGGTTTTGTAGGACCAAATAACATGACAGGGACTGCTCAGATTTAAGGAACTCAAAGGGTCAAGTGTGATATGTCGACCCTCTACGGAGTGAGGGAAAATTGTCTATTTGACAAGGTGAATACACATTGATGAACGGAGCTCCATTATGGACTAGAAAAATAAAAATTGGACTCTTGAAAAGGTAAATCCACATTGATGGACGGAGCTCCATTATGGACTAAAAAAATGAAAATTGGAATCTTAAAATATTAAGCCCTAAATAGGAACTCAATATAGAGGGGTACATGGAAAAAAGTTATAATGAGAATTCCCATGTTCAAAATTTTAATCGTCGCTATGTGAGATTAAAATTAAAAAAATTAAAAATTTAAAAATTAAAATAAAAATGGAAACTATTAGAGTTTACCATTAGTAGAGGTATATATGAGACTAGTTATTGAGCAGGCTATATGGTTAATGTGGAGAACGGTCAGGATGGGCTGTTCTTACTGTCAGAGATCCACAATGATGGCCAGACATATCGGGATGGCAATACCAAATATAATACTACATAGGCATATAATACATTCCGATAAGATGATAGAACAAACCTACATTTTAGGAGTATATAAGCTCATATGTTAACAATACCCAATATGGTAGTGGGACAAACCCACATAACTGTAATATATAGGCACATATGTCAACAATAACGAATGAAGGAAAACATTATATTGTCAAAACCTCCCATACACAGGATGTTAATGTTATGTGGACAGCTTGAAGGCAAGCTACTATGAATTATCTATGAAGCAATTAATGTCGACATCTATGTTGAGTCCGAACGGTGTATAACTTTTGAGTTTATGGACCCATGACATTTCTAGTTTGGAAATACTGTTCACCATATTGCTCCCTCGCCAGTGTGGACTAAATTTATCAATGCCCAAAAATATGGTGTTATTGGGATCCCTGTTATGAACTCGAAGGTAGTGCTTAGACACTGAGTGCTTTGTGAAGCCCCGACGTATGTTATTTATGTGTTCATTCAATCTGACCTGTAATGGTCTTTTGGTCCGGCCCACATACTGGAGCCCACACGGGCATTGGAGCATGTAGACCACTCCTACTGTAGAGCATGTGATGAACGGCTCTATGTCATACTGTTGGGAGGTGCAAGTGGAAACAAATGATGTAGTTCTTCTGGCTTTTATTTTGTTAAGTGTGCAGACTTGGCAACGTCTACATTGGTGGTAACCTTTGAGCATCGGAAAAAAGCCAGTCTGAGTAAGAGGAGGATTTAGAATGTTGGGAGCTATCTTGTCCTTCAGAGAGGGAGCTCCTCTGAAAACAACCTGAGGTTTGTCAGGAAGGATAGCCCCCAATATTCTATCACTCCGTAGAATGTGCCAATGCTTGCCAATGATATGTTTAACATTGGCATGTTGGCAAGAAAAGCTGGTGATAAAAGGGTTACGGAATGAATCATTTTTCTGACCTGGCGGCTTTTCGATTAGTAGTGTATTCCGATCAGTCTTGTCCACTAAGGCAAGGGTGTCAATAAGGAATTCTGATGTGTAGCCCTTATCTTTAAAACGTGAAGTGAGAACAGATGATTGAGCTAAGAAGGTGTCATGGTCGGTACAGTTACGTTTTAAACGGAGGTATTGGCTCTTTGGGACTGATTTCAACCACGACATGTGATGGCAGCTGTCTTGTGGGATAAAGGAGTTGCGATCAGTGGGTTTGAAGTAAGTTGATGTCTTAAAGGAACCATTATCAATAGATATGGAGAGATCTAAGAAATGTATGGATTCCTGGCTGGCCTCATAACTGAGGTGTATCCCTCTGTTGTTGTTATTAAGATGGCACATAAATTCGGATAGTTCTGATTCTCCACCCTTCCATAGGAGGAGGATGTCGTCTATGTAGCGTGCCCACAAGACTATTTGAGGTCTTGGCTGGGCATAGACGACATCCTCCTCCCATTTGGCCATATAGAGATTCGCCAGGCTGGGAGCATATTTTGCTCCCATGGCGACACCCCTATCTTGCCTATAGTATTGCCCATCGAACCAGAAGAAATTGTGCCCTGCGGCAAACTCTAATAGTTCCATGATATAATTAATCTGTATGTAGGGCAATTTGGAATTTTTTTGCAAATAATATAACACAGCCTCTAAACCCAATTGATGTGGAATTATCGTGTAGAGGGAGGTCACATCTGCAGTTATCAGCCATAATCCTTCACATGGTGTTATGGTAGAGAGGAGGTTGATAACGTGTCTGGTATCTTTTGTGTAAGATGGCATTAATTGCACCAAGGGCTGTAAGAAAAAATCTATGTACTTGCCCACCCGGGAGGTAACGGAGTCGATCCCGCTCACTATGGGACGTCCCGGGGGGCAAGTCTGATTCTTGTGCACCTTGGGCAAATAATAGATAATAGGTATCCTCGGTACCTTCGGGATCAGAAAAAGGCTCTCCTTTTTATTTAGTACCTTTAGGTCCAATCCCTTAATAACCAATTCCTCCAAAATCTTCCTATATCTGGTATTAGGATTAGATGGCAATAAGACGTATGTGGCTTCATCAGCCAAAATGCGTCTCATTTCTTGTAAGTAGTCATCTTTATTTAGGATGACTATGCCGCCCCCCTTGTCGGCGGGGCGGATCACTAGATTATTGTTGGAGCATAAGGTGTCGATACCCAAATCGATATCCTTTTTATTTCTGAACACCTTAACCTTCATCTCATCTAGGTCTTTGAGGGCTAGATCTCTAAAAACTTTCAGTGAGGGGGGCAGATGGCCTGGGGGGTTAAATAAGGAGGCGTTTCGTAATCCCGAATGTACGAAACCTCTAGTTGCCGACACAGATGGATTATATGGGTTTGAGGCCATATACCTCTGTATGTTGAGTTTTCGGACGTATTTATGAATGTCCATGTAAGTTTGAAACTTACTTATGTTACGTGGTGGTGCATATTTTAGGCCTTTGTCTAAAACTATTAGTTCAGGTTCGGTCAAGGTGTGGGAACTCAGGTTGTATATGCCAGTATTGGTTATGTTCGTGGTCTTTTGGGACTTAGAGCGCCTCCCCCCTCGAGTTCCTCTCTTAGTTCGACTACTCTTTTTACCCCTTGGTTTGGCCTGGGAAAACCCCAATGTTGATCTGTGGTATTTCCCAATTGGTTTATTTTGGCATCTCCTCGCCCAATTGGAGGATAATCACCTTGGTTTCTATCTGTATACCCTGTGGTGGAATTGGATTGAAAGAATTCCCTAGATGTCTCTAGGTCCCTTAAGGGTAAATAGCTATTCTGTGTATTAATGTTGTAGTCATGTTGGTAATCGCTGTTATAGTGTATTATTGAAGAGTCTCCATATGATTCAGGTTGACTGTATGTGTTATATTCTGTATAATTTGGGTATGTTGGGTCATGGTTAGCCCCCATTGGGCCCATCTGTGAATTGCTGTACTGACCTCTATGTCCATATTGGGCACCAGGGTCGGTATTGCCGCCTCGACCGCGTGTGGGATACTGGCCGCGCGCACGACCCCGGCCCCGAGAGCGTTGTGGTCTAAAATTGTTATACTGGCCACTAGTACCTCTTTGGGATGGGGGGGGCATTGGGTGGTAGTATTGAGTTGCTTGGCCCCTGTTGTTCTGATTAGAATGAACTGGGCGTTTATGGCCAGTTCCAATGGGTGGCCCCTGTGAGCTGCCTCTAGGGGATCCTCCCTTCCCCACGTGTGAATCTTGGTTCCCACTGAGCTGAGTGGAGGGTTTTACTGTAGGTGGATAACCTGCCTGGGGGGTAGTATCCATATCCCTACTGTCAGTACCCTGTTCTGCCAACAATTTTCTTTGCCACTCAAAAACCGATTGTGAGGCATAATCTGCAACATCTCTGTTGTATTTTTTCTTTTTTTTGATTTTTTGTTCTCTTTCCTCTTTTTCTAATGTTTTAAGTAGGCCTGCCGACCTTCCTAGATACTCTTCCTTGCCTTTAAAGGGAATCATTTTTTCTTTTATGAGTTTGACCTCTTCATCTAGTCTGGCAAGTTTGCTGGATTTGCGTTCAATCAAGAACCGTAAGAGGCTGAGACCAGCCTCATTGAAATGTTTATACCACCCTTCTAGGTCCGTCTCTCCCTTTTGAGGGCTTACATCCCACCTTAGACTTCGTGGTACCATATGATGTTTTACATACGTTTCTAAAAACGCTACATCCCACTGAGTATGTATCTCAGAAATGGTGAGATTTTTGAGCCTCAAGAAGAGACCTCCGAGGTCTCCCTCGCCCTCCCTGAAAGGCTCAAATACCCCATCGATGTTGACCACCCTGGTAGCCCGAAAGTCAAAAATATCCATCACTATTGTGGTGGGGGTTGAATGAAAAGCTGCAACTAATAAGTATAAGAAATAGTAAAATGTAAAGAAAAAGTTGCACTATCCTGATGTGTAAAGCTGCTGCTCAAAATGTTATACTACATAGGCAAAATGGCTGTGGAAAGGAGCTGCGCTAAAGATTGAAAATATCAAGAAAATTTAATATATGATATAAAATTTTATACCAAATAAGGACAGAATGGTATTTGCCCAGATAGCTATGCGTTTCACGTGAAAAGTGTCAAAGAAAAAGTCTGCATGCTATCAGACTATCCCATAAAAAATAAATAAAATAAAAACCCGGCTGAGCTCTTCCTATTTATGTGGAAGTGAAATTAAATGTGCAAAGTGGATATACACTGACTAGTGAGATCAGAGGACGACCTACAGAGCATAAATCAACACAAATTACAAAACTAGTGAAAATAAGTAAACACCCTGCTGAGCATTCAATGATATATGATACCTGTTATCGACTGTTGAAAAGAAGATACAAATTTTTATATCATATACTATAAATAGTGTGCAAACTATGTCTTAGACTATAGCCAGTAAACCTTGGTGAAAATAATCCAGAAAAAGGATAATATTTCAACTTGATGAAAAAATAGTGAACACCCTACAGGGCATTCAGGACAATATTATACCTGTTACTGACTATTGGAAAATAAATGCCAACTTGATACCATAACTATTGAGTTAAGTGCAAACTATAACCTAGAATATAGCCAGTGAACCTTTAGTGACAATGATGCAAAAAAGAAATAAAAAACAATAAACACCCTACAGAGCTTAAAAATTGCAATGGTGACCGGATATATGAATAATCCCCTGGGAATGAGTGAAAACAATCCCTTAGGGGTTGTGTGACAGCCGCTTCACCATAGAAATGTATATACTTACAAGAAATGAGACGCATTTTGGCTGATGAAGCCACATACGTCTTATTGCCATCTAATCCTAATACCAGATATAGGAAGATTTTGGAGGAATTGGTTATTAAGGGATTGGACCTAAAGGTACTAAATAAAAAGGAGAGCCTTTTTCTGATCCCGAAGGTACCGAGGATACCTATTATCTATTATTTGCCCAAGGTGCATAAGAATCAGACTTGCCCCCCGGGACGTCCCATAGTGAGCGGGATCGACTCCGTTACCTCCCGGGTGGGCAAGTACATAGATTTTTTCTTACAGCCCTTGGTGCAATTAATGCCATCTTACACAAAAGATACCAGACACGTTATCAACCTCCTCTCTACCATAACACCATGTGAAGGATTATGGCTGATAACTGCAGATGTGACCTCCCTCTACACGATAATTCCACATCAATTGGGTTTAGAGGCTGTGTTATATTATTTGCAAAAAAATTCCAAATTGCCCTACATACAGATTAATTATATCATGGAACTATTAGAGTTTGCCGCAGGGCACAATTTCTTCTGGTTCGATGGGCAATACTATAGGCAAGATAGGGGTGTCGCCATGGGAGCAAAATATGCTCCCAGCCTGGCGAATCTCTATATGGCCAAATGGGAGGAGGATGTCGTCTATGCCCAGCCAAGACCTCAAATAGTCTTGTGGGCACGCTACATAGACGACATCCTCCTCCTATGGAAGGGTGGAGAATCAGAACTATCCGAATTTATGTGCCATCTTAATAACAACAACAGAGGGATACACCTCAGTTATGAGGCCAGCCAGGAATCCATACATTTCTTAGATCTCTCCATATCTATTGATAATGGTTCCTTTAAGACATCAACTTACTTCAAACCCACTGATCGCAACTCCTTTATCCCACAAGACAGCTGCCATCACATGTCGTGGTTGAAATCAGTCCCAAAGAGCCAATACCTCCGTTTAAAACGTAACTGTACCGACCATGACACCTTCTTAGCTCAATCATCTGTTCTCACTTCACGTTTTAAAGATAAGGGCTACACATCAGAATTCCTTATTGACACCCTTGCCTTAGTGGACAAGACTGATCGGAATACACTACTAATCGAAAAGCCGCCAGGTCAGAAAAATGATTCATTCCGTAACCCTTTTATCACCAGCTTTTCTTGCCAACATGCCAATGTTAAACATATCATTGGCAAGCATTGGCACATTCTACGGAGTGATAGAATATTGGGGGCTATCCTTCCTGACAAACCTCAGGTCGTTTTCAGAGGAGCTCCCTCTCTGAAGGACAAGATAGCTCCCAACATTCTAAATCCTCCTCTTACTCAGACTGGCTTTTTTCCGATGCTCAAAGGTTACCACCAATGTAGACGTTGCCAAGTCTGCACACTTAACAAAATAAAAGCCAGAAGAACTACATCATTTGTTTCCACTTGCACCTCCCAACAGTATGACATAGAGCCGTTCATCACATGCTCTACAGTAGGAGTGGTCTACATGCTCCAATGCCCGTGTGGGCTCCAGTATGTGGGCCGGACCAAAAGACCATTACAGGTCAGATTGAATGAACACATAAATAACATACGTCGGGGCTTCACAAAGCACTCAGTGTCTAAGCACTACCTTCGAGTTCATAATAGGGATCCCAATAACACCATATTTTTGGGCATTGATAAATTTAGTCCACACTGGCGAGGGAGCAATATGGTGAACAGTATTTCCAAACTAGAAATGTCATGGGTCCATAAACTCAAAAGTTATACACCGTTCGGACTCAACATAGATGTCGACATTAATTGCTTCATAGATAATTCATAGTAGCTTGCCTTCAAGCTGTCCACATAACATTAACATCCTGTGTATGGGAGGTTTTTGACAATATAATGTTTTCCTTCATTCGTTATTGTTGACATATGTGCCTATATATTACAGTTATGTGGGTTTGTCCCACTACCATATTGGGTATTGTTAACATATGAGCTTATATACTCCTAAAATGTAGGTTTGTTCTATCATCTTATCGGAATGTATTATATGCCTATGTAGTATTATATTTGGTATTGCCATCCCGATATGTCTGGCCATCATTGTGGATCTCTGACAGTAAGAACAGCCCATCCTGACCGTTCTCCACATTAACCATATAGCCTGCTCAATAACTAGTCTCATATATACCTCTACTAATGGTAAACTCTAATAGTTTCCATTTTTATTTTAATTTTTAAATTTTTAATTTTTTTAATTTTAATCTCACATAGCGACGATTAAAATTTTGAACATGGGAATTCTCATTATAACTTTTTTCCATGTACCCCTCTATATTGAGTTCCTATTTAGGGCTTAATATTTTAAGATTCCAATTTTCATTTTTTTAGTCCATAATGGAGCTCCGTCCATCAATGTGGATTTACCTTTTCAAGAGTCCAATTTTTATTTTTCTAGTCCATAATGGAGCTCCGTTCATCAATGTGTATTCACCTTGTCAAATAGACAATTTTCCCTCACTCCGTAGAGGGTCAACATATCACACTTGACCCTTTGAGTTCCTTAAATCTGAGCAGTCCCTGTCATGTTATTTGGTCCTACAAAACCTTTCTGGCAAGGTTGTAACTGCACAACCTTTATTTTATATATGTTTTTATTTTTTATTTTTTTCTAACATTTTTTATGTTTTTCACTCAATGTGAATCTGTTAGGAACGCTTCGTTCCCGTTAGATATGGTGCAGACCATTTGCCCTCACCACTGGTTGGAACAAATTTATTACCAACTGATCCCTCAGTTCATATGCGGTTTAGAGTGTTCTTTCCCTCTTCCAAAATGGCGGACGCTGTTCCCTAGTCTGAGACTCACATTGAGGCTTGGGTGATTAGTGCCTGTATATAATGCGGTGCGTCATGACGCAGCCCGTGCCCCGTGACGACGTCCGTTGATGACGAAACGCGTAGGGAGGAGGAGCTACGTCCTGACGCTACCGCTGTAAGACGTGATCCCATACCACGGGCTGTATTCGCGAGACCGGCCGGCTCGCTTCATGCCTATCTAATTTTGCTACACTGTAAGTGTTTACTTATTTTTTATTTAATAAAATATCGTTGGATTTCACACTATGTGAGCTCTCTTTAATCCCCTTTGGTTCTAACTGCAATTTGGCTACTGAGCTTGATCCTGAGCTGACATCAGAGAAGGACCCTTGGTTGGGAGCTATTCTGGACGAGTTATTCTGATCGGTTGGATACCGGACGTTCCCCCCAGTATACCCCTGGCTAGGGTTGAGAGCCACTTGCGTGAAAGGTCCCCCTAAAAAGGGACCATATAGTTCCGGTAAGGAGACAAGTTTGCCCTATGGTGGAGGTCTTCACATCTTTTCTTGGTGTTATACAAGTCACTTTTATTTCAAGACAGCTGGAGTCTTCACATAGACTGTTTAAAGCACGGAATTTGTTTGCTACATTGTGCATTTCAAGACGCACTTTTATATATATTTTTTTTTTGTGATTAATTACATTTCTATGGCGAAGCGGCTGTCACACAACCCCTAGGGGATTGTTTTCACTCATTCCCAGGGGATTATTCATATATCCGGTCACCATTGCAATTTTTAAGCTCTGTAGGGTGTTTATTGTTTTTATTTCTTTTTTGCATCATTGTCACTAAAGGTTCACTGGCTATATTCTAGGTTATAGTTTGCACTTAACTCAATAGTTATGGTATCAAGTTGGCATTTATTTTCCAATAGTCAGTAACAGGTATAATATTGTCCTGAATGCCCTGTAGGGTGTTCACTATTTTTTCATCAAGTTGAAATATTATCCTTTTTCTGGATTATTTTCACCAAGGTTTACTGGCTATAGTCTAAGACATAGTTTGCACACTATTTATAGTATATGATATAAAAATTTGTATCTTCTTTTCAACAGTCGATAACAGGTATCATATATCATTGAATGCTCAGCAGGGTGTTTACTTATTTTCACTAGTTTTGTAATTTGTGTTGATTTATGCTCTGTAGGTCGTCCTCTGATCTCACTAGTCAGTGTATATCCACTTTGCACATTTAATTTCACTTCCACATAAATAGGAAGAGCTCAGCCGGGCTTTTATTTATTTATTTTTTATGGGATAGTCTGATAGCATGCAGACTTTTTCTTTGACACTTTTCACGTGAAACGCATAGCTATCTGGGCAAATACCATTCTGTCCTTATTTGGTATAAAATTTTATATCATATATTAAATTTTCTTGATATTTTCAATCTTTAGCGCAGCTCCTTTCCACAGCCATTTTGCCTATGTAGTATAACATTTTGAGCAGCAGCTTTACACATCAGGATAGCGCAACTTTTTCTTTACATTTTACTATTTTTGGTTAGTTGTTAGTTTGCCACAAAATACTTTTCTATAACCCTACAGAGGACAATCCAGTGTATACCACACAATTCTGAGAACTGATAGACCCTTAAGGCTTGTGTTTATTTCAAGAGCCTAGAAAGGACCAAATAATACCTGTACATCTTTTTTTTAGGTCCACAGATTTTTTTTTATATCAAAATGATGGTGAAAACAAGCCTTTGAGGTTAGAACATCCAAGAGCTCTTATACTGTGAATTGGCATGCTGTGGAAAATCACAGGCTTGCATTGTCCGTGTTTTTCTCTGCTATCATCTCTTTCATATGGATGTGTATCTTACAGTGCATAATATTCTACCTGCAACCACCTGCAGTCTACATTACATCAGAAGCAGACCTGCATAGAAGTGTATAACTGAATGTCTCTCATATGTAAATCACGAAAAAGCAATTTGCTAAAATATATATTTAACTTTTTTTCTAAGATATATACAGTGCAGTGGTGTGTTTAGACTATACAAATAATTCATGCAAATTGCTTGTCTAAATTCATATAATGTGCTCTTCTGAATATTCCTCAATACAAGTTACTAAAACAAACAAAAAAAATAGAACTAACCGTTTAGCCTATCTGCAGTGAAAGCATCATTATAGACCCTTATTTTGGACCAGATAGACAGATAGCACAAAGAATAAAAATTTTCTTTTTAACATAAAAATGTTTTTATATTTTTGGAGTTGGAGGACTCCACTTTCATAGGAAATAAATAATATAGCGTATACAATCACGACACAAGTTATATTGTAATTGAATGTTTTTAAAAATTATCTTTCCTTTACAATCTGCATCTCTGTAATTTTCTGTAAATGCAATGCAATATGGCTACTTGTTGGTGTTCTGTACACAGAATGTGTGATTGGCTCACTGACTTTTCCATCCCCTGCAACAAAAATGTAATTTTTCGGTGAGATACTCCCAGTAGGAAATCATGTCTTAGGCCCCTTTCACACTGAGGCGTTTTTCAGGCTCTACAGCGCTAAATATAGCACCTGTATAGCGCCTGAAAAAAAAACGGCCCCTTTCACTCCAGTGAGAAAGCCAGAGGGCTTTCACACTGGAACGGTGCGCTTCCAGGGCGGTCAAAAAAGTCCTGCAAGCAGCATCTTTGAAGCGGTGCATTCATCGCACCTAAACCGCTTCTACCCATTGAAATCAATGGGGCAGCGCAGCTATACCGCCGGCGGGTGGTTTTAACCCTTTTTCAGCCGCTAGCAGGGGTTAAAACCGCCCCGCTATCGGCCGAATAGCGCCGCTAAAACGATGGTAAAGCAGCGCTAAATAGAGCGCTGCTTTGCCACCGGCGCCGCTCCCGCCCCAGTGTGAGAGGAGCCTATGGGGATGAAGACCCTGCAATTTTCCTCATTAGAGCCCTGCAGGTGCAGCAGCTGATTGATAATTAGGAAAACCACTCCCATTAGGTTCACTTACCACATGGATACAGACAAACACACAGGGATTTCTTCAGAATAACAAAAGGTAGGAATCTGCAACAAAGTTTGTTGAATGTACATTGAACACCATGAGGGTAGAGCTGCACGATTCTGGATTAAATGAGAATCATGATTTTTTTTGCTGAGAATAAAGATCATGATTCTCAGTGTAACATCCTCTTTCACATTATAAAAAAAAAATTGGGCTAACGTTACTGTTTATTTTTCTTTAATTCATTGAAGTGAAGTGTAATTGAATGGGGCCAGTGACATCATGAGTTGTTATTGACTTGGTGGTGCTTGAACCCTCCAGTGTCCTTAACAACCATTGACAGTGTGACGTGCTCATGTATAATAATGGTAGCAATACTGCTATCATAAAAGGTTTTCAGAACATGTAAATGTTTGAGCATTCATCTGAACAACCAAGGTTCCGTCTTAGGGCTGGTTTACACAAGAACATGGTGTGGGAAAGGTCGGGTCCATACACGTTTCCTGCACTGCAGGTTAACACTCTGCCCTTGCAATCTACAGTACATGCATGTGGTAATGTATTGTTAATGGCACCCAAGTGCAGATTGCAAAAGCAGAGCATTTGCAAGCACCAAATTGCATGGTATTGCAATACTATGTCGTTGGGTGCAGTGCGTTTTAAAAAATAATGCAAGTACTACTTTTTGCACGGTCCAGTGCATTTTGCAGCCCTTTCAAATGAATGGGCTGTCAAATCGCACCACACAGGAATGTGTGGGACTTGCATGGGAATGTGTGCATTTGAACGTGCACATTCCCGTGCAATCCTGGTGTGAACTGGACCCTAAGCCAAACCATCAGTTCATCCAATGTTACTAAAAATATGGATCCTACTGAAAATGACTACATTTGAATTGATTTGAATATTGACTTGTACAGGACTGTTTGGTTTGTGCCTTTTTACTTCTGAGCATTTTTTTTAAATGATGAACACTCCATCCTTTTACATAGACACATAAATGTTCACACTGGTTGATTCTGCTTTATTATTATGCTTATTTTTGATGTTTAAAAAACATCTGAAATATACTTTTTTCTGTACTTGATGAACCCTACATATGTCTACACATCTTGAAAGACAAAGCTCACTTCACGCTGATGCCATAAAAAGAAGCAGCTGATTATTATACATTGAATGTCTCTCCTGATTCACAAACTGCTTTACACACCTGTCTTTCTTGTCATCACTTAAATGTCCCACCATTTCCTTGTGTCTTTCAAGCTGCCCAGGCTTATAATACAATGGTTTAGGAGTAGGCACAATTTTTCATACAGAATGAAAAATCCCAGTTGCAGTAAAACAGTGAAAACATTGGGGATGTTCAGTGTGCAGAAAAGAAACATAAGAGGCATCTTAATTAACAAGTTCAAACATATCTAATGCCAGTATAATAATCTGGCAAATTAACTTTTATCCCAAGGATTGCACAAGAGGATAAAAGGATAAAATTTGTTGTTTATGAAAAAAGATAATTTTTCATCAAGAAGGTTTTTTTTCCAAATAAAGCTGTAGTAATGACAAAACCAAATTTTAATAAAAAGTTTTTCTTGCAACTGGCAATATCCACAAGTATCATTAGAGGAGGTTATATTTTTATCCAGTTGGGTGATTGGAGAAGAGCTCCCGATGTCCAAAAAAAGTCTCACTTGATGATCTTGATAGTTGTTTATTGAAGATAAAAGTACAGTAGAGCCAATGCATTTCAGGGGAATTGCTCTGCAAAGTCAGCATACTGCACCACTGTTTGAATATATTTAACCCTCTCAGAGTCTCATCATTCTATAATAAATACAGCCCTGAAGAAGTAGGAGGCAACTCCCCTGAAACACTTTGGCTCTACTTGTATACTTTTAGCTTCAATAAACAACTACAAAAATCATCAAGTTAGAAATTTTTTGGACATCAAGAACTCCTCTCTAATCATCTAAGTGTTTCCTGCGGTAACTGTGCCCTGTTATCAGAAAAGTAGTCAGCCCTAGACCCCAATGGAGTCTATCATCTACCACCTACAATTGGGATATAACCCATTGGAAGCAATTCAATCTATACCCTCCATACAGTAATATGCCGATAGGCAGACTCCAGCGGCACCAGTCCAGCACTGTCTTTCACACTTACTAGATATTTTGATCCAGGAAAGTTACCTGACTATACCTGGATGGTTGTGAAGATTTTTTTTTTTTTTTTACCGTAGCATGGCAGAATTGATAGTAATTCCCTACAAGGGGTTTTATTTTACCTTCCTCTGGAGTAAAACTGCAGTGAGTGTGAGTGGTCTTTTCCAACCTTAATAACTATGTACATAACTCAACAATTGGTATAGAATCCAGCTGTTCTAAACTAAATTAACAGTCTTATGTGACGTCTTTCAGAATTAAGCGTGTATCTATAGAGGAAAGAAGAAATAAACCACATACACTACCAGGCAAAAGTTTTAGAACACCCTCTCTTTTCCAGTTTATTGAAATGTACAGTTTAATGTCTTAATGTACTCTGAAAACAAAGCATACAACAAATAAACAATTAGACATGAAAAATAAATCATGGAATTGTTTTCTTTAGAGAGGATTTTTTTTTTGGGAGGCTGATTTGGACTTTTATGGTATCATACAAAAGTTTGGGATATGCAAAATAGGTATAAAAAGTTTTACATTTTACTACAATAACAATTTAAAATGGATACATTTAAAAAGAATGAGACAAAACAATGGCTCTATATGGTCACAAGTATGGTGACACTGAAATAATTATACCATCTGTATATTGTTTATGCAACATGTTTCGCGGAAGGAGTTACCGCTTCTTTGGGAGCTTTTTTGTACATATATACACATAATGTTATAGAGCGATTACCAATGTCAAACTACAAATCAAAGGAAAAATACATTAGTTATCACACCATAAGATCATTAATATAAGAAATATGAAACAAAGGTATATTTTGTGTGATAATATTCCCAAGAGGCCGCCTTACCCAAGATGCAACCACGTGCATGACCCATCTATCCTGACGGGCATGGGAGCCCCACATGCAGAAGACACAAATCAGATATCTGGTCAAAAGGCAGATTAGAGAGAGTGGTAATAGTAATGAGTTAAGAAAAGAAATTATGCTAGCAAGGATAATCAATGGAGCTAGAAAATGTACTTAACATACCATGGCATTTAATGCATAAATCTGAGCGGGGAGCCTCTACGATATTTCAAAGCACAGTCGCAACACACTGTAACGGTAAATAAATAAATTAAGTCTGCTATAGCCCAAACTATACAAAAAAGCTTTAAAAGAAATCATTACTGTATCATATAGATACTTTACCTAGTACAATAGATAGACCGAAAAACCGCATGTAAAGTTTTTGAATGTGAGAAGATATATGGGATTATTCCAAAATGTTTGTATAATCAAAAGTATCTAAAAATGGTAAAACGTCATATACTATGAGGACCTGGCAGGTCAATAGTTATATACATAGTAGCCCAATCATATGTATTTTTTCAGTACTCACCTCCAAGAAAGTGGACACATGGGTACAGTCCTGGATCAACACAGACAGGCATCCACTATAAGACTCACATACAGTCCCCTAAAGATAGAAACACAGGGAGCATGCAATGAGGTTTAAGTATATATATATATATATATATATATATATATATATATATATATATATATAAAGTGTGTCACAGGCTGAAGCAGAATCCATATTGTACATACCGTTTACAGGGGCTCGTTCCGAGAGGGGTGCAGCAGCGTCAGCAGCGGAAAGGCTGTGTCACTCAACCCCTCTATTTATATGTGTATGTGCATATAGGCTCTGCAACGACGTGGGACGTCACTGGGCCCATCCCCCGAAGTGCGCACGCGATTTTCGCGTTTGCGCAATGTCCCAAATCGGGCATTTTCATGGATGAAGCCTGTCCACACATGTATTACCCATAGGACAGCGAGGGGAGGGTCGCAGATACCTGCAGCCCCCCTCCTCCCTCCAGAGCTGCCCACCCGCTGGGAAAAAACAGAACCAGGCTGCTGCACCGGAAGTTATGCCATGGGTGGGCAAAGGCCCAGGGCAGCCATGATGGAACAGGGCAAGCCTGACCCACAGCAGCCAGAATGTGCGCTCCCTAATGGACCACATGTGAGGGGCACATCAGCCCTGTGAGGCCAGCACCTATAGAAAGCCTGTAGGGAGGAGCACCACACAAGAAATAAAAGCACTACAAAAATCATACATTATCTAAATAATATATACATACATCAAAATTAAACAGTTTATATAATAACGATACTTTTAGTGAATCCTCATTGCTAGTCGTAGACCTTTGCATCACAAATGGAAAAGGGGAAAAAGGAACATGGGGGGGGGGGTAATGAACAGGGATATTGGTTGGGAACAATACTCTAAGGGTTCACTTAAAAAAAATGGTCTAAATGAGATAACCTTATTTAAACCGGGGGGGGGGGGGGGGGTAATGGCATTCAGATGCTCAATCCAGAGGGTCTAACGTTGGAGCATATGCTGGTCACAATTCCCTCCCCTTGGGTCCAATGGAATCACTTCAGGGACGGAAAAAGATACCATCTCTGTGTGGTATTTGTGGGGTAGGCCAATATGTCTAGTAACTGGCTAGATAATCTTACCACTGCCTGGATAATAAGTATGATCTCCAATCCTCTGTCCAAATTCTCGCTTTGCCAATACAAAAAGCAATCAGAGAAAGTTTTTGATTTATGCCACTGACCATTGGGCAGTTGAATGCCAGAGCCTTCCCTAACCCAAGGACATCACTGGCACCTGCTACAGTGATATGTGCCACGTGGTAGGGAGTTGGTGTTCTTGTGCGGCGGCAGTGACTGGATGTTAGTTGGTCTCTCAGGGTAGTGGCTCATCTAAAAATCAATTCAGGAGTCTGTCTCACGTATTTAGAGATGGTGTATTCCTCCGTAAGTAATTCTTTGCGATTAGTGATCACAGTTGGGGTTCGTTTGTTGAGAACTTTGCAACCAAGCCAACAGTTTGAATGTTTTGTTTCAAAGGGGTATCATATAATAGAGAGCCTCTTGTTTTTGCCCTGGCTATATTGAAGGAGTGTCTCAGCAATGTTTGAGAATAGCCTCTTGCCAGGAGCCTCCGTTGTAACAGATCAGGCTTTCTCTTAAATTCGGAATCAGAGGTATAATTTCTCCATAGGTGAAGATATTGGGCATACAGGATACTTCCAACCAGTGGGTTTGGATGTAAGCTGCTGGCATGAAGTAGAGTATTGCCTGTACTGGGCTTCTGGTATAGTTCTGACTTTATGTATTCATCTGGATCGACTGAGATGTTTAAGTGACTCACTAATGGTGTGAGTAAATTTCAAGTTGTAACAGTTAGAATTTTGTTTCTCCAAGAACAAGTACAGTTCCTTCTCAGTACCGGACCAGATGACCATCAAGTCATCAATATAACAAAACCAGCATAAAATAAAAAGGAGCCAGGGCATAAAGGCCTTACTGGAAAAAACTCTTTCCCAACTGCCCAGATATAAATTTGCATAAGATGGGGCACAGCATGGGCCCATGGCTACTCCCTGTTTTTGAAGAAAAAGCTGATCCATAAACAAAAAATAATTCCTGGTTAGAATGAAAGTGAGCAAATCCAGAATAAATCAATTAACTGGCCAGGAGGTCTGTCCTCTTCCATGAGGAAGGACCCAGTCACCCGGACTCCCCACTCATGCGGAATGCTTGAATATAGAGATTCTATATTAAAAGCAATGAGTAGGGCCCCCGGGGGAACATGGGTCCCCTCCACATGTCTAAGCAAATCCGGCGTATCTTTAATAAAAGAGGGAAGACTTATTATGTGAGGAAGGAGAAAGGAGTCCATAAATCTACTGGCATTTTAGGTCAAAGATCCAATGTCAGAGATTTCGGGCCTCCCTGGTGGACGAGTCAAGTTTTGGAAGTTTTTTCAAGTATGGACCTTAGGTAAGGTGTAGAATGTAGGTATACATGGATGGGGATTGATTAGATATTCTAGTGTATCCTTATCAATCAGTCCTTTCGTGGAGGCTTGAGTACAAAGTTCCCGAAACTCCCTTTCATATGATGAGACTTCTTGTGGATCGATAAGACAATACCGTTGTGTAACCACTTCAATACAGGGAACTTATACACCCTTCCTGCCAAAACCAATTTTCAGCTTTCAGTGCTCTCGCACTTCGAATGCAACACTGTACCCAAACAACATTTTTATAATTTTTTTCACACAAATAGAGTTTTCTTTTGGTGGTATTTAATCACCACTGAGTTTTTTATTTTTTGCGACATAAGTGAAAAAATGAGCAAATATTTTGAAAAAAAAACACTTTTTTTTAGTTTCTAAGATACATTTTTGCAAATAAGTAATTCATCTTCATAAATTTGGGCCAACATTTAAAACCCTTGACCAACTAGACATATTCTAGAGAGTATTGCAGTAGTAGTAGTTTTCGTGGACTGTGCATGCAGCAAAAGAGCCCCAGACCAAAATGCTTCCTCCTCTGAAGTTAGGTTCACAAGGGTAATCGTCCCTCCTTGTCATTTTCATCCCGTTTTCATTCATTAACAAAAAAAGATCAGATTTTCGTCATAATAGTTCCCATCAGTGGACGAAAATGTGCTGTACTTTTCGTTTTGTTTTCATCACTGTAAAAATACTGATGAAGAAATCTTTGACAAAAAAAGTTTTTGTTGACAAAATTAACACTGTGGTCTGTATGGCTTCCTTTGTTTTCTTTTTCTCTCAATTTTGAGAGCAATATACTACTTCCTGCAGTGCAATACTGCCCAAACACTGTTTAAAAGGATGTAGTAACACAGTCTGTTTCAACACTTCTTTTAAACAGAGAGAGAGAGCTTGGAAGTAATTAACAAAAGTTGAACCCATGTAGGGATTGTCAGCATAAACTTTCAGTGCTTAATTTACTTAAATGGCTGCAGAACAACTGCTGTTAAAGCAGGGCTCCACCCAAAAGGGGAAGCTCTGCATATTTGCCTCCTCCCCCCTCCATTGTCTATTGTCACATTTGGCACCTTTTGGGGGGAGCGGGTACCTGGCTTTCACAGGTACCCGCTCCCACTTCCAGATGACTTTTTCGCAGAAAAATCATCCAGGCGTTCGGCCACCCTCACAGAGCGCAGCACGCTTCACGCTTGTGCAGTAGGGAACTGGCTGTGAAGACGGGAGGCTTCGCTGACAGTTTCCCTTACCCAAGATGGCGGTGACAGCCCCCGGGAGCTGATTGAAAAATCAGCTCAGGTGCAGACACTGTTGGATTCATGGACAGGTAAGTGTCTTAATATTAAAAGTTAGCAGCTACAGTATTTGTATTTTTTTTTATGAAGAAGCCTGGAGCTCCGCTTTAGCCTATTACTTCTTCCCTAAAAAAAAAATGTTTGTATAACTCTGAAGTTAACATTATTTTTCAGTTTTTCTTAACCTAAACTTTGTTTGTACCTCTGACAGTTTACTGCTTACCATTGTACCATTTCAGATTATTCACTGGACTTTAACACTGGGGGTGTTCTTAAACTTTTGACTGGTAGTGTAGTTTTAAAAATAAACCATATGTGCATACATATTTAGTGTAGCAAACTAATATATAACTAGTCATAAAATTGTTCAGCTAGAACACATGACATTTATACGTCAACACATCAGTGTATACAGTTACACTGTTCAGGACCATGGACAGTGGACTTAGTAACACCATCTCATAGATTTTACCAGAATGTTATATTCAGCAGCAGGGAGGGGGGTATTTATGTACATTAGATAGAAAATACAAGATTAACGCTGAAATACAAAGGCCTTCCCATCTTTGTTGAACGTTTGCAACTTTAGGAAAATGCAAGTTGTACTATATATGTACAATAAATAATAAATACACGTGTTGAGTTAGTGTAGATGTATCATGGCCTCAACATGTCTCAAGCCTATGAACATAGACCATTTTGGGATGGTTTTAGTGAGCAGCAATAAACATTTTGTTAACAGAGATAGGATTGCATTTATGATTTTTTTTTTTGCCCCTAAAAACTCCCACAGGGCCTTCTTTGCCTGTATGTAATTAGTTTTCCTATGTTTTCAAATCAATATATTAGGGAGGTGGTGCAAGGAATAATACTAGCATCTATCATATTTTGTATGTATTTTCGGAAGATCAGCTATGTGGCCCCTTCGGTTTTCTCATAAATTTTTCTTTAAAATTACAAAATTCTAAAATAATGTTAAAGTAATGATTTGCCCGTCACTATTATACACTATTTACTATTACAATAAGTCCAGAACTCTGCACAGAAGATTGAAGAAGGAATGGGTTGCATATCTGGTCATTAAACTGGTGCAAATGCCTCTGCAAATAGACTTTAGTCTATTTCAAGCTCTCCTGGGTTTCTAGGAATTCTGAAAATTGTATTTCTTCTTGTGAGCCTTAGTTTAACAAACTTAAAGGAATTAAAGATAAAAAAAAAAAACGTTTGTGTGCAGCAGCCCCCCTCAACCCCTCTAATACGTCCCTGAGCCCATCTTTATCCAGCGATGTTGCAGAAGTGTCTCAGCTGCCCAGGACTCCCCTCCTCATTGGCTTAGACAGCAGCACAGCACCATTGGCTCTCGCTGCTGTAAATCAAAGTCAGTCAGCCAATCAGTAGAGAAAGAGGGTGGGGCCAGTGTCCTGACAAAATAGGCAACTCAGCAGAAAATCAAACCAACCACTTCCACTTTCTTTAAGCCATCAGTAATTGCTGATTTGGACAAATTTGTGTTTGGACACAACACAACAAAATTGGACAAATTTATGTTTGGACAACGTCACGAATACAGTCTAGTACAGGAACATTTTGCTGTTTTCACCGCACATTGGCTAACAAGGACAAAGTTGTCGCCGCCTCAGAGGCGACCATTTTCTTGGTTAGTTTCGGAGCGGAGTAACAATCTCCGTTCTCTGCTCATAATATTGTGCACCAGATTTGTGAGAGTAAACAACAAGAGCAGGTATGTATGACATATTTGTTATTTTTTTTTTTTTAGGAAAAAACAAGACTTCACAATCACTTTAAAATGATATTAGAAGTGAAAATTAAAAAAAATAACAAAATATGTTATACTTATCTGCTCTGTGCAATGGTTTTGCACAGAGCAACCCCGATCCTCGTATTCTCAAACCCCTACCAGCGCTCCTGGCCTCTATTCTTCTCTGATTGCCCCATAGCAAACCGCTTGCTATGAGGACACTTGTGCGTGCTTGCTCCTGAGCCCCACTCTGTGTGTCCATAAGACGCACAGAATAAAGGCTTTGCCCATTGTATGCATGAAGGTAAAACCTTCAACCTTTAGAAACCACTTCAAAGCACTAAACTCCAGGCAGACATAAAATATACAATTTAATGCCACTCTACATTCATTAGCACATTCTTAAAAGTATGTATATAAATGCAAGCAGTGTAATTATTTTAAGTGGGCTTAGTCTTAAAAGTTGCTGTACAGCAAAGCCCAGACTAGGGGAGGGAGATTAAAGCACAAGGAGCCAATCAGTTGTGCTGCAGTAAAAGGACAATGCTAATAGGAGGCTAGAACAAAGTGAAAGAACTGTGTAAATCTCTGTATTGGAATGACTGAAATACAAATCCTTTGACAGGTGACACAGCTCCCATACACACAGCTCATCTATGTATTATGCCGCATACACACGAGCGGAATTTCCGTCCGAAAAATCTTGGATGTTTTTTCCAACCGAATTCCGCTCAAGCTTGTCTTGCATACACACGGTCACACAAAAGTTCTCTGAACTTTCGACCGTCAAGAATGCGGTGACGTATAACACTACGACGAGCCGGGAAAATTAAGTTCAATGCTTCCGAGCATGCGTCAAATTGTTTCTGAGCATGCGTGATTTTTTGCACGTCCAAATTGCATACAGACGATCGCATTTTCAGATAGGAACTTTTCCCAAATGAGAACATGCACTCAATCTTTTGCTGGCTGGAATTCCGCCAGCAAAAAAAACGATGGAGCATACACACGGTCGCATTTTCCGACAAAAAGCTCTCATCTGAGTTTTGCTGGCGGCATTTCCGGTCGTGTGTACGCGGCTAACATATTGTATGCTTCTGTCTCTCTAGCACCTACAATACACAATTTTGACTATCAGACTAAAGCCTTCAGAGAATGTGAGAGATTATTTAACCTGACTATACTGATTGGATGCAGGCTATGCACATGTCCTCTAAGTAAAATTTTGATACACTCAACCATTACATCTATATAGAATTTCTAAAACTAAAGCAACCACTATAATTATTTGTGGAGGGGTATGTAATTAATACCTGCTACCATAAGAAAATTACCACGTTGACATAGATGCAGCTATTAAGTTGGACTGCACAAGATGCAAATGAAAAAGCTGTTCCCTGCGCTCTGAATGGTTCTCCTGTGGGTGAGTGCACGTACAAATGTTTATTCAGTACATTAAATTCCTCCTGATTGCTGTAATCTGAATCTCTAACTGCTGTTATCAACTTTGTGATTGCAGATAAAAAATGCAGTGTATATACAAGTAATTACATATGAAAGCTATGCAGTAAATACAGTACTCATCCTAGCCATTACTATTGCACTAAAAAAACATCTATTTTTCATGTTTTGATATAATGTGTTGCTTTGAAGTGGAATTCAGTGAATTTGTTCAACCCCTGAGTCATATGGAAGTAACTGATATTGTCACTGGGCACCCTGGGTCTGGTTTATCAGCACTCCACAAAATAGGGCCCCTTCAGGAACAGGGAAAAGACCCAGAGATGAGACTCTCCGTACAGTACATATAATCCAATGAGAGCACCAAACAAACACCGTCCAAAGTACAGTCATTTCATGATAACTTTGATTCATAGCAGAAAAGGACTTTGCTACACTCACTGACATTGAGAAATATTATTTTATTGATTACACTGTGAATGATGAAGGGAATCCTGTGACTGATCAGATTTACCCCATTCATAGATCATAGTTTAGGCAGTGTCAGGAGGGGGGTCCCATTAGACCATCTGCACTGATGCTCGGCCTGAAGACCGGAAGCTGCTAACCACTAGACGATTTGTTTAGTACAAATCAAAAATTTGTACGAATCCAAAATTCGTACGAATTTCCGGAAATTCATTCATTTGTACGAATCCAAAATATGAATTTTTATGCATACAAATTCTGTACGAAATACGAAATTTCGTTTATGAATTTCGGATCCAAATTAACAGAAACGTGACTGGTGTTTTGTTCACCAATCACTCAGAGGAAGTCAGCACAGAACAGGGATGGTGGGAACCCCTCATAATGATAAATTCATCATAACGAACTTTCGTTATTTTAACGACAATTTACAAATCTAACGAAAAATTATTATTTTTTTTTTACGAAGTGGAACGGAATGAAATTAAACAAATTTTTTGATGGCGCCCATGTCTACTAACGTCAAATCGATATTTCTATCGCACTCGTTCCTGGTATTTATGGCTCATAAAGAAATAGCAGGTGCTGCAGCGATTACCAGTTGGGCCCTGGAAGCATCAAACAAATGTACATACAGTGGTGTGAAAAAGTGTTTGCCCCCTTCCTCATTTCCTGTTCCTTTGCATGTTTGTCACACTTAAGTGTTTCGGAACATCAAACCAATTTAAACAATAGTCAAGGACAACACAAGTAAACACAAAATGCAATTTGTAAATGAAGGTGTTTATTATTTAAGGTGAAAAAAAATCCAAACCATCATGGCCCTGTGTGAAAAAGTGATTGCCCCCTAAACCTAATAACTGGTTGGGCCACCCTTAGCAGCAACAACTGCAACCAAGCGTTTGCGATAACGTGCAATGAGGCTTTTACAGCGTCCTGGAGGAATTTTGGCCCACTCATCTTTGCAGAATTGTCCTAATTCAGTTACATTAGAGGGTTTTCGAGCATGAACGGCCATTTTAAAGGTCATACCACAACATCTCAATAGGATTCAGGTCAGGACTTTGGCTAGGCCACTCCAAAGTCTTCATTTTGTTTTTCTTCAGCCATTCGGTGGTGGACTTGCTGGTGTGTTTAGGATCATTGCCCTGCTGCAGAACCCAAGTTCGTTTCAGCTTGAGTACACGAACAGATGGTCGGACATTCTCCTTCAGGATCTCTTGGTAGACAGCAGAATTCATAGTTCCTTTTATCACGGCAAGTCTTCCAGGTCCTGAAGCAGCAAAACAGCCCCAGACCATCACACTACCACCACCATATTTTACTGTTGGTATAATGTTCTTTTTCTGAAATGCAGTGTTCCTTCTACGCCAGATATACTTGGACACACACCTTCCAAAGAGTTCCACTTTTGTCTCATCGGTCCACAGAATGTTGTCCCAAAAGTCTTGGGGATTATCAAGATGTGTTGTGGAGAAATTGAGACGAGCTTTGATGTTCTTTTTGCTCAGCAGTGGTTTTCTCCTTGGAACTCTGCCATGCAGGCCATTTTTGCCCAGTCTTTTCCTGATGGTGGAGGCATGAACGCTGACCTTAACTGAGGCAAGTGAGGCCTGCAGTTCCTTGGACGTTGTTGTGGGGTCTTTTGTGACCTCTTGGATGAGTCGTCGCTGCGCTCTTGGGGTAATTTTGGGCGGCCGGCCACTCCTGGGAAGGTTCACCACTGTTCCATGTCTTCGCCATTTGTGGATAATGGCTCTCACTGTGGTTTGCTGGATTCCCAAAGCTTTGGAAATGGCTTTATAACCCTTTCAAGACTGATAGATCTCAATTATTTTCTTTCTCAATTGTTCCTGAATTTCTTTGGGTCTCGGCATGATGTGTAGCTTTTAAGGATCTTCTGGTGGACCTTACTGTGTCAAGCAGCTCCTATTTAAGTGATGCCTTGATTGTGAACAGGTGTGGCAATAATCAGGCCTGGGTGTGGCTAGAGAAATTGAACTCAGGTGTGGACAACCACAGTTATAGTATGTTTTAACAAGGGGGGCAATCACTTTTTCACACAGGGCCATGATGGTTTGGATTTTTTTTCACCTTTAATAATAAACACCTTCATTTACAAATTGCATTTTGTGCTTACTTGTGTTGTCCTTGACTATTGTTTAAATTGGTTTGATGTTCCGAAACACTTAAGTGTGACAAACATGCAAAGGAACAGGAAATGAGGAAGGGGGCAAACACTTTTTCACACCACTGTATTCGCTAGCACACCATGGATCGACAAATCTTAGTCCAAAAAGGTTTATCACATGCCTGAGGAAGGGGTCCTGCGCGGCTCCGAAACGTTGCACCTTACTTTTGTGATGTGATTTTTTTCATTAAAAAACCTTTTTGGATGAAGATTTGTCTATCCATGGTGTGCTGGCGAATATGTACACATGTCTACTAACCACTGCAGCGCTGGAAGTTCAGAACCAAGAAGAGGACAGGCATGCTTGCAATGAAGATTTCTCCAGGATCTATCTGCCTGCACAACATGGGACATCACCGGTGACTAAAGTTGGGGGGATTGTTTTTGTGAAACTGATGAAATGAAAGGTTTCTTACCTGGAGATTCTGCTAGTACCAGCTACTGCTTTTCGATTAGCCGCAGCATTTTTAGCCTGCTCTACATACTTCTTCAGATGTTGTCTATCTGCTAGACCTGAAAGGCAACCCAACAGCAACCCAACAGCCAACTAAAGGAGAACATACAGCAGGCTGGCAAAGATACTGTTTATTGTGAGTCAGTGGCTTAATGTTGACAGGGCTTTAAAGTGTTACTAAACCCAGGACCCTGCATTCACTAAATGTGGTCTCCCACAGTACACAGAACATGGAAATGCAATTATTTTAGTAAATATAAACTGCTCAATATTTCTCATCAGCAGGATATAGCAGTCTTGTGACTTCTATCGATGCCTGTTTAAAGCTTGTAGGAGGAGTTTCAATACTGCACTGGTTGTCCTATTAGGATGCAGGACTCCTAACCCTCTCTCTGGACAGTGCTGATTGGCCCTGTGCTGATCACATGCACCCACCCAAGAAAAACAAAACTCTCTAGCAATACACACCAAACTGAGCATGTGCAGCCTGACTCCACTAACTCTGTCTTATCCGGACCTGTTTTGGAGTCTGTGGAAGAAGATAAGGATCTGTGAATACCGAATCAAACAGCCTTTTTACACAATGCAGAGGATTAACCCCTTAGGTTCCACAGTGAGTATAACAAGGATGCTCTACTGCATATACAGAATGATTTTACTGTTGTGGGTTTAGTAACACTTTAACTGAAAGTGGGCTAAAACCCCTTGCACCAGCTCTTTGGAGTCAAACCCCTATGCAAAAGAAAACTACCCTAGAGCCAAATGTCACATTGTAGAAACAAATTCCGGTCATTCCTTTACAGCAGAGATATGCAATTAGTGGACTTCCAGCTGTTGCAAAACTAGAAGTCCCATCATGCCTCTGCCTCTCTGTGTCATGCTTGTGGCTATCAGAGTCTTGCTATGCCTCATGGGACTTGTAGTTCTGCAACAGCTGGAGGTCCGCTAATTGCATATCTCTGCTTTACAGCAATATCTCCATTTGTAGGAGTGGTTATAGGGTTAGTCTTTACAATTAGTTTACTGTTGAATCAAATACATGTGGACAAAAAGGAGGAAAAAGAGCTCCTACCAAGAAGGTCACCACTATAGAGCACCACGGTTGAATAAATTGTATGTTTATTATAGAAAAATGCACCAGAAAAATTACACAGGGATTCCAAGTGAAAAAACTCCTCCACAACTCAATTAAAAAGATAATATTGTCTTGGGGCACATTGCAGCTGCACACACATCCAGCAATCACACCATGCAGATCTAGCTATTATTTAGCCATCACTTGTAGATTAGTTCAAGTACTAAAGGGTTAATAGGATTCCTAGGATCCACTGCTATAATGTGCATATTTACTGTTGTGGATGCTACAGAGCGGCTACAAATGGATAAAGTCCAGGAATAACCTTGCATAGGGAACTGTTAACAAAGCAATTCCTTAATCCTGAAACTAGATTCAAGTAGCATACCAAGTTGATTAACCACTTGCCTACCAGGCCAATTCACACATTTCTCTCCTACATGTAAAAATCATAATTTTTTTGCTAGAAAATTACATATAACCCCCAAACATTATATATGTTTTTTTTTTAGCAAAGACCCTAGAGAATACAATGGCGGTCATTGCAACTTTTTATCTCGCACGGTATTTGCACAGCAATATTTTCGAATGCGTATTTTTTGGAAAAAAAACAGTTTTGTGCTTTAAAAAATAACAAAACAGTAAAGTTAGCCCAATGTTTTGCATAATGTGAAAGATGAAGTTACGCCGAGTAAATAGATACATAACATGTCACGCTTCAAAATTGCACACGCTTTTTTTATTGTTAATTTTACTTTATTTATTTTGGCTTGACACTTTTTTTCCCCCCAAATTTTTTTTGATCATTTTATTTCTATTACAGGGAATGTAAACATCCCTTGTAATAGGAATATGGCATGACAGGTGCTCTTTACAGTGAGATATGGGGTCAATAAGACCCCACATCTCACCACTTGGCTAGAAAGCCTGAAATTAAAAAAAAAAACGATCACCGCTTCCCAGCAGAAGCGGCACCGTTTTTTTTAAATACAGAGGCCGGGCGTGACATCATAACGACGTGACAGCATATCCATCTGGTCCACCGTAAATCTCTATTGTGAACATCCAGGGCTGGCAGATCCTGTGTCCGACAGATGGGGCAAAGTAGGAGATGCTGTGCCCCATCCAGACAGAGTCCTGGGTCTAACTGCAATAGGACAGCAATTGCTACCTGCATACAAGTCTTGGAAGCCCTAGGTGGATGAGGCAGCGGAGATGGCGGAGGTGGTGAGATACAAGTGTTCCCCTGTGTGTTGAAATAGGATATCCCTGGGATCCTTAATTCCACTGCATCGGAGAGCATGTAGTGGAATTAAGGATCCCAGGGTCATTCCTCCATTGCCAGGCGAAGCCGCATCTGTTGCACACTACAGCTGTCCTCTCATTATCGACGTGCTAACGTCACAAATCAAATACATGTAACTTACCTAATAAAGTTACTGTCTTTCAAGTAAGTAAATGAAATAAACAATATATATTAACCAGTTAATTGCTAAAAAAAAATCAGTTGTACATTTTCAGCAATGAATACTCTAAAGGAAGTGTCAAAACAAACACATTTACTATTCATGGTTGAAAGGAAAAACAGGTTTTGATGTAGCAAGACGTTTTAAAATATACCACTAAATAATGCATTAAGAGTCTATATATAAATACACATCAATCTCCTATTCATTAACTGGATACATCAAACACTTGTGTATGCAGCAGTTGACATGTTGTATCTTTCATATCAAAGTACAGAGGGACATGATAATCTTCAGGATGTGTGACAACTGCATGTTGCGAAACAAGAAAGAAAATTATACATTAAAACTTGACTTGGCCAATTTAAACAAATTATAAATGTCCAAGAGGTCTGGTAAGATACATCTTAAAGACCAACTCAAGGATATTAGCAACTCTCCTACCACCCCTTCTAACCAACCGCTGGTATGGAGAAAAAAAAATATCCAGTATAATGACAGTTTTACTTACTAGAAGCCGTAGTCACATGATCATTTTCACTTTGATTGACTTCCTTGAGTCCTTCTTCAGATGTCCACATCACTGCCTCTTTTATATGGATACACCCGATTGGTGGAGGCAACACTTCCAGTAGCCTGGTCCTCTCTCATAGGTTCCAGAGGCAGGATGGGAAAAATGTCTGGTCCCCATTGCAGGTTATTAACCCCTTAGTGTCTGGTGGTAAAACCAATGTTAATGCCTGAACACAATTTTGAAACTTTGACATGCGTTAGTTAATCTGTACATATCATAATCAAGTACTTGGGTATCCAGATGAATTATACTTTTTTTTTTCAAGACAAATTGGGCTTTGTTTTGGTGGTGAATGATAATGGATATCTCCTGATTTTATGTTTTTTTTTATTATCAAAGGAAAACTGGCCCAGAATAGTAAAAAAAAAAGCATTTTAAAATTTAGCTGTATATTACCAAAATTTACCACCAAAGAATAACCCAAAATTTATTTTCCTACTCCTCACAATCACAGCGATACCACATACACTATATTGTCAAAAGCATTGGGACACCTGCCTTTACACACACATGAACTTTAATGGCATCCCAGTCTTAGTCCGTAGGGTTCAATATTGAGTTGGCCCACCCTTTGCAGCTATAACAGCTTCAATTCTTCTGTAAAGGCTGTTCACAAGGTTTAGGAGTGTGTCTATGGGAATGTTTGACCATTCTTTCAGAAGCGCATTTGTGAGGTCAGGCACTGATGTTGGACGAGAGGGCCTGACTCGAATTCATCCCAAAGGTGTTCTATTGGGTTCAGGTCAGGACTCTGAGCGAGTTTGGAGTGGAGGAACTTGACTGTCCAGCACATCCATGGCTTTATGGACCTTGCTTTAATTAAGAAAACTAACCAAAACTAGGTTAACTAATGTAGGAAGTCATACTTATGGAGTGCTCTATGGATATCTGTGTCAGGGGAGGGCCCTCACTTCTGCTGCTGATGTTGTAAGCTGCAAATATCTGCTAGCTACTTATATGATTCTAAGATTCCAGCAGGGGACCTCAGAATTTAAATTATCAAAAATTATAAAAATTCACAGAATAGTCAAAATGAATGATGTTCAATATCATTGTTACAATTGTTGGAGAACCATGTACAGTATAAGAAGCATTATTTTGGGAACATAATTGTTGGTAAAGTGTAATGTACCGTATATGTAAATATACATATACAGTAATTATATCTAGGGTATTAACAAGGGTTCCTCAGGGTTTTGCATGTGCAATAATGTATGCTGTCATCACATACCTTAACACTGGAACATGGTAATCGACTCAAGGCCTGTAGAATCCCACATTTATCCCCCTGCTCTGCACTTGCATCATGGTATGGAACACAAGTACAGATAAAAAGAAAACACATATGGATCGTAGATACACTGTATGCACAATTATTAGGCAAGTTGTATTTTTGAGGATTCATTTCATTATTGGACAACTACAATCCAAAATTTTATTAAACCTCAAACCTGAATATTTAAAGCCGAGTTCCACCCAAAAGTGGTACTTCTGCTTATCACATTTGACACCTTTTTTGGGGGGGGGGCGGGTACCTGTTCTTTGACAGGTACCCTGTCCCCACTTCCGTCAAACCTCGCCTCGGGGAGGTACGTCGGAAGTCTGGCCCCCTCCTCCTCCCTCCTTATTTTCCTACTGTCAGACCAGTAGGAGAGCGCAGCCACGCATCATGCATATGCAGGAGGGACCTGGTTGTGAAGCAGAAAGATTTCAATGCTGCGTTCCCTTACCCTAAGAATAAACATTCTCTGACCTTTCCAAAAAAAATCCGATATCCGATATAGCCACCCTTCTTTTCAATAACAGTCATAAGCCTTCCATGCATAAAGTCTGTCAGTTTCTTGATCTGTTGACAATCAGCTTTTTGTGCAGCAGCAATCACAGCCTCCCAGACACTGTTCAGAGAGGTGTACTGTTTTCCTTCACTGTAAATCTCACATCTCCCACAAGTTCTCAATAGGGTTTAGGTCAGGTGAGGAAGGGGGCCATGTCATTATTCTTTCATCTTTAAGGCCTTTGCTGGCTAGCCGCGCAGTGGAGTACTTCACTGCATGCACTACAGCATTGTCCTGCATAAATATCATGGTCTTCTTGAAAGATGCAGACTTTTTTCCAGTACCACTGCTTAAAGAATGTGTGTTCTAAAAACTGGCAGTAGGTTTGGGAGTTGATTTTAAGTCCATCTTCAACCTGAAAAGGTCCAACTAGCTCATCTTTAATAATACCAGCCCATACCAGTACCCCACCTTCACCTTGCTGGCATCTTAGTCGAAATGGAGCTCTGCGCCTCTTACTGATCCAGCCACAGGCCCATCCATCTGATCCATCAAGAGTCACTCTCATCTCACCAGTCCATAAAAACCTTTGAAATATCTGTCTTCAGATATTTCTTGACCCAGTTTTGACATTTCAACGTACTGTATGTGTCTTGCTCGGTCCTGGTTGGGTTTCAGCCTCCCATACCTTAGCCATGTCTCTGAGCACTGAACACCTTGTACTTTTGGGCACTCTTTTTGCATCTCTTTTTCTCAACACTTGACAAGTAAAAAGGCGCAATGCAACATTGCCTCAATAAAGCGTAGTGTGAATACTCTGAAACGCGTCGCACATTTGTAACGTCACAGCCCGGCGCCACGCTCTGCTGTGCTTCTCAAGCCTCGTTCTGGCGTCCCACACATGGCTGTGTCATAACAACAGCACAGAGGCCGCTCAGGCTGTACAGGTACCGAGACACAGCTTGCGACAGGTTGCTGGTATCAGATCTCCCTAATTTCCGGAACTCAACCACGGCCCGGTAAACTCACTACCGACCTCATTCCAACTTGGTATGTTACTCTTTGGAGGAATATAAGGAGCTACTGCTGTGCTTTACCACCTCACCCCATCCTCATCGGATCTGATGTGCTGCCAGCTGTATATGGGCTTGCTGTGACTTGTAGTCCACCTCTCTTCCTTCAGTCCAGTGTTTGAACGCAACTTTGCAGTCTCTCATGTGAGTGGATATTTTCTTTTTAAGAAATGCTGTTGATATATATTCAGAGGCGCCCTTCTCCTTGTTTTTTCTTTTTCTCAGCACGACCCTTTGACTATTTGCAACAAAACTTTTGATGGTTCTGTGATCACGCCCCAATATTTTAGCAATCCTTCTCAAAGAATTTTTACATTTTTTTTTTACTTTTCAGAGTCAGTTAAATCTCTTTTTTGGCCAATTTTGTATGAGGAAAAGAAGCTGCCTAATAATTGTGTACACCTTGATATAGGGTGTTGATCTTACACCTTCCTTCCTTACACAAATACACATCACCTGATATGCTTAAATCCAATAAGCATTCAAGTTTAAACAGTTAAATAAAAAAATGATGATTCGGTCAAAATACTCACTTGCCTGGTAATTGTGCACACAGTGTATGTATTCTTAACTTGTGAAACACAGAATAATATACTGTATAAACTACACACCAAAGAAAGATGCATTTTTCACTCACAAAAGACAAAAAAACAAGTTTATATGGGGATGCAGTACCTGATTACATTTTCCCCTGCATGCAGCCAGATTCCACTGTTGTACCAGCAGGGAAATGAATGTGTCAGACATACAGAGAGATGGAGACAGCAGGTTAATTCAGTTTGAGAGACACCAGAACATTGTCACCTAGCTATATCTGCAAAAGTGTCAGCTGTCCATTATCGTGTATAAATGTTAATGTTTCATTTACTGCAGTTGGTTTTGAGGTAGACTTAATCACAGCTAGCAGCAGGTATCTGGCAGGAGTTCCAACACTTCATTCACCATGCATATCTGGCCATCAGCAATACATTAGAATATGTATTTACTTTTTTTAGGTTTTATATTGCAAGAGGAGGGATGGAAATGTGAGTTGAAAAAAGTAAGTTTGGCTTTACATTAAGATTTTTTTTTAAATCTGAAAATAAAATACCACAGAAGCCAATCACTTTCCATCTGAATGACGTTTATCTCTTGTTGGCTGCTATGGGTAATACATCTATTGATTTCTATCTATCTCCTTCTCTTTTTGTATTTAATGTGGGGTATTTTTTTACTTGGGATATTGAATCTTTCATTGTTAAATTTAATGTTCGGAGGTATAAAAAAAAGGTTGCCTAGAAAACAAAACTTGTTTATAGCTGTTGCAACATTTGTATTTAAATGTTGGAAAAGAAGACTTTTTAACTGAATTGTATATGAAGAAGCTTATAAAAGTACAGCTTAAAGTGGAACTTTATATCCTCTACTTATCCTTATAAAAGTGGAGTGACCAAAATATTCAGTGGGTAGAAGATATTCTAGATAACGATGCACTGAATCCCTTCTCTGAATTACATTCCCTGTACAATATTTCCCCTTCTGAGTCATATACGCATATCCGATTAGCCAATTTCCTGAAGATTAACCCAATTTCATCAGTTACTATTCCTTAATCGATATTTGCTTTTTATGAGTCTACTACACCCTACCCAAAAGGTATATCTCTATTTTACCAGGCTCTCCAATGCAAAACTACATTTTGCAAGACTGGCCCTATCCTGAGATGGGAGTTAGATTTGCAGAAGTCCTACACGACAGAACAATGGCTTCAAGTGTTTAAATTCATACATAGTATTTCAAGGAGTACCAATCACTAGCAACTCTCTCACAAAATAATGATGGTGCCTTACACACTACCGATTGGCAGAATTCTACTGTCGCGTACCTGGTGGTGTTGAGCCCGGATGGCAGAGGAAGGCCTCCCTTGCGGCTCCTACTCCCGGCTCCCTGGTAAGGTGACAGGAGACCCAGGAGTAAGGAGGGGCATGGGTGCCTGGCAGGATTGACAGACCAGTAGAGAGATCCCAGGATCAGCTCAGTGGACAAGGTAGGTATAGCAGACTGGATCAGCACAGCAAACTGGATCAGCAAAGCAGACTGAATAGCACAGCAGACTGGATCAGCAAAGCAGACTGGATAGCACAGCAGACTGGATCAGCAAAGCAGGCTGGATAGCACAGCAGACTGGATCAGCAAAGCAGACTGGATCAGCACAGCAGACTGGATCAGCACAGCAGACTGGATCAGCAACGCAGACCTGGTTGCACAGCAGACTGGATCAGCAAAGCAGACTGGATAGCGCAGCAGACTGGATCAGCAAAGCAGACTGGATCAGCACAGCAGACTGGATCAGCAAAGCAGACTGGATCAGCACAGCAGACTGGATCAGCAAAGCAGACTGGATCACTGGTGGTCAGGCTGGGTAGTCAAACAGGCCGGGTCAGGTATCAGGCTGGCAACAAGGTACAGGTGAAGCAGGCAGAAGGATGGTCACAGGTAAGCCAAGGTCAGGTACAGGCGGATAGCAGGATGGTCACAGGTAAGCCAGGTCAGTTCCAGGTAAGTAGTACAGATCAGGTATCAGGCACCGAATGCTATAGAGCAGACAGCGGGGACTGTCTGTGACAGGCGGATTTAAATAGCCCATCTGGCGCCAACAGGAGCGCGCGCTCGTCTTCCTGCATGCACTCCCGTGCGCGGACGCGCATGCGCTCGCACGCACGCGCATGCGCAATGGCGCCGCGGACGTGCGCCAAGGAGCCCAGGGTTCCGATTACTGGCAGGATCTTCATGACATCTACCCTTCCCAGTCACATTCATGCTGGCGTAATTGTGGACAAGTAGGCAATCTGTATCATACACTATGGGCCTGAAAGAGCCTAACTAGTTTTTGGAATCAAGTATTTGGATTAATGTCCTCTGCCACAGGCATCCATGCAGGCAAACATGTGTATATGTATATATGTGTATATTGATACCACATTAATACCACTCAGCGACGTCTTCCCTCACTTCCGATCCTGCTGCACCAGGAGGAACTGTATGACATCTGGCACTGCCTGCACAACAGTGAAAGAAACTATACTTATTTCTTAGCTAGGCACAATACATTGTCAACCAGGATCATATGTATATGAGACTAACAGGTCTTACAGAGGGCATCCTCAGCTGATATAGCCAATATAACATGGTCAGATCACACTCCCCTAACAATGGAAGTAACAGAAAAGGATGCTTGAGCCAGCTACAGGGTGTGGCGCTGCAATACAAAACGTATACAAGATCCCTCCAATACTCGTATGCTTTCTCAGCATCTCCAGGAATTTTTCCAACTCAATGCACCCTCAGTCACTGATTAATTTTCTCTTTGGAATGCCCATAATATAATAATTTATCCGAGGGCTTCTCATTCAATTAGGTGCAAGGGCCAAAAAGGCTTATAACTTGCACCTGACAAACATTCTGTAGAATCTCCAAACTCTGGAAGCCAGCAATAAACTCAACCCTACCCCCGCTAACCAACTCGCCCTAACCAAACTATGTAGGAACCTTAGTGCGCTTTGAATTGTTTTAGCTGCCGATCTCGTTGATCAAGCATATGGGCCCTACTACTCCTCTGACAAAAAGCTGGGCAGACTTCTAGCTCGTAAGCTCAAGTATAAAACGACCAGTTCACACATTTCCCACCTAACCCACCCAAACACGTGACATAAAATCATAAACCCCCAAAAAATCTGACTTGTTCACTGACTACTATAGTAATCTTTATAACCTTAAAGACGATCTAGCTACACCCTAACTGACAGAGGCTTTTATTAACTCCTTCCTGTCAACTATTGACTCCTGAAATTGTCCACAACGCAACTGGAGGCATTGAATGTCCCTATTAGCGAGTAGGAAATTCTGAAATCCATCGCCTCTCTACCATTAAATAAATCCCCTGGAACCCGATGGGCTCTCAGATGAATACTATAAAACATTTCAGGCCTCATTATTACCCCATCTTGTGTCTTTGTTCGAAGAGGCGGCTTTGGCTGCTTCATTCCCCTCTGAGATGTTGAGGGCATATGTTGTAACTTTACCAAAACCCGGAAAAGAACCAATGACCCCCTCCAATTTCAGACCCATCTCCCTCCTAAATTCAGATGTAAAATTATATTCTAAAATAATTCCTGGTCGCCTTATGAATATAATTCCAATTCTTAAGCAACCTGACCAGATGTGTTTTACATCTGGCAGACAATCCTCGGATGCTACCAGACAAATTATCAATAATATCAACTTCACAGAGCTGCGTCATGTGCCTTCTCTGCTCCTCTCTATTGATGCAGAGAAGGCATTCGACAGAGTACATTGGCACTACATGAATATAGTCCACGGATGAAAACTGAGATATGATATTAGTCCAGGTGAGTGAATGACCACTTTCTGACGTCAATGGGAAGACAGATGTGAAAAGAAGATAATGGAAAAAGCCACCACCAACATAAAAGAGGCTTAACGGAGCTAATGGACTCAACAAGGCACAATTTAGTACAATATTATATTATAAGGTTAATTTCTCTAAATCCTTAATTTTGAACTTGAATGTGCCACCACAAATTGAACGTACCCTACAAAACCAACTCCCATACTCCTTGGCTAAAGAGGGAATTCATTATCTAGGCATCACTCTAACACCTAAAGTATCCTCCTTAGCTCACACCAATTTTAAACCCCTTCTACAAAAAATAACCAAGGAGTGCCAACAGTTCTATAAAGTGACTCTTACCTGGTCTGGCCATCTGGTATAATTAAAAATGATGGTATTCCCAAATGTTGTACTACTTCTGTTCCCTCCCTCTTCCTATATTTTATTACTGGGCCACAAGATTGGAGCAACTGAAGCACTGGTTTAAACCCTCTCAGAATACTCTCTGGATTGACAAACCCTTGCACCAATTCCTGATCTAATTACCCTGTTATTAGCAGATAGCTGGGAACATTATACCTTGTCAGAATTACTACTTCCAGTGCAGTCATCCCTATTAGCATGGAGAGCCCTATTGAAGGTACCCACACCTTCCTCCCACATTAAAACACTCACACTTCCTGTTAATGTATTAGAAACATTAATCCTGATTATATTTGTATCTCCATTGAGCTCAAAAGGCGTCACCACTGTGAACGAGTTTTTCTGTAACCACTCTCCCAAGGCCATCAGCGTACTAATGGAGGAAATGCAGCTCCCAAGCCATTATTACGTTACCTTATTGCGTGTCACTCAATTTCTACATAGACAAACTCCTCCTTGCCTGTGTTCTCCTCCAGTGTCTCCCCTATGTGCTGGCGGGAATGCGGACACGTGGGATCTTTGTACCACATAATCTGGGCATGCAAATGTCTGACCAGGTCTGACCAGGTCTTATCAGATATTACAGGTATCTTAACCCCCATTACACATGCCCTTGCTCTCCTCAACTTAGGAGTAGAATATTGGCCGAAGGAATTCCGCACCATCATAACACATATTCTCTTAGTGGCCAAAAATGTAATAGTAAGGAATTGAAAATCCCAGATGTCCCCAAACCACTTAGAGGCACTCTACCTGGTTAAAAATGACTATTGTTACAAAAAGGCTTTCACCATTAGCAACCACTTCTACTCCTCTTTCTTAAAAACCTAACAACCTTGGATAGATTTGAGCTTGAGTCACGGAATATGATACCCAGACTCTCCACCAATGATTACTGATATTACGATTAGCATATTTCACTCTGGTTTTTTTTATATAGTAATCCGCTTTGTTGTGTAGTGTGGATCAACTATATTTCCCTCCCCTACTGTTATTGTTATCTGTATGTAGTATATCTCTTCGATGTTTTAGGAGCCTAGGCTCCTTATTATTTTTCTGTTTTCCTTTGTATTATCTGAAATACCAATAAAAACATTAGAAGAAAAAAAAACTGCCACGCCTCTTACTAAATACCTTGGGCTATCTACTTTTCAAGAAGAAACACCCCCCCCCCCCCAACCAGAGATGTTGCCTGTTGTATTCAGAAAGATAATTATAATTCCCTAATAATTTTACACATAAATAATGAAAGTGCTTAATGAGATGGGAATGATGAATATAAGAACGGAGGGAATCCAATTTTTTTCAATATTTAAATCAATGCCATTAAATAAACATCAACAGAGAAGATAAAATTGTAACATAATCACATTTATTTTACCAGAAGTTATGTTTTAGCTGTCTAAAATATAAAACTAGATATATTCCAAATATGAATACCTATTCAAATCAGTTCAGGTTTTTTCCAGTAAAAGACAGTTGTGCACTTCCAACCTTGTACAGAAATGGACACACTGTCTTTGCTTAAGTCTTATGCCCCGTACACATGGTCGGATTTTCTGACGGAAAATGTCCTATCGGACAATGTTGTAGGAAATTCCGACCGTGTGTAGGCTCCATCAGACTTTTTCTGTCGGATTTTCCGACAGACAAAGTTTTATCTCCTGCTCTCAAATTTTCCGAAAACAAAGTCCTATCGGACTTTTTCCGATCGTGTGTAGCGAATTCCGACGGACAAAGTGCCACGCATGTTCAGATCACATTACAAGACCAAAGCTATTGGCTACTAGCCTCTACGTAGTCCCGTCGTAGGCAACAAACGTCACCACGTTCAGAATGATCGGATTTTCCGACAACTTTGTCCGACCGTGTGTATGCAACACCAGTGTCGGACAAAATCCGTCGGAAAAAATCCGATGGATTTTGTGGTTGGATTTTCCGACCGTGTGTATGGGCCATTAGAGGAGATGTATGAGAGAGGCTAGGCTAAAATCCTTTCTCTAATATTTTTCCCAAATTCTTACGATGTTCAGGGATCTTTCATGGCCTTGCAGCTCTCATGAGAGCATACCAGCCTAATGCAACATCTTCGGACATCAATTTAATATAAAACAACTAATAAAATACTCACAAAAGCAATGAAATCACAGGCATATCATCTAACTCAAACTGGGGGTCTGTTCACATCTCCCGAGACTGGATATTTGATCAAAAGACCTCTTTAGCACCTGCAACAGGATACAGTAGGTGCAAGTCCTCCAATTCAATGCGATGGATCGCTCAAAACATTTTTTTATTAAATAGGTGTCTGAAGGTGTTACGCTAGGTTCGTGCAATTTCTCTTTTTTTGTGACTGCGAACCTTGTGGCAACAGTTTGTGGAAGGCTGTTCTTGTCTAGCTTGGCTGTACTCCTGTACACAAAGTCAGCTTCACATTGACATGATTTGATGAATTTGGAGGAATTTAGGTGACATGCTCAGATCCCTGAGCTGAACCCAAATTAACAGCTTTGGTTTAAATTGAATTGCTGATTGTGAGCTAGGTATTTTTGTCCAACACCAGCACTTAGCAGACACCCTAGGGAATAAAATGGTGGTCGTTGTGACTTTTTATGTTACACACTATGTGCACAGCAATTTTTCAAATGCATTTTTTTTGGAAAGAATTTTCATGAATAAAAAAAAAAAAAAAAAAAAAACTAAAGTTAGCCCAATTTTTTTGTATATTATAAAAGATGATTTTACGGTGAGTAAATAGATACCTAACATTACACACTTTAAAATTGTGCACACATGTGGAATGGTGCCAAACTTCAGTACTTAAAAATCTCTAAACATGTAACCTGTAAAAAATGTTTACAGCGTCACCTTTGGAGTTACAGAGGAGGTCTAGTGCTAGAATTATTGCTCTCGCTCTAATGTTCGCGGCGTATGTAGCCTGTGTGTATCTGGCTCTGATACTAGCCAGTGCCTCACCAGCCTCTGACCTCACCGCACATCCCTGGTTATCTCCTTCTTCATCAAAGTCCTTCTACTAAAAAAACCCTGCCATGGTAAATTTGATACTAGAAGAAAACAGGAAGCCATTTTGATTTGATTTTCCATAAATTCATAACAAGTCTCAGACTTTTAGTGCTTCTTAATCTTTCAAAATCAGAATTAGTAAAACTCCTCTCCCTCTGAACTCTCAAGCATTGGGGGTACATTCACACTATCGGTTGACTAAATGCATATGTTTTCTAGTTGCATTAAGCCCTGGTTCACATTGGAGCAATTTGGCATGCAATTTGACATGTCAAATCACATGCCAAATCTGCGTCAATTGCTGGCAATGGCACCGCCCAAATTGGTGCCCCGCCAATTCTGTACTACTTTTGGTGACTTCGGGGTGCGATTCCCATAAACATCTGTACAGCAACCCGCACAGATGTCTCTGAAATTGCCCCCAAAGTCGGGACTGACACGTGGGAATGAAATCATGCAATTTCATTCCCACTGTCAGAGTGAACCTGGGCTTAGGCAGATAGTTCAGGTTGAATGGATTGTCAGTGAACCATGGCAAATCAAAGTGCCACCATCACCAATAGGAGATATCCACATTATGTAATTAGTGATGTGGACACCTGAAGAGGGACCCAAGAAAGTAAAACTTTTTTATTTTTTTAATCATACCAGTGCTTATTTTTTTTTTGGGGGGGGGGGGTCATTGCCAATATCTTGGGCTTCATAGTTAATTTAACATGTTTTGTGCATGTATCATGCATTGAAAAATACATGTGGACATTTGAAACTTCCAATATTGAACTTGAAAGATCTGTAGTGCATTAATTATTGTACCTATGCCTCTGATATTGCATTACGGTGATATCATTATGACCATGAATATTATTATTGCTTCCACAACAAAGTCAGTTTTGGTAAATGGATGAATTATGACAAAGCCCTCAGCCAATCAAAAGCTGTCTGTAATGTTGTCAGCTAATCACGCTAAGAAAATGTTGGGAACTTACATGGATATACTTTGGATGATATTGTTCTTCCATTACTAATGCTTAGTTATAGCTTTCTGCAGAACATAATAGATTAATGCAGTGTGAATTCCCATTCCCAC